>CAWUHW010000021.1:0-600000 GCA_963922195.1 Panagrolaimus sp. PS1159
AAGCAGTGGTATCAACGCAGAGTACTACAGGAATTTCTTGTTTTTATGCAAAAACCTAGCTTATCCAGAGATTAAGCATTAAAAAAACTGAGATCTACATGTTTTTTTACTGAAAAAATTAAATTATTTCAACAAAAACAAGAAATAGTTAACAAAAATTCTTATCATTTTAACTGTCGGAAAACACCTTTGATCTATTTTTTGTTTTTTTAAACCTTTTTTTTAATCTTTGTTTAAAAGTTTACGAAAATAAATAACTGAGATTTACGAAATAAACATGATTTTCAAAGCCATTAACCAGTTTGAAAAAAATAGATGCGGTTTTATGAAACAGACTGAATTTCCAGCAGGATTTTGTCAGACTTGTGGATCCGGAAATCTGTTTTACAACAAATATCGAAAGCAATGCTGTAAACCCCCCTCCCCTCCCCCGGAGCATATTCTAGTGATCAAAGATCAAACCACCTCTTTTTTTTAAATGACCTTGAATGATGTCTCTGAAAAAAATATGACCCATCAAACTTCTACACTGACAAACAGTACCCTATCTTTAAGAATATAATGTGTGTAACTCTATTTTTTCTACAAAATAGGTCACGCATCTTTTAGCAAGTATGAAAGAAAAAATTTCTTCCAAAAGTTCGTCACGAAGTTTTGCAATTTGCAAATTATTTGTGTTTTCTATGCAATGTATGAGACAGCTATTCTGCAAAAAGCGGAGGCTTTAAAAATTCCAAACTTTTTGGGTGTGTTTCCTTCTGATAGGCTTCCTGATACTAAAGGGAAACCAGCCTCTTTCATTATGAATCACGATCGAATCGATCAGCCTGGGTCACACTGGGTTGCTTTATATGTACATCCACACCCTAATAACCATTTCGTTGAATACTTTGACAGTTTGGCAATGAAACCTCCTGATGAACTATATTTTTGGAAAAAACGATTCAGTTATGGCTATAAACCTGTTCAAAGCATTATCGCTGATACATGTGGTGAGCATGCCCTTTATTACCTTTACCTCAGACTTGTTTTAAAACTTAATCGAACAGCAACATTGGATAGGATTTACAGAATGAAAGATCCTGATAGCTACGTTAGAAACTTTATTCAAAAAGCATGATTTCACAATAAACAACAAATCTTCTGGCATTATCAGTAACAGATTAAAACAGCTTTTTTTTTCCTTGTATGTAATTTAAAGTGATTTTATTGTTTAACAAACTAAAATTTTATTGTGTGCAAAAGAATAAATCTTAACAAAACAAAAGGTGAAAAAAATACTTATTTTATTTAATTTTTCAAGGGGGATGAATGTGTTCTTTTAAGTTTTCTTTCAGTGTCACTGTTCTTTACAAGTGTCCTGTCTGTCAAATTTTGACTTTGATGTTTTTTAAATAGATTTTCGATATCAATGGTGAAATTTTTGTTAAGAGCAACAGTAACACCACAATCGCATTCGCGGTAATAACTAATCGTAGATCTGTAGAATGTTGTTTTATCTGTTATACTCTTAACCTTCCAATATTTTTTTAAATATTCCTCAATGGAATTTTCAATATCTATTTTAGACAAATCTAAATCATCACGATAATTTTTAAATTTTGCTATATTTTCCAAGATTTGGTAAAAGTTGTGACCGTAACCGCAACAATAACCCACAAGTTTATAAATAACAGTACCGTCTTCATTTGTATGAATATTTATTTGAAGTTTAGAGCCACAAATAATATCTATGGTACTACACGAATCCATTGTAAGAAATTATTTATAATTTTTATAACTCCAATTAATGATTTTAAAAGAAATTTAGTTTTCGATTGGTCTTTTAATTAAGCCACGCCCCTTTTTCCGTCAACCCCGAAAACCTTATAGTATTAAATACCACATGCTACACTTCATTCATAACAAAATGCATCCTCGCTGTAAAGTCGGAGATTGTGTTGTTCATAATTTTGATTTTTTAAAAAAATTAGCCAGAACACAGAGTGCAAAAAAACGCTATAATTTAATTAAATATGCGAATCCAGATGAAATGCAGGCACTTGTTGAAATTGCACATAATATTGTGCATTCAAAATTTAAATTAACACCCTCAAAAAAGAAGAAGTTGACCCCTTATGCCACGCCAATTCGTGAATTATCCAAGGCTCGTACTGTAAATAGAGTAAAACGTGTTCTTTAAAGTGGTAATGGTATTCCGCTTGCATCTTTATTATTACCAGTATTACTAGCTGTTGGACAGAAGCTTCTAGAATGAGCTCCGCTAAAAAATATTTTTTAGTTGATGAAGATAAATATTATTCTTTAATAGATAAATATGATTATGACCCAGAACATTTAAAAATTGCCCAAAATAACGTAAAAGATATTTTAAATAACCCTGATTTGAATATTTCTTCAAAAAATGTATATTATAATATGGCTCATAGAAATTTAATAAAGAAAAGAAAACATGTAGCAGAAAAACCTATAAAAGTAGAAGACACTAAATTAACTGATATAAATGCTAATTTAAACAATACTTTGAAAACGTTGTCTAATTTATTAGAAAAACAAAAACCTTTAGGTATCGAAAACCAGAATGAACGATTAATTAATAAAAATTACGGTATATCCCCAGAAATTCAGCATCGAGATTCTGATATCCCTCTTACACCACCTCTTTCATCACACGGCATTTCTTCCTTTTCGCCATTAAAAAATCAGAATCTTGATTCTAATGTCTCTCTTAAAGCTCCTTCTAATTGGAAATCAGCTGATGAGCCCTTCTTATCAGACGATACACAAGATTCAAACGATCCCTCTTCTCCCTTACCCGATGCTCAAAGCCCATATTTTTTCAACAATTTATTTGCAAGAAAGGGTACGCCTTTAAGCCGAAATGTAAGAGACAGAGTATCAAAAAGAGATATTGATGCGAGAAAATCTGAAGAATTGGCAAAACACTTGTTACAAACACAGGAATATGGATTCAAAGAGGATGGACAACTTATCAGTCCTAAAAGCAAAAGACCAGTAAAAGGAAGCAGCCACAAAGATATTGCTGATTATGCCATAAATACATTAGGAAAATTTACACCACCAGGTTTTAAAAAAATTCGGAAGCAGTTAAATAAAGATCCTGTTGTTCAACGCATCAGATCAAACTCAACAGGACGATTTACTGTTAAAGATTGGGAAACATATTAATTATAAAAAAAAACATTAAAAAGCAAAGTTATAAATAGATGTAACTATTATAATATTTAAATAAAAAAATAAATATATATGAATAGCCTTGTTTTGTGAAACATATACATAATAAAAAATGTCAAAATATACGTGTTTTATCGGAGTTTAAATTAAATATTAACAAAAAACATATTTTTTAAACGTTTTTCTAATGTATGGATTAAATATATCCACTCTGGATAAAGCATATCCACACAAATTAATCAAAACTTTGAAAAAAAGAAAGGTTTTTTGGTTTAATTAACAAAAAAATTTAGAAAAACAGTAAAAAAAGATAAAATTTGACTCTGGATTAAGCATATCCACATAAATTCTTTAAAACTTGGAAAAAAAGAAGCTTTTTTGGTTTAATTAAGATAAAAATGTAGAAAAATAATAAAAAATTTTTATAAGCATATCTTCAGCTAATACGGATTAAGTTTATCCTCTTGCTATAACAAAAAAAATGTCAAAAAATCCATGTTTTATCGGAGCCTAAATTAACAAAATAACAAAAAACAATATTTTTTCAGCTTTTTTCTTGTGTATGGATTAAGTATATCCACTCTGGATTAAGCATATCCACACACATATTCCTTAAAAGTTGGAAAAAAGGAAGATTTTTTGGTTTAATTAAGAAAAAATTTAGAAAAATTGTATAAAAAAGATAAAATTTGTTATAAGCATATCTTCAGCTAATATGGATTAAGCTTATCCTCTTGCTAAAACAAGAAAAAAATATCCAAATATCAATATTTTATCGGAGTTTAAATTAAAAAATTAAAAAAATAAAACATTTTTTTTTGTTTATGGATTAAGTATATCCACTCTGGATTATGCATATCCACATAAATTCTTTAAAACATGGAAAAAAAAAGAAAAAATTTAAAAAAAATGTATAAAAAAGATAAAACTTTTTATAAGTATATCTTCAGCTAATACGGATTAAGCTTATCCTCTTGTTAAAACATGAAAAAAACCAAAATATCATGTTTTATTGGAGTTTAAATTAAAAAAATAACAAAAAAAGATATTTTTTCAGCATTTTTCTTATGTATGGATTAAGCATATCCACTCTGGATTAAGCATATCTACAATAATTCTTTAAAACATGGCAAAAAAAGAAAGATTTTTTTGGTTTAATTATGATAAAAATAGCTAATTTTAAAATTTTATTACAAATTTTCACGATTTTCATAAAAAATATAGCAAATTCTTGTTTTTTATACAAAAATCTAGCTTTTCCAGAGATTAAGCATATGTACCATTCCTATTAATCAACAAAAAATGTAAGACTTACATGTTTTTTTACTAAAAAATTCATTATTTTCAACAAAAATAGGAAATATTTAACAAAAAACTCCTTTCATTGTAAATGTCGGCAAATAGCTTTGATCTTTGATGGAAGTGGACAAGTGATCAAAGGGGATTACCTTTGATCACTTGTGGTTATCATCAACGACAATCACCTCATTACCATAACCATAAAGACTTACCGTAACAATCAAAAACAAAATTCAAACGAGAAGAATAAAGATAAGCTGGGATTACTGTAAACAAGGATTGGCTACCGTTCGTGGCAACAACTCTGGAAATCTTTATTTGGTGAAAGACGTCCAAATCTGTAGTAATTTCATGTGATAATTATATTTGTTATGACAATAAATCATCTTTCCTTGTAAAACACTCCTTTACATTTACACCTCTTACAGTAACCTCAAAGTAAACAGCCTGAAGCAAACGGTGTACCGCCGCGAACAGGTATACTGTAGCGCCGCAAACAGTTATACTGTCCCGCAGCATCATTTTTTCTTGTAAAACAATCTTTTACATTTACACCTCTTACAGTAACCCCTTCATTACTGTAAACAGCCCGCCGGGCATACTGTACTACCAGGTATACAGTACCGCCGCGAGCAGGTATACTGTACCGCCGCTAAGGGATCAAAGATCAAAGATCAAAGTTCAAGGTCAAATGTGACCGATTTATCTGTGCATAACTACTCCCATCATTATCCCCAACAAAAAAATTTTTTGTTTTTTTCACAGTGGTCTCAAATATTGAAGTTATATCTCTTATGAGATAAAACTTGTTTCAAAATTTATTAAAAGCACAATTAAACACTATAAAAACTATTTCGGGTTCAATTGTGCATTCGTTCAATAATTTAATATCTTTCAAAGCGTTTCACAAATGTCAAAAGCCTTTGTACCTTTACACAGAAAAAAAATGTTTTTTGTGCCAACTTCAATGCGGATAACGACGCCGCTAAATTTTTTCGATGCCTTAGGGTTTATTTTACATAATGAAAATCACAGAACATTTATTCGAATGCAGTCTTTTGTATTTTTGATTTTTTTTCATTACCCATCATTATCCCCAACAAATAAATTTTTTGTTTTTTTCACAGTGGTCTCAAATATTGAAGTTATATCTCTTATGAGATAAAACTTGTTTCAAAATTTATTAAAAGCACAACTAAACACTAAAAAAACTATTTCAGGTTCAATTGTGCATTCATTCAATAATTTAATATCTTTCAAAGCGTTTCACAAATGTCAAAAGCCTTTGTACCTTTACACAGAAAAAAAATGTTTTTTGTGCCAACTTCAATGCGGATAACGACGCCGCTAAATTTTTTCGATGCCTTAGGGTTTATTTTACATAATGAAAATCACAGAACATTTATTCGAATGCAGTCTTTTGTATTTTTGATTTTTTTTCATTACCCATCATTATCCCCAACAAAAAAATTTTTTGTTTTTTTCACAGTGGTCTCAAATATTGAAGTTATATCTCTTATAAGATAAAACTTGTTTCAAAATTTATTAAAAGCACAACTAAACACTAAAAAAACTATTTCAGGTTCAATTGTGCATTCATTCAATAATTTAATATCTTTCAAAGCGTTTCACAAATGTAAAAAGCCTTTGTACCTTCACACAAAAAAAAATTGTTTTTTGCGCCAGCTTCAATGCGGATAACGACGCCGCTATGTTTTTTCGATGTCTTAGGGTTTATTTTACATAATGAAAATCACAGAACATTTATTCGAATGCAGTCTTTTGTATTTTTGATTTTTTTTCATTACCCATCATTATCCCCAACAAAAAAATTTTTTGTTTTTTTCACAGTGGTCTCAAATATTGAAGTTATATCTCTTATAAGATAAAACTTGTTTCAAAATTTATTAAAAGCACAATTAAACACTAAAAAAACTATTTCAGGTTCAATTGTCCATTCATTCAATAATTTAATATCTTTCAAAGCGTTTCACAAATGTAAAAAGCCTTTGTACCTTCACACAGAAAAAAATTGTTTTTTGCGCCAGCTACAATGCGGATAACGACGCCGCTATGTTTTTTCGATGCCTTAGGGTTTATTTTACATAATGAAAATCACAGAACATTTATTCGAATGCAGTCTTTTGTATTTTTGATTTTTTTTCATTACCCATCATTATCCCCAACAAATAAATTTTTTGTTTTTTTCACAGTGGTCTCAAATATTGAAGTTATATCTCTTATGAGATAAAACTTGTTTCAAAATTTATTAAAAGCACAACTAAACACTAAAAAAACTATTTCAGGTTCAATTGTCCATTCATTCAATAATTTAATATCTTTCAAAGCGTTTCACAAATGTAAAAAGCCTTTGTACCTTCACACAAAAAAAAATTGTTTTTTGCGCCAGCTTCAATGCGGATAACGACGCCGCTATGTTTTTTCGATGTCTTAGGGTTTATTTTACATAATGAAAATCACAGAACATTTATTCGAATGCAGTCTTTTGTATTCTTGATTTTTTTTCATTACCCATCATTATCCCCAACAAAAAAATTTTTTGTTTTTTTCACAGTGGTCTCAAATATTGAAGTTATATCTCTTATAAGATAAAACTTGTTTCAAAATTTATTAAAAGCACAATTAAACACTAAAAAAACTATTTCTGGTTCAATTGTCCATTCATTCAATAATTTAATATCTTTCAAAGCGTTTCAAAAATGTAAAAAGCCTTTGTACCTTCACACAGAAAAAAATTGTTTTTTGCGCCAGCTACAATGCGGATAACGACGCCGCTATGTTTTTTCGATGCCTTAGGGTATATTTTACATAATGAAAATCACAGAACATTTATTCGAATGCAGTCTTTTGTATTTTTGATTTTTTTTCATTACCCATCATTATCCCCAACATAAAAATTTTTTGTTTTTTTCACAGTGGTCTCAAATATTGAAGTTATATCTCTTATGAGATAAAACTTGTTTTAAAATTTATTAAAAGCACAATTAAACACTATAAAAACTATTTCGGGTTCACTTGTGCATTCGTTCAATAATTTAATATCTTTCAAAGCGTTTCACAAATGTAAAAAGCCTTTGTACCTTCACACAGAAAAAAATTGTTTTTTGCGCCAGCTTCAATGCGGATAACGACGCCGCTATGTTTTTTCGATGCCTTAAAGTTTATTTTATATAATTAAAATCACAGAACATTTATTCGAATGCAGTCTTTTGTATTTTTGATTTTTTTTCATTACCTATCATTATCCCCAACATAAAAATTTTTTGTTTTTTTCACAGTGGTCTCAAATATTGAAGTTATATCTCTTATGACATAAAACTTGTTTCAAAATTTAGTAAAAGCACAATTAAACACTAAAAAAACTATTTCAGGTTCAATTGTCCATTCATTCAATAATTTAATATCTTTCAAAGCGTTTCACAAATGTAAAAAGCCTTTGTACCTTTACACAGAAAAAAAATGTTTTTTGTGCCAACTTCAATGCGGATAACGACGCCGCTATGTTTTTTCGATGCCTTAGGGTTTATTTTACATAATGAAAATCACAGAACATTTATTCGAATGCAGTCTTTTGTATTTTTGATTTTTTTTCATTACCCATCATTATCCCCAACAAAAAAATTTTTTGTTTTTTTCACAGTGGTCTCAAATATTGAAGTTATATCTCTTATGAGATAAAACTTGTTTCAAAATTTATTAAAAGCACAACTAAACACTAAAAAAACTATTTCAGGTTCAATTGTGCATTCATTCAATAATTTAATATCTTTCAAAGCGTTTCACAAATGTAAAAAGCCTTTGTACCTTCACACAGAAAAAAATTGTTTTTTGCGCCAGCTACAATGCGGATAACGACGCCGCTATGTTTTTTCGATGCCTTAGGGTTTATTTTACATAATGAAAATCACAGAACATTTATTCGAATGCAGTCTTTTGTATTTTTGATTTTTTTTCATTACCCATCATTATCCCCAACAAATAAATTTTTTGTTTTTTTCACAGTGGTCTCAAATATTGAAGTTATATCTCTTATGAAATAAAACTTGTTTCAAAATTTATTAAAAGCACAACTAAACACTAAAAAAACTATTTCAGGTTCAATTGTGCATTCATTCAATAATTTAATATCTTTCAAAGCGTTTCACAAATGTAAAAAGCCTTTGTACCTTCACACAAAAAAAAATTGTTTTTTGCGCCAGCTTCAATGCGGATAACGACGCCGCTATGTTTTTTCGATGTCTTAGGGTTTATTTTACATAATGAAAATCACAGAACATTTATTCGAATGCAGTCTTTTGTATTTTTGATTTTTTTTCATTACCCATCATTATCCCCAACAAAAAAATTTTTTGTTTTTTTCACAGTGGTCTCAAATATTGAAGTTATATCTCTTATAAGATAAAACTTGTTTCAAAATTTATTAAAAGCACAATTAAACACTAAAAAAACTATTTCAGGTTCAATTGTCCATTCATTCAATAATTTAATATCTTTCAAAGCGTTTCACAAATGTAAAAAGCCTTTGTACCTTCACACAGAAAAAAATTGTTTTTTGCGCCAGCTACAATGCGGATAACGACGCCGCTATGTTTTTTCGATGCCTTAGGGTATATTTTACATAATGAAAATCACAGAACATTTATTCGAATGCAGTCTTTTGTATTTTTGATTTTTTTTCATTACCCATCATTATCCCCAACAAATAAATTTTTTGTTTTTTTCACAGTGGTCTCAAATATTGAAGTTATATCTCTTATGAGATAAAACTTGTTTCAAAATTTATTAAAAGCACAACTAAACACTAAAAAAACTATTTCAGGTTCAATTGTGCATTCATTCAAAAATTTAATATCTTTCAAAGCGTTTCACAAATGTAAAAAGCCTTTGTACCTTCACACAGAAAAAAATTGTTTTTTGCGCCAGCTACAATGCGGATAACGACGCCGCTATGTTTTTTCGATGCCTTAGGGTTTATTTTACATAATGAAAATCACAGAACATTTATTCGAATGCAGTCTTTTGTATTTTTGATTTTTTTTCATTACCCATCATTATCCCCAACAAATAAATTTTTTGTTTTTTTCACAGTGGTCTCAAATATTGAAGTTATATCTCTTATGAGATAAAACTTGTTTCAAAATTTATTAAAAGCACAACTAAACACTAAAAAAACTATTTCAGGTTCAATTGTGCATTCATTCAATAATTTAATATCTTTCAAAGCGTTTCACAAATGTAAAAAGCCTTTGTACCTTCACACAAAAAAAAATTGTTTTTTGCGCCAGCTTCAATGCGGATAACGACGGCGCTATGTTTTTTCGATGTCTTAGGGTTTATTTTACATAATGAAAATCACAGAGCATTTATTCGAATGCAGTCTTTTGTATTTTTGATTTTTTTTCATTACCCATCATTATCCCCAACAAAAAAATTTTTTGTTTTTTTCACAGTGGTCTCAAATATTGAAGTTATATCTCTTATAAGATAAAACTTGTTTCAAAATTTATTAAAAGCACAATTAAACACTAAAAAAACTATTTCAGGTTCAATTGTCCATTCATTCAATAATTTAATATCTTTCAAAGCGTTTCAAAAATGTAAAAAGCCTTTGTACCTTCACACAGAAAAAAATTGTTTTTTGCGCCAGCTTCAATGCGGATAACGACGCCGCTATGTTTTTTCGATGCCTTAGGGTATATTTTACATAATGAAAATCACAGAACATTTATTCGAATGCAGTCTTTTGTATTTTTGATTTTTTTTCATTACCCATCATTATCCCCAACATAAAAATTTTTTGTTTTTTTCACAGTGGTCTCAAATATTGAAGTTATATCTCTTATGAGATAAAACTTGTTTCAAAATTTATTAAAAGCACAATTAAACACTATAAAAACTATTTCGGGTTCACTTGTGCATTCGTTCAATAATTTAATATCTTTCAAAGCGTTTCACAAATGTAAAAAGCCTTTGTACCTTCACACAGAAAAAAATTGTTTTTTGCGCCAGCTTCAATGCGGATAACGACGCCGCTATGTTTTTTCGATGCCTTAAAGTTTATTTTATATAATTAAAATCACAGAACATTTATTCGAATGCAGTCTTTTGTATTTTTGATTTTTTTTCATTACCTATCATTATCCCCAACATAAAAATTTTTTGTTTTTTTCACAGTGGTCTCAAATATTGAAGTTATATCTCTTATGACATAAAACTTGTTTCAAAATTTAGTAAAAGCACAATTAAACACTAAAAAAACTATTTCAGGTTCAATTGTCCATTCATTCAATAATTTAATATCTTTCAAAGCGTTTCACAAATGTAAAAAGCCTTTGTACCTTTACACAGAAAAAAAATGTTTTTTGTGCCAACTTCAATGCGGATAACGACGCCGCTATGTTTTTTCGATGCCTTAGGGTTTATTTTACATAATGAAAATCACAGAACATTTATTCGAATGCAGTCTTTTGTATTTTTGATTTTTTTTCATTACCCATCATTATCCCCAACAAAAAAATTTTTTGTTTTTTTCACAGTGGTCTCAAATATTGAAGTTATATCTCTTATGAAATAAAACTTGTTTCAAAATTTATTAAAAGCACAACTAAACACTAAAAAAACTATTTCAGGTTCAATTGTGCATTCATTCAATAATTTAATATCTTTCAAAGCGTTTCACAAATGTAAAAAGCCTTTGTACCTTCACACAGAAAAAAATTGTTTTTTGCGCCAGCTACAATGCGGATAACGACGCCGCTATGTTTTTTCGATGCCTTAGGGTATATTTTACATAATGAAAATCACAGAACATTTATTCGAATGCAGTCTTTTGTATTTTTGATTTTTTTTCATTACCCATCATTATCCCCAACATAAAAATTTTTTGTTTTTTTCACAGTGGTCTCAAATATTGAAGTTATATCTCTTATGAGATAAAACTTGTTTCAAAATTTATTAAAAGCACAATTAAACACTATAAAAACTATTTCGGGTTGAATTGTGCATTCGTTCAATAATTTAATATCTTTCAAAGCGTTTCACAAATGTAAAAAGCCTTTGTACCTTCACACAGAAAAAAATTGTTTTTTGCGCCAGCTTCAATGCGGATAACGACGCCGCTATGTTTTTTCGATGCATTAGGGTTTATTTTACATAATGAAAATCACAGAACATTTATTCGAATGCAGTCTTTTGTATTTTTGATTTTTTTTTATTACCCATCATTATCCCCAACAAAAATATTTTTTGTTTTTTTCACAGTGGTCTCAAATATTGAAGTTATATCTCTTATGAGACAAAACTTGTTTCAAAATTTATTAAAAGCACAATTAAACACTATAAAAACTATTACGGGTTCAATTGTGCATTCGTTCAATAATTTAATATCTTTCAAAGCGTTTCACAAATGTAAAAAGCCTTTGTACCTTTACACAGAAAAAAATTGTTTTTTGCGCCAGCTTCAATGCGGATAACGACGCCGCTATGTTTTTTCGATGCCTTAGGGTTCATTTTACATAATGAAAATCACAGAACATTTATTCGAATGCAGTCTTTTGTATTTTTGATTTTTTTTCATTACCCATCATTATCCCCAACATAAAAATTTTTTGTTTTTTTCACAGTGGTCTCAAATATTGAAGTTATATCTCTTATGAGATAAAACTTGTTTCAAAATTTATTAAAAGCACAATTAAACACTATAAAAACTATTTCGGGTTGAATTGTGCATTCGTTCAATAATTTAATATCTTTCAAAGCGTTTCACAAATGTAAAAAGCCTTTGTACCTTCACACAGAAAAAAATTGTTTTTTGCGCCAGCTTCAATGCGGATAACGACGCCGCTATGTTTTTTCGATGCCTTAGGGTTCATTTTACATAACGAAAATCACAGAACATTTATTCGAATGCAGTCTTTTGTATTTTTGATTTTTTTTCATTACCCATCATTATCCCCAACATAAAAATCTTTTGTTTTTTTCACAGTGGTCTCAAATATTGAAGTTATATCTCTTATGAGATAAAACTTGTTTCAAAATTTATTAAAAGCACAATTAAACACTATAAAAACTATTACGGGTTCAATTGTGCATTCGTTCAATAATTTAATATCTTTCAAAGCGTTTCACAAATGTAAAAAGCCTTTGTACCTTCACACAGAAAAAAATTGTTTTTTGCGCCAGCTTCAATGCGGATAACGACGCCGCTATGTTTTTTCGATGCCTTAGGGTTCATTTTACATAATGAAAATCACAGAACATTTATTCGAATGCAGTCTTTTGTATTTTTGATTTTTTTTCATTACCCATCATTATCCCCAACATAAAAATTTTTTGTTTTTTTCACAGTGGTCTCAAATATTGAAGTTATATCTCTTATGAGATAAAACTTGTTTCAAAATTTATTAAAAGCACAATTAAACACTATGAAAACTATTTCGGGTTCAATTGTGCATTCGTTCAATAATTTAATATCTTTCAAAGCGTTTCACAAATGTAAAAAGCCTTTGTACCTTCACACAGAAAAAAATTGTTTTTTGCGCCAGCTTCAATGCGGATAACGACGCCGCTATGTTTTTTCGATGCCTTAAAGTTTATTTTATATAATTAAAATCACAGAACATTTATTCGAATGCAGTCTTTTGTATTTTTGATTTTTTTTCATTACCCATCATTATCCCCAACAAAAAAATTTTTTGTTTTTTTCACAGTGGTCTCAAATATTGAAGTTATATCTCTTATGACATAAAACTTGTTTCAAAATTTAGTAAAAGCACAACTAAACACTAAAAAAACTATTTCAGGTTCAATTGTGCATTCGTTCAATAATTTAATATCTTTCAAAGCGTTTCACAAATGTAAAAAGCCTTTGTACCTTCACACAGAAAAAAATTGTTTTTTGCGCCAGCTTCAATGCGGATAACGACGCCGCTATGTTTTTTCGATGCCTTAGGGTTCATTTTACATAATGAAAATCACAGAACATTTATTCGAATGCAGTCTTTTGTATTTTTGATTTTTTTTCATTACCCATCATTATCCCCAACATAAAAATTTTTTGTTTTTTTCACAGTGGTCTCAAATATTGAAGTTATATCTCTTATGAGATAAAACTTGTTTCAAAATTTATTAAAAGCACAATTAAACACTATAAAAACTATTACGGGTTCAATTGTGCATTCGTTCAATAATTTAATATCCTTCAAAGCGTTTCACAAATGTAAAAAGCCTTTGTACCTTCACACAGAAAAAAATTGTTTTTTGCGCCAGCTTCAATGCGGATAACGACGCCGCTATGTTTTTTCGATGCATTAGGGTTTATTTTACATAATGAAAATCACAGAACATTTATTCGAATGCAGTCTTTTGTATTTTTGATTTTTTTTTATTACCCATCATTATCCCCAACAAAAAAATTTTTTGTTTTTTTCACAGTGGTCTCAAATATTGAAGTTATATCTCTTATGAGACAAAACTTGTTTCAAAATTTATTAAAAGCACAATTAAACACTATAAAAACTATTACGGGTTCAATTGTGCATTCGTTCAATAATTTAATATCTTTCAAAGCGTTTCACAAATGTAAAAAGCCTTTGTACCTTTACACAGAAAAAAAATGTTTTTTGTGCCAACTTCAATGCGGATAACGACGCCGCTATGTTTTTTCGATGCCTTAGGGTTTATTTTACACAATGAAAATCACAGAACATTTATTCGAATGCAGTCTTTTGTATTTTTGATTTTTTTCATTACCCATCATTATCCCCAACAAAAAAATTTTTTGTTTTTTTCAAAGTGGTCTCAAATATTGAAGTTATATCTCTTATGAGATAAAACTTATTTCAAAATTTATTAAAAGCACAATTATACACTAAAAAAACTATTTCAGGTTCAATTGTCCATTCATTCAATAATTAAATATCTTTCAAAGCGTTTGACAAATGTTAAAAGCCTTTGTACCTTCACACAGAAAAAAATTGTTTTTTGCGCCAGCTACAATGCGGATAACGACGCCGCTATGTTTTTTCGATGCCTTAGGGTTTATTTTACATAATGAAAATCACAGAACATTTATTCGAATGCAGTCTTTAGTATTTTTGATTTTTTTTCATTACCTATCATTATCCCCAACAAAAAATTTTTTTGTTTTTTTACAGTGGTCTCAAATATTGAAGTTATATCTCTTATGGGATAACACATGTTTCAAAATTTATTAAAAGCACAATTCAACACTAAAAAAACTATTTCAGGTTCAATTGTCCATTCATTCAATAACTTAATATCTTTCAAAGCGTTTGACAAATGTAAAAAGCCTTTGTACCTTCACACAGAAAAAAATTGTTTTTTGCGCCAGCTACAATGCGGATAACGACGCCGCTATGTTTTTTCGATGCCTTAGGGTTTATTTTACATAATGAAAATTACAGAACATTTATTCGAATGCAGTCTTTTGTATTTTTGATTTTTTTTCATTACCCATCATTATCCCCAACATAAAAATTTTTTGTTTTTTTCACAGTGGTCTCAAATATTGAAGTTATATCTCTTATGAGATAAAACTTGTTTCAAAATTTATAAAAAGCACAACTAAACACTAAAAAAACTATTTCAGGTTCAATTGTGCATTCATTCAATAACTTAATATCTTTCAAAGCGTTTCACAAATGTAAAAAGCCTTTGTACCTTCACACAGAAAAAAATTGTTTTTTGTGCCGACTTCAATACGGATAACGACGCCGCTATGTTTTTTCGATGCCTTAAAGTTTATCATATATAATGAAAATCACAGAACATTTATTCGAATGCAGTCTTTTGTATTTTTGATTTTTTTTCATTACCCATCATTATCCCCAACATAAAAGTTTTTTGTTTATTAAACAATTGATTTAAATATTGAAGTTATATCTCTTATGAGATAAAACTTGTTTCAAAATTTATTAAAAGCACAATTAAACACTAAAAAAACTATTTTAGGTTCAATTGTCCATACATTCAATAATTTAATATCTTTCAAAGCGTTTCACAAATGTAAAAAGCCTTTGTACCTTTACACAGAAATAAAATGTTTTTTGTGCCAACTTCAATGCGGATAACGACGCCGCTATGTTTTTTCGATGCCTTAGGGTTTATTTTACATAATGAAAATCACAGAACATTTATTCGAATGCAGTCTTTTGTATTTTTGATTTTTTTTCATTACCCATCATTATCCCCAACATAAAAATTTTTTGTTTATTAAACAATTGATTTAAATATTGAAGTTATATCTCTTATGAGATAAAACTTGTTTCAAAATTTATTAAAAGCACAATTAAACACTAAAAAAAATATTTCAGGTTAAATTGTCCATTCATTCAATAATTTAATATCTTTCAAAGCGTTTCACAATTTTAAAAAGCCTTTGTACCTTCATACAGAAAAAAATTGTTTTTTGCGCCAGCTTCAATGCGGGTAACGACGCCGCTATGTTTTTTCGATGCCTTAGGGTTTATTTTACATAATGAAAATCACAGAACATTTATTCGAATGCAGTCTTTTGTATTTTTGATTTTTTTTCATTACCCATCATTATCCCCAACATAAAAGTTTTTTGTTTATTAAACAATTGATTTAAATATTGAAGTTATATCTCTTATGAGATAAAACTTGTTTCAAAATTTATTAAAAGCACAATGAAACACTAAAAAAACTATTTCAGGTTCAATTGTCCATTCATTCAATAATTTAATATCTTTCAAAGCGTTTCACAAATGTAAAAAGCCTTTGTACCTTCACACAGAAAAAAATTGTTTTTTGCGCCAGCTTCAATGCGGATAACGACGCCGCTATGTTTTTTCGATGCCTTTAAGTTTATTTTACATAATGAAAATCACAGAACATTTTTTCGAATGCAGTCTTTTGTATTTTTGATTTTTTTTCATTACCCATCATTATCCCCAACATAAAAGTTTTTTGTTTATTAAACAATTGATTTAAATATTGAAGTTATATCTCTTATGAGATAAAACTTGTTTCAAAATTTATTAAAAGCACAATGAAACACTAAAAAAACTATTTCAGGTTCAATTGTCCATTCATTCAATAATTTAATATCTTTCAAAGCGTTTGACAAATGTAAAAAGCCTTTGTACCTTCACACAGAAAAATATTGTTTTTTGCGCCAGCTACAATGCGGATAACGACGCCGCTATGTTTTTTCGATGCCTTAGGGTTTATTTTACATAATGAAAATCACAGAACATTTATTCGAATGCAGTCTTTAGTATTTTTGATTTTTTTTCATTACCTATCATTATCCCCAACAAAAAATTTTTTTGTTTTTTTACAGTGGTCTCAAATATTGAAGTTATATCTCTTATGGGATAACACATGTTTCAAAATTTATTAAAAGCACAATTCAACACTAAAAAAACTATTTCAGGTTCAATTGTCCATTCATTCAATAACTTAATATCTTTCAAAGCGTTTGACAAATGTAAAAAGCCTTTGTACCTTCACACAGAAAAAAATTGTTTTTTGCGCCAGCTACAATGCGGATAACGACGCCGCTATGTTTTTTCGATGCCTTAGGGTTTATTTTACATAATGAAAATCACAGAACATTTATTCGAATGCAGTCTTTTGTATTTTTGATTTTTTTTCATTACCCATCATTATCCCCAACATAAAAATTTTTTGTTTTTTTCACAGTGGTCTCAAATATTGAAGTTATATCTCTTATGAGATAAAACTTGTTTCAAAATTTATAAAAAGCACAACTAAACACTAAAAAAACTATTTCAGGTTCAATTGTGCATTCATTCAATAACTTAATATCTTTCAAAGCGTTTCACAAATGTAAAAAGCCTTTGTACCTTCACACAGAAAAAAATTGTTTTTTGTGCCGACTTCAATACGGATAACGACGCCGCTATGTTTTTTCGATGCCTTAAAGTTTATCATATATAATGAAAATCACAGAACATTTATTCGAATGCAGTCTTTTGTATTTTTGATTTTTTTTCATTACCCATCATTATCCCCAACATAAAAGTTTTTTGTTTATTAAACAATTGATTTAAATATTGAAGTTATATCTCTTATGAGATAAAACTTGTTTCAAAATTTATTAAAAGCACAATTAAACACTAAAAAAACTATTTTAGGTTCAATTGTCCATACATTCAATAATTTAATATCTTTCAAAGCGTTTCACAAATGTAAAAAGCCTTTGTACCTTTACACAGAAATAAAATGTTTTTTGTGCCAACTTCAATGCGGATAACGACGCCGCTATGTTTTTTCGATGCCTTAGGGTTTATTTTACATAATGAAAATCACAGAACATTTATTCGAATGCAGTCTTTTGTATTTTTGATTTTTTTTCATTACCCATCATTATCCCCAACATAAAAGTTTTTTGTTTATTAAACAATTGATTTAAATATTGAAGTTATATCTCTTATGAGATAAAACTTGTTTCAAAATTTATTAAAAGCACAATTAAACACTAAAAAAACTATTTTAGGTTCAATTGTCCATACATTCAATAATTTAATATCTTTCAAAGCGTTTCACAAATGTAAAAAGCCTTTGTACCTTTACACAGAAATAAAATGTTTTTTGTGCCAACTTCAATGCGGATAACGACGCCGCTATGTTTTTTCGATGCCTTAGGGTTTATTTTACATAATGAAAATCACAGAACATTTATTCGAATGCAGTCTTTTGTATTTTTGATTTTTTTTCATTACCCATCATTATCCCCAACATAAAAATTTTTTGTTTATTAAACAATTGATTTAAATATTGAAGTTATATCTCTTATGAGATAAAACTTGTTTCAAAATTTATTAAAAGCACAATTAAACACTAAAAAAAATATTTCAGGTTAAATTGTCCATTCATTCAATAATTTAATATCTTTCAAAGCGTTTCACAATTGTAAAAAGCCTTTGTACCTTCATACAGAAAAAAATTGTTTTTTGCGCCAGCTTCAATGCGGGTAACGACGCCGCTATGTTTTTTCGATGCCTTAGGGTTTATTTTACATAATGAAAATCACAGAACATTTATTCGAATGCAGTCTTTTGTATTTTTGATTTTTTTTCATTACCCATCATTATCCCCAACATAAAAGTTTTTTGTTTATTAAACAATTGATTTAAATATTGAAGTTATATCTCTTATGAGATAAAACTTGTTTCAAAATTTATTAAAAGCACAATGAAACACTAAAAAAACTATTTCAGGTTCAATTGTCCATTCATTCAATAATTTAATATCTTTCAAAGCGTTTCACAAATGTAAAAAGCCTTTAGCGTTTCACAAATGTAAAAAGCCTTTGAGATAAAACTTGTTTCAAAATTTATTAAAAGCACAATGAAACACTAAAAAAACTATTTCAGGTTCAATTGTCCATTCATTCAATAATTTAATATCTTTCAAAGCGTTTCACAAATGTAAAAAGCCTTTGTACCTTCACACAGAAAAAAATTGTTTTTTGCGCCAGCTTCAATGCGGATAACGACGCCGCTATGTTTTTTCGATGCCTTTAAGTTTATTTTACATAATGAAAATCACAGAACATTTTTTCGAATGCAGTCTTTTGTATTTTTGATTTTTTTTCATTACCCATCATTATCCCCAACATAAAAATTTTTTGTTTTTTTCACAGTGGTCTCAAATATTGAAGTTATATCTCTTATAAGATAAAACTTGTTTCAAAATTTATTAAAAGCACAATTAAACACTAAAAAAACTATTTCAGGTTCAATTGCCCATTCATTCAATAATATAATATCTTTCAAAGCGTTTCACAAATGTAAAAAGCCTTTGTACCTTTACCCAGAAATAAAATGTTTTTTGTGCCAACTTCAATGCGGATAACGACGCCGCTATGTTTTTTCGATGCCTTAGGGTTTATTTTACATAATGAAAATCACAGAACATTTATTCGAATGCAGTCTTTTGTATTTTTGATTTTTTTTCGTTACCCATCATTATCCCCAACAAAAAAATTTTTTGTTTTTTTCACAGTGGTCTCAAATATTGAAGTTATATCTCTTATGAGATAAAACTTGTTTAAAAATTCAGTAAAAGCACAATAAAACACTAAAAAAACTATTTCAGGTTCAATTGTCAATTCAATCAATAATTTAATATTTTCAAAGCGTTTGACAAATGTAAAAAGCCTTTGTACCTTCAAACAGAAAAAAATTGTTTTTTGCGCCAGCTTCAATGCGGATAACGACGCCGCTATGTTTTTTCGATGCCTTAGGGTTTATTTTACATAATGAAAATCACAGAACATTTATTCGAATGCAGTCTTTTGTATTTTTGATTTTTTTTCGTTACCCATCATTATCCCCAACAAAAAAATTTTTTGTTTTTTTCACAGTGGTCTCAAATATTGAAGTTATATCTCTTATGAGATAAAACTTGTTTCAAAATTTAGTAAAAGCACAATAAAACACTAAAAAAATTATTTCAGGTTCAATTGTCAATTCAATCAATAATTTAATATTTTCAAAGCGTTTGACAAATGTAAAAAGCCTTTGTACCTTCAAACAGAAAAAAATTGTTTTTTGCGCCAGCTTCAATGCGGATAACGACGCCGCTATGTTTTTTCGATGCCTTAGGGTTTATTTTACATTATGAAAATCACAGAACATATATTCGAAAGCTGTCTTTTGTATTTTTGATTTTTTTTCATTACCCATCATTATCCCCAACAAAAAATTTTTTTGTTTTTTTTTCACAGTGGTCTCAAATATTGAAGTTATATCTCTTATGAGATAAAACTTGTTTAAAAATTCAGTAAAAGCACAATAAAACACTAAAAAAACTATTTCTGGTTCAATTGTCCATTCAATCAATAATTTAATATCTTTCAAAGCGTTTGACAAATGTAAAAAGTCTTTGTACCTTCACACAGAAAAAAATTGTTTTTTGCGCCAGCTTCAATGCGGATAACGACGCCGCTATGTTTTTTCGATGCCTTAGGGTTCATTTTACATGATGAAAATTACAGAACATTTATTCGAATGCAGTCTTTTGTATTTTTGATTTTTTTTCATTACCCATCATTATCCCCAACAAAAAAATTTTTTGTTTATTAAACAATTGATTTAAATATTGAAGTTATATCTCTTATGAGAAGAAACTTGTTTCAAAATTTATTAAAAGCACAATTAAACACTAAAGAAACTATTTCAGGTTCAATTGTCCATTCATTCAATAATTAAATATCTTTCAAAGCGTTTGACAAATGTTAAAAGCCTTTGTACCTTCACACAGAAAAAAATTGTTTTTTGCGCCAGCTACAATGCGGATAACGACGCCGCTATGTTTTTTCGATGCCTTAGGGTTTATTTTACATAATGAAAATCACAGAACATTTATTCGAATGCAGTCTTTTGTATTTTTGATTTTTTTTCATTACCCATCATTATCCCCAACATAAAAATTTTTTGTTTTTTTCACAGTGGTCTCAAATATTGAAGTTATATCTCTTATGAGATAAAACATGTTTCAAAATTTATTATAAGCACAATTCAACACTAAAAAAACTATTTTAGGTTCAATTGTCCATTCATTCAATAATTTAATATCTTTCAAAGCGTTTCACAAATGTAAAAAGCCTTTGTACCTTTACACAGAAATAAAATGTTTTTTGTGCCAACTTCAATGCGGATAACGACGCCGCTATGTTTTTTCGATGCCTTAGGGTTTATTTTACATGATGAAAATTACAGAACATTTATTCGAATGCAGTCTTTTGTATTTTTGATTTTTTTTCATTACCCATCATTATCCCCAACAAAAAAATTTTTTGTTTATTAAACAATTGATTTAAATATTGAAGTTATATCTCTTATGAGAAGAAACTTGTTTAAAAATTCAGTAAAAGCACAATAAAACACTAAAAAAACTATTTCTGGTTCAATTGTCCATTCAATCAATAATTTAATATCTTTCAAAGCGTTTGACAAATGTAAAAAGTCTTTGTACCTTCACACAGAAAAAAATTGTTTTTTGCGCCAGCTTCAATGCGGATAACGACGCCGCTATGTTTTTTCGATGCCTTAGGGTTCATTTTACATGATGAAAATTACAGAACATTTATTCGAATGCAGTCTTTTGTATTTTTGATTTTTTTTCATTACCCATCATTATCCCCAACAAAAAAATTTTTTGTTTATTAAACAATTGATTTAAATATTGAAGTTATATCTCTTATGAGATAAAACTTGTTTCAAAATTTATAAAAAGCACAACTAAACACTAAAAAAACTATTTCAGGTTCAGTTGTGCATTCATTCAATAACTTAATATCTTTCAAAGCGTTTCACAAATGTAAAAAGCCTTTGTACCTTCACACAGAAAAAAATTGTTTTTTGTGCCGACTTCAATACGGATAACGACGCCGCTATGTTTTTTCGATGCCTTAAAGTTTATCATATATAATGAAAATCACAGAACATTTATTCGAATGCAGTCTTTTGTATTTTTGATTTTTTTTCATTACCCATCATTATCCCCAACATAAAAGTTTTTTGTTTATTAAACAATTGATTTAAATATTGAAGTTATATCTCTTATGAGATAAAACTTGTTTCAAAATTTATTAAAAGCACAATTAAACACTAAAAAAACTATTTTAGGTTCAATTGTCCATTCATTCAATAATTTAATATCTTTCAAAGCGTTTCACAAATGTAAAAAGCCTTTGTACCTTTACACAGAAATAAAATGTTTTTTGTGCCAACTTCAATGCGGATAACGACGCCGCTATGTTTTTTCGATGCCTTAGGGTTTATTTTACATAATGAAAATCACAGAACATTTATTCGAATGCAGTCTTTTGTATTTTTGATTTTTTTTCATTACCCATCATTATCCCCAACATAAAAATTTTTTGTTTATTAAACAATTGATTTAAATATTGAAGTTATATCTCTTATGAGATAAAACTTGTTTCAAAATTAATTAAAAGCACAATTAAACACTAAAAAAACTATTTCAGGTTCAATTGTCCATTCATTCAATAATTTAATATCTTTCAAAGCGTTTCACAAATGTAAAAAGCCTTTGCACCTTCAAACAGAAAAAAATTGTTTTTTGCGCCAGCTTCAATGCGGATAACGACGCCGCTATGTTTTTTCGATGCCTTAGGGTTTATTTTACATAATGAAAATCACAGAACATTTATTCGAATGCAGTCTTTTGTATTTTTGATTTTTTTTCATTACCCATCATTATCCCCAACATAAAAGTTTTTTGTTTATTAAACAATTGATTTAAATATTGAAGTTATATCTCTTATGAGATAAAACTTGTTTCAAAATTTATTAAAAGCACAATTAAACACTAAAAAAAATATTTCAGGTTAAATTGTCCATTCAATCAATAATTTAATATCTTTCAAAGCGTTTCACAATTGTAAAAAGCCTTTGTACCTTCATACAGAAAAAAATTGTTTTTTGCGCTAGCTTCAATGCGGATAACGACGCCGCTATGTTTTTTCGATGCCTTAGGGTTTATTTTACATAATGAAAATCACAGAACATTTATTCGAATGCAGTCTTTTGTATTTTTGATTTTTTTTCATTCCCCATCATTATCCCCAACATAAAAGTTTTTTGTTTATTAAACAATTGATTTAAATATTGAAGTTATATCTCTTATGAGATAAAACTTGTTTCAAAATTAATTAAAAGCACAATTAAACACTAAAAAAACTATTTCAGGTTCAATTGTCCATTCATTCAATAATTTAATATCTTTCAAAGCGTTTCACAAATGTAAAAAGCCTTTGCACCTTCAAACAGAAAAAAATTGTTTTTTGCGCCAGCTTCAATGCGGATAACGACGCCGCTATGTTTTTTCGATGCCTTTAAGTTTATTTTACATAATGAAAATCACAGAACATTTTTTCGAATGCAGTCTTTTGTATTTTTGATTTTTTTTTATTACCCATCATTATCCCCAACATAAAAATTTTTTGTTTTTTTCACAGTGGTCTCAAATATTGAAGTTATATCTCTTATAAGATAAAACTTGTTTCAAAATTTATTAAAAGCACAATTAAACACTAAAAAAACTATTTCAGGTTCAATTGTCCATTCATTCAATAATATAATATCTTTCAAAGCGTTTCACAAATGTAAAAAGCCTTTGTACCTTTACCCAGAAATAAAATGTTTTTTGTGCCAACTTCAATGCGGATAACGACGCCGCTATGTTTTTTCGATGCCTTAGGGTTTATTTTACATAATGAAAATCACAGAACATTTATTCGAATGCAGTCTTTTGTATTTTTGATTTTTTTTCGTTACCCATCATTATCCCCAACAAAAAAATTTTTTGTTTTTTTTTCACAGTGGTCTCAAATATTGAAGTTATATCTCTTATGAGATAAAACTTGTTTAAAAATTCAGTAAAAGCACAGTAAAACACTAAAAAAACTATTTCTGGTTCAATTGTCCATTCAATCAATAATTTAATATCTTTCAAAGCGTTTGACAAATGTAAAAAGCCTTTGTACCTTCACACAGAAAAAAATTGTTTTTTGCGCCAGCTTCAATGCGGATAACGACGCCGCTATGTTTTTTCGATGCCTTAGGGTTTATTTTACATTATGAAAATCACAGAACATATATTCGAAAGCAGTCTTTTGTATTTTTGATTTTTTTTTATTACCCATCATTATCCCCAACATAAAAATTTTTTGTTTTTTTCACAGTGGTCTCAAATATTGAAGTTATATCTCTTATGAGATAAAACTTGTTTCAAAATTTAGTAAAAGCACAATTAAACACTAAAAAAACTATTTCAGGTTCAATTGTCAATCCAATCAATAATTTAATATTTTCAAAGCGTTTGACAAATGTAAAAAGCCTTTGTACCTTCAAACAGAAAAAAATTGTTTTTTGCGCCAGCTTCAATGCGGATAACGACGCCGCTATGTTTTTTCGATGCCTTATGGTTTATTTTACATAATGAAAATCACAGAACATTTATTCGAATGCAGTCTTTTGTATTTTTGATTTTTTTTCATTACCTATCATTATCCCCAACAAAAAATTTTTTTGTTTTTTTTTCACAGTGGTCTCAAATATTGAAGTTATATCTCTTATGAGATAAAACTTGTTTAAAAATTCAGTAAAAGCACAATAAAACACTAAAAAAACTATTTCTGGTTCAATTGTCCATTCAATCAATAATTTAATATCTTTCAAAGCGTTTGACAAATGTAAAAAGCCTTTGTACCTTCACACAGAAAAAAATTGTTTTTTGCGCCAGCTTCAATGCGGATAACGACGCCGCTATGTTTTTTCGATGCCTTAGGGTTCATTTTACATGATGAAAATTACAGAACATTTATTCGAATGCAGTCTTTTGTATTTTTGATTTTTTTTCATTACCCATCATTATCCCCAACAAAAAAATTTTTTGTTTATTAAACAATTGATTTAAATATTGAAGTTATATCTCTTATGAGAAGAAACTTGTTTCAAAATTTATTAAAAGCACAATTAAACACTAAAAAAACTATTTCAGGTTCAATTGTCCATTCATTCAATAATTTAATATCTTTCAAAGCGTTTCACAAATGTAAAAAGCCTTTGTACCTTCACACAGAAAAAAACTGTTTTTTGCGCCAGCTTCAATGCGGATAACGACGCCGCTATGTTTTTTCGATGCCTTAGGGTTTTTTTTACATAATGAAAATCACAGAGCATTTATTCGAATGCAGTCTTTTGTATTTTTGATTTTTTTTCATTAACCATCATTATCCCCAACATAAATATTTTTTGTTTTTTTCACAGTGGTCTCAAATATTGAAGTTATATCTCTTATGAGATAAAACATGTTTCAAAATTTATTATAAGCACAATTCAACACTAAAAAAACTATTTCAGGTTCAATTGTCCATTTATTCAATTATTTAATATCTTTCAAAGCGTTTGACAAATGTAAAAAGCCTTTGTACCTTCACACAGAAAAATATTGTTTTTTGCGCCAGCTTCAATGCGGATAACGACGCCGCTATGTTTTTTCGATGCCTTAGGGTTTTTTTTACATAATGAAAATCACAGAACATTTATTCGAATGCATTCTTTTGTATTTTTGATTTTTTTTCATTACCCATCATTATCCCCAACATAAAAATTTTTTGTTTTTTTCACAGTGGTCTCAAATATTGAAGTTATATCTCTTATGAGATAAAACTTGTTTCAAAATTTATTAAAAGCACAATTAAACACTAAAAAAACTATTTCAGGTTCAATTGTCCATTCATTCAATAATTTAATATCTTTCAAAGCGTTTCACAAATGTAAAAAGCCTTTGTACCTTCACACAGAAAAAAACTGTTTTTTGCGCCAGCTTCAATGCGGATAACGACGCCGCTATGTTTTTTCGATGCTTCAGGGTTTTTTTTACATAATGAAAATCACTGAACATTTATTCGAATGCATTCTTTTGTATTTTTGATTTTTTTTTCATTACCCATCATTATCCCCAACATAAAAATTTTTTGTTTTTTTCACAGTGGTCTCAAATATTGAAGTTATATCTCTTATGAGATAAAACTTGTTTCAAAATTTGTTAAAAGCACATTTAAACACTAAAAAAGCTATTTCGGGTTCAATTGTCCATTCATTCAATAATTTAATATCTTTCAAAGCGTTTCACAAATGTAAAAAGCCTTTGTACCTTCACACAGAAAAAAACTGTTTTTTGCGCCAGCTTCAATGCGGATAACGACGCCGCTATGTTTTTTCGATGCCTTAGGGTTTTTTTTACATAATGAAAATCACAGAACATTTATTCGAATGCAGTCTTTTGTATTTTTGAGATTTTTCATTACCCATCATTATCCCCAACATAAAAATTTTTTGTTTTTTTCACAGTGGTCTCAAATATTGAAGTTATATCTCTTATGAGATAAAACTTGTTTCAAAATTTATTAAAAGCACAATTAAACACTAAAAAAACTATTTCAGGTTCAATTGTCCATTCATTCAATAATTTAATATCTTTCAAAGCGTTTCACAAATGTAAAAAGCCTTTGTACCTTCACACAGAAAAAAACTGTTTTTTGCGCCAGCTTCAATGCGGATAACGACGCCGCTATGTTTTTTCGATGCTTCAGGGTTTTTTTTACATAATGAAAATCACAGAACATTTATTCGAATGCCGTCTATTGTATTTTTGATTTTTTTTCATTACCCATCATTATCCCCAACATAAAAATTTTTTGTTTTTTTCACAGTGGTCTCAAATATTGAATTTATATCTCTTATGAGATAAAACTTGTATCAAAATTTATTAAAAGCACAATAAAACAATAAAAAAACTATTTCAGGTTCAATTGTCCATTGATTCAATGGATTTAATATCTTTCAAAGCGTTTCACAAATGTAAAAAGCCTTTGTACCTTTACACAGAAAAAAATTGTTTTTTGCGCCAGTTTCAATGCGGATAACGACGCCGCTATGTTTTTTCGATGCTTTAGGGTTTATTTTACATATTGTAAATCACAGAACATTTATTCGAATGCAGTCTTTTGTATTTTTGATTTTTTTTCATTACCCACCATTATCCCCAACATAAAAATTTTTTGTTTTTTTCACAGTGGTCTCAAATATTGAAGTTATATCTCTTATGAGATAATACTAGTTTCAAAATTTATTAAAAGCATAATTTAACACAGAAATAATTATTTCAGGTTAAACTGTATGCCATAGGTAAAACGAATAAAAATTATTTGTTTTTGAAAAAACAAATAATTTTTATCCGTTTTTCACCGGGGGCTCAAATATTGAAGTAATATCATTTTAAATGATAATACTAGTTTCAAAATTTATTAAAAGCATAATTTAACACAGAAATAATTATTTCAGGTTAAACTGTATGCCATAGGTAAAACGAATAAAAATTATTTGTTTTTGAAAAAACAAATAATTTTTATCCGTTTTTCACCGGGGGCTCAAATATTGAAGTAATATCATTTTAAATGATAATACTTGTTTCAAAATTTATTCAAAGCATAATTTAACACAGAAATAATTATTTCAGGTATAATTGTAGGCCGTAGGTAAAACAGATAAAAAATATTTGTTTTTGAAAAAACAAATAAAATTTATCTGTTTTACTCAGTGGTCTTAAATATTGAAGTAATATCATTTTAAATGATAATACTAGTTTCAAAATTTATTAAAAGCATAATTTAACACTAAAATAATTATTTTAGGTTAAACTGTATGCCATAGGTAAAACGAATAAAAGTTATTTTTTTTTGAAAAAACAAATAATTTTTATCCGTTTTTCACGGGGGGCTCAAATATTGAAGTAATATCATTTTAAATGATAATACTAGTTTCAAAATTTATTAAAAGCATAATTTAACACAGAAATAATTATTTCAGGTATAATTGTAGGCCATAGGTAAAACGGATAAAAAATATTTGTTTTTGAAAAAACAAATAAAATTTATCTGTTTTACTCAGTTGTCTTAAATATTGAAGTAATATCATTTTAAATGATAATACTAGTTTCAAAATTTATTAAAAGCATTATTTAAAACAGGAATAATTATTTCAGGTCTAATTGTAGGCCATAGGTAAAACGAATAAAAGTTATTTTTTTTTGAAAAAACAAATAATTTTTATCCGTTTTTCACGGGGGGCTCAAATATTGAAGTAATATCATTTTAAATGATAATACTAGTTTCAAAATTTATTAAAAGCATAATTTAACACAGAAATAATTATTTCAGGTTAAACTGTATGCCATAGGTAAAACGAATAAAAGTTATTTTTTTTTGAAAAAACAAATAAAATTTATCTGTTTTACTCAGTGGTCTTAAATATTGAAGTAATATCATTTTAAATGATAATACTAGTTTCAAAATTTATTAAAAGCATTATTTAAAACAGGAATAATTATTTCAGGTCTAATTGTAGGCCATAGGTAAAACGAATAAAAGTTATTTTTTTTTGAAAAAACAAATAATTTTTATCCGTTTTTCACGGGGGGCTCAAATATTGAAGTAATATCATTTTAAATGATAACACTAGTTTCAAAATTTATTAAAAGCATAATTTAACACAGAAATAATTATTTCAGGTTAAACTGTATGCCATAGGTAAAACGAATAAAAGTTATTTTTTTTTGAAAAAACAAATAATTTTTATCCGTTTTTCACGGGGGGCTCAAATATTGAAGTAATATCATTTTAAATGATAATACTAGTTTCAAAATTTTTTCAAAGCATAATTTAACACAGAAATAATTATTTCAGGTTAAACTGTATGCCATAGGTAAAACGAATAAAAATTATTTATTTTTGAAAAAACAAATAATTTTTTATCCGTTTTTCACCGGGGGCTCAAATATTGAAGTAATATCATTTTAAATGATAATACTAGTTTCAAAATTTATTAAAAGCATAATTTAACACAGAAATAATTATTTCAGGTATAATCGTAGGCCATAGGTAAAACGGATAAAAAATATTTGTTTTTGAAAAAACAAATAAAATTTATCTGTTTTACTCAGTGGTCTTAAATATTGAAGTATTATCATTTTAAATGATAATACTAGTTTCAAAATTTATTAAAAGCATAATTTAACACAGAAATAATTATTTCAGGTTAAACTGTATGCCATAGGTAAAACGAATAAAAGTTATTTTTTTTTGAAAAAACAAATAATTTTTATCCGTTTTTCACGGGGGGCTCAAATATTGAAGTAATATCATTTTAAATGATAATACTAGTTTCAAAATTTATTAAAAGCATTATTTAAAACAGGAATAATTATTTCAGGTCTAATTGTAGGCCATAGGTAAAACGAATAAAAGTTATTTTTTTTTGAAAAAACAAATAATTTTTATCCGTTTTTCACGGGGGGCTCAAATATTGAAGTAATATCATTTTAAATGATAATACTAGTTTCAAAATTTATTAAAAGCATTATTTAAAACAGGAATAATTATTTCAGGTCTAATTGTAGGCCATAGGTAAAACGAATAAAAGTTATTTTTTTTTGAAAAAACAAATAATTTTTATCCGTTTTTCACGGGGGGCTCAAATATTGAAGTAATATCATTTTAAATGATAATACTAGTTTCAAAATTTATTAAAAGCATAATTTAACACAGAAATAATTATTTCAGGTTAAACTGTATGCCATAGGTAAAACGAATAAAAATTATTTATTTTTGAAAAAACAAATAATTTTTTATCCGTTTTTCACCGGGGGCTCAAATATTGAAGTAATATCATTTTAAATGATAATACTAGTTTCAAAATTTATTTAAAAGCATAATTTAACACAGAAATAATTATTTCAGGTTAAACTGTATGCCATAGGTAAAACGAATAAAAGTTATTTTTTTTTGAAAAAACAAATAATTTTTATCCGTTTTTCACGGGGGGCTCAAATATTGAAGTAATATCATTTTAAATGATAATACTAGTTTCAAAATTTATTAAAAGCATTATTTAAAACAGGAATAATTATTTCAGGTCTAATTGTAGGCCATAGGTAAAACGAATAAAAGTTATTTTTTTTTGAAAAAACAAATAATTTTTATCCGTTTTTCACGGGGGGCTCAAATATTGAAGTAATATCATTTTAAATGATAATACTAGTTTCAAAATTTATTAAAAGCATAATTTAACACAGAAATAATTATTTCAGGTTAAACTGTATGCCATAGGTAAAACGAATAAAAATTATTTATTTTTGAAAAAACAAATAATTTTTTATCCGTTTTTCACCGGGGGCTCAAATATTGAAGTAATATCATTTTAAATGATAATACTAGTTTCAAAATTTATTAAAAGCATAATTTAACACAGAAATAATTATTTCAGGTATAATTGTAGGCCATTGGTAAAACGGATAAAAAATATTTGTTTTTGAAAAAACAAATAAAATTTATCTGTTTTACTCAGTGGTCTTAAATATTGAAGTAATATCATTTTAAATGATAATACTAGTTTCAAAATTTATTAAAAGCATACTTTAACACAGAAATAATTATTTCAGGTTAAACTGTATGCCATAGGTAAAACGGATAAAAATTATTTGTTTTTGAAAAAACAAATAATTTTTATCCGTTTTTCACCGGGGGCTCAAATATTGAAGTAATATCATTTTAAATGATAATACTAGTTTCAAAATTTATTAAAAGCATAATTTAACACAGAAATAATTTTTTCAGGTTAAACTGTATGCCATAGGTAAAACGGATAAAAATTATTTTTTTTTGAAAAAACAAATAATTTTTATCCGTTTTTCACGGGGGGCTCAAATATTGAAGTAATATCATTTTAAATGATAATACTAGTTTCAAAATTTATTTAAAAGCATAATTTAACACAGAAATAATTTTTTCAGGTTAAACTGTATGCCATAGGTAAAACGGATAAAAATTATTTGTTTTTGAAAAAACAAATAATTTTTATCCGTTTTTCAACGGGGGCTCAAATATTGAAGTAATATCATTTTAAATGATAATACTAGTTTCAAAATTTATTAAAAGCATAATTTAACACAGAAATAATTATTTCAGGTCTAATTGTAGGCCAAAGGTAAAACGGATAAAAAATATTTGTTTTTGAAAAAACAAAAAAAATTTATCTGTTTTACTCAGTGGTCTTAAATATTGAAGTAGAATCATTTTAAATGATAATACTAGTTTCAAAATTTATTAAAAGCATAATTTAACACAGAAATAATTTTTTCAGGTTAAACTGTATGCCATAGGTAAAACGAATAATAATTATTTTTTTTTGAAAAGACAAATGAAATTTATCTGTTTTACTCAGTGGTCTTAAATATTGAAGTAATATCATTTTAAATGATAATACTAGTTTCAAAATTTATTCAAAGCATAATTAAACACAGTAATAATTATTTCAGGTTAAACTGTATGCCATAGGTAAAACGAATAAAAGTTATTTTTTTTTGAAAAAACAAATAATTTTTATCCGTTTTTCACGGGGGGCTCAAATATTGAAGTAATATCATTTTAAATGATAATACTAGTTTCAAAATTTATTCAAAGCATAATTTAACACAGAAATAATTATTTCATGTATAATTGTATGCCATAGGTAAAACGGATAAAAATTATTTGTTTTTCAAAAAACAAATAATTTTTATCCGTTTTTCACCGGGGGCTCAAATATTGAAGTAATATCATTTTAAATGATAATACTAGTTTCAAAATTTTTTAAAGGGATAATTTAACACAGAAATAATTATTTCAGGTAAAATTGTATGCCATAGGTAAAACGGATAAAAATTATTTGTTTTTGGAAAAACAAATAATTTTTATCCGTTTTTCACCGGGGGCTCAAATATTGAAGTAATATCATTTTTAATGATAATACTAGTTTCAAAATTTATTAAAAGCATAATTTAACACAGAAATAATTATTTCAGGTTAAACTGTATGCCATAGGTAAAACGAATAAAAGTTATTTTTTTTTGAAAAAACAAATAATTTTTATCCGTTTTTCACGGGGGGCTCAAATATTGAAGTAATATCATTTTAAATGATAATACTAGTTTCAAAATTTTTTCAAAGCATAATTTAACACAGAAATAATTATTTCAGGTTAAACTGTATGCCATAGGTAAAACGAATAAAAATTATTTATTTTTGAAAAAACAAATAATTTTTTATCCGTTTTTCACCGGGGGCTCAAATATTGAAGTAATATCATTTTAAATGATAATACTAGTTTCAAAATTTATTAAAAGCATAATTTAACACAGAAATAATTATTTCAGGTATAATTGTAGGCCATAGGTAAAACGGATAAAAAATATTTGTTTTTGAAAAAACAAATAAAATTTATCTGTTTTACTCAGTGGTCTTAAATATTGAAGTATTATCATTTTAAATGATAATACTAGTTTCAAAATTTATTAAAAGCATAATTTAACACAGAAATAATTATTTCAGGTTAAACTGTATGCCATAGGTAAAACGAATAAAAGTTATTTTTTTTTGAAAAAACAAATAATTTTTATCCGTTTTTCACGGGGGGCTCAAATATTGAAGTAATATCATTTTAAATGATAATACTAGTTTCAAAATTTATTTAAAAGCATAATTTAACACAGAAATAATTATTTCAGGTTAAACTGTATGCCATAGGTAAAACGAATAAAAGTTATTTTTTTTTGAAAAAAAAAATAATTTTTATCCGTTTTTCACGGGGGGCTCAAATATTGAAGTAATATCATTTTAAATGATAATACTAGTTTCAAAATTTATTAAAAGCATTATTTAAAACAGGAATAATTATTTCAGGTCTAATTGTAGGCCATAGGTAAAACGAATAAAAGTTATTTTTTTTTGAAAAAACAAATAATTTTTATCCGTTTTTCACGGGGGGCTCAAATATTGAAGTAATATCATTTTAAATGATAATACTAGTTTCAAAATTTATTAAAAGCATAATTTAACACAGAAATAATTATTTCAGGTTAAACTGTATGCCATAGGTAAAACGAATAAAAGTTATTTTTTTTTGAAAAAACAAATAATTTTTATCCGTTTTTCACGGGGTGCTCAAATATTGAAGTAATATCATTTTAAATGATAATACTAGTTTCAAAATTTATTAAAAGCATAATTTAACACAGAAATAATTATTTCAGGTTAAACTGTATGCCATAGGTAAAACGAATAAAAATTATTTATTTTTGAAAAAACAAATAATTTTTTATCCGTTTTTCACCGGGGGCTCAAATATTGAAGTAATATCATTTTAAATGATAATACTAGTTTCAAAATTTATTAAAAGCATAATTTAACACAGAAATAATTATTTCAGGTCTAATTGTAGGCCAAAGGTAAAACGGATAAAAAATATTTGTTTTTGAAAAAACAAAAAAAATTTATCTGTTTTACTCAGTGGTCTTAAATATTGAAGTAATATCATTTTAAATGATAATACTAGTTTCAAAATTTATTAAAAGCATAATTTAACACAGAAATAATTTTTTCAGGTTAAACTGTATGCCATAGGTAAAACGAATAATAATTATTTTTTTTTGAAAAGACAAATGAAATTTATCTGTTTTACTCAGTGGTCTTAAATATTGAAGTAATATCATTTTAAATGATAATACTAGTTTCAAAATTTATTAAAAGCATAATTAAACACAGTAATAATTATTTCAGGTTAAACTGTATGCCATAGGTAAAACGAATAAAAGTTATTTTTTTTTGAAAAAACAAATAATTTTTATCCGTTTTTCACGGGGGGCTCAAATATTGAAGTAATATCATTTTAAATGATAATACTAGTTTCAAAATTTATTCAAAGCATAATTTAACACAGAAATAATTATTTCAGGTATAATTGTATGCCATAGGTAAAACGGATAAAAATTATTTTTTTTTGAAAAGACAGATGAAATTTATCTGTTTTACTCAGTGGTCTTAAATATTGAAGTAATATCATTTTAAATGATAATACTAGTTTCAAAATTTATTAAAAGCATAATTAAACACAGTAATAATTATTTCAGGTTAAACTGTATGCCATAGGTAAAACGAATAAAAGTTATTTTTTTTTGGAAAAACAAATAATTTTTATCCGTTTTTCACCGGGGGCTCAAATATTGAAGTAATATCATTTTTAATGATAATACTAGTTTCAAAATTTATTAAAAGCATTTTTTAAAACAGGAAAAATTATTATTTCAGGTTAAACTGTATGCCATAGGTAAAACGAATAAAAATTATTTGTTTTTGAAAAAACAAATTATTTTTGTCCGTTTTTAACCGGGGGCTCAAATATTGAAGTAATATCATTATAAATGATAATACTAGTTTCAAATTTATTCAAAGCATAATTTAACACAGAAATAATTAGTTCAGGTATAATTGTATGCCATAGGTAAAATGGATAAAAATTATTTGTTTTTGAAAATACAAATAATTTTTATCCGTTTTTCACGAGGGGCTCAAATATTGAAGTAATATCATTTTAAATGATAATACTAGTTTCAAAATTTATTAAAAGCATAATTTAACACAGAAATAATTATTTCAGGTCTAATTGTAGGCCAAAGGTAAAACGGATAAAAAATATTTGTTTTTGAAAAAACAAATAAAATTTATATGTTTTACTCAATGGTCTTAAATATTGAAGTAATATCATTTTAAATGATAATACTAGTTTCAAAAATTATTAAAAGCATTATTTAAAACAGGAATAATTATTTCATGTTAAACTGTATGCCATACGTAAAACGAAAAAAAATTATTTGTTTTTGAAAAAACAAATAATTTTTATCCGTTTTTCACCGGGGGCTCAAATATTGAAGTAATATCATTTTAAATGATAATACTAGTTTCAAAATTTTTTAAAAGGATAATTTAACACAGAAATAATTATTTCAGGTAAAATTGTATGCCATAGGTAAAACGGATAAAAATTATTTGTTTTTGGAAAAACAAATAATTTTTATCCGTTTTTCACCGGGGGCTCAAATATTGAAGTAATATTATTTTAAATGATAATACTAGTTTCAAAATTTATTAAAAGCATAATTTAACACAGAAATAATTATTTTAGGTCTAATTGTAGGCCATAGGTAAAACGGATAAAAAATATTTGTTTCTGAAAAAACAAATAAAATTTATCTGTTTTACTCAGTGGTCTTAAATATTGAAGTAATATCATTTTAAATGATAATACTAGTTTCAAAATTTATTAAAAGCATAATTTAACACAGAAATAATTTTTTCAGGTTAAACTGTATGCCATAGGTAAAACGAATAATAATTATTTTTTTTTGAAAAAACAAATAAAATTTATATGTTTTACTCAGTGGTCTTAAATATTGAAATAATATCATTTTAAATGATAATACTAGTTTCAAAATTTATTAAAAGCATTATTTAAAACAGGAAAAATTATTTCAGGTTAAACTGTATGCCATAGGTAAAACGGATAAAAATTATTTGTTTTTGAAAATACAAATAATTTTTATCCGTTATACACGAGGGGCACAAATATAGAAGTAATATCATTTTAAATGATAATACTAGTTTCAAAATTTTTTAAAAGGATAATTTAACACAGAAATAATTATTTCAGGTAAAATTGTATGCCATAGGTAAAACGGATAAAAATTATTTGTTTTTGAAAAAACAAATAATTTTTGTCCGTTTTTAACCGGGGGCTCAAATATTGAAGTAATATTATTATAAATGATAATACTAGTTTCAAAATTTATTAAAAGCATTATTTAAAACAGGAATAATTATTTCAGGTCTAATTGTATGCCATAGGTAAAACGGATAAAAATTATTTGTTTTTGAAAAAACAAATAATTTTTGTCCGTTTTTAACCGGGGGCTCAAATATTGAAGTAATATTATTATAAATGATAATACTAGTTTCAAAATTTATTAAAAGCATAATTTAACACAGAAATAATTATTTCAGGTATAATTGTATGCCATAGGTAAAACGGATTAAAATTATTTGTTTTTGAAAAAACAAATAATTTTTATCCGTTTTCCACCGGGGGCTCAAATATTGAAGTAATATCATAATAAATGATAATACTAGTTTCAAAACTTATTCAAAGCATAATTTAACACAGAAATAATTATTTCAGGTATAATTGTATGCCATAGGTAAAACGGATAAAAATTATTTGTTTTTGAAAAAACAAATAATTTTTATCCGTTTTCCACCGGGGGCTCAAATATTGAAGTAATATCATTTTAAATGATAACACTAGTTTCAAAATTTATTAAAAGCATTATTTAAAACAGGAATAATTATTTCAGGTCTAATTGTATGCCATAGGTAAAACGGATAAAAATTATTTGTTTTTGAAAAAACAAATAATTTTTATCCGTTTTCCACCGGGGGCTCAAATATTGAAGTAATATCATTTTAAATGATAACACTAGTTTCAAAATTTATTAAAAGCATTATTTAAAACAGGAATAATTATTTCAGGTCTAATTGTATGCCATAGGTAAAACGGATAAAAATTATTTGTTTTTGAAAAAACAAATAATTTTTATCCGTTTTTCACCGGGGGCTCAAATATTGAAGTAATATCATTTTAAATGATAATACTAGTTTCAAAATTTATTTAAAGCATAATTTAACACAGAAATAATTATTTCAGGTATAATTGTATGCCATAGGTAAAACGGATAAAAATTATTGGTTTTTGAAAAAACAAATAATTTTTATCCGTTTTTCACCGGGGGCTCAAATATTGAAGTAATATCATTTTAAATGATAATACTAGTTTCAAAATTTATTAAAAGCATAATTTAACACAGAAATAATTATTTCAGGTATAATTGTATGCCATAGGTAAAACGGATAAAAATTATTTGTTTTTGAAAAAACAAATAATTTTTATCCGTTTTCCACCGGGGGCTCAAATATTGAAGTAATATCATTTTAAATGATAATACTAGTTTCAAAATTTATTAAAAGCATAATTTAACACAGAAATAATTATTTCAGGTATAATTGTATGCCATAGGTAAAACGGATAAAAATTATTTGTTTTTGAAAAAACAAATAATTTTTATCCGTTTTTCACGAGGGGCTCAAATATTGAAGTAATATCATTTTAAATGATAATACTAGTTTCAAAATTTTTTAAAAGGATAATTTAACACAGAAATAATTATTTCAGGTAAAATTGTATGCCATAGGTAAAACGGATAAAAATTATTTGTTTTTGAAAAAACAAATAATTTTTATCCGTTTTTCACGAGGGGCTCAAATATTGAAGTAATATCATTTTAAATGATAATACTAGTTTCAAAATTTATTAAAAGGATAATTTAACACAGAAATAATAATTTCAGGTAAAATTGTATGCCATAGGTAAAACGGATAAAAATTATTTGTTTTTGAAAAAACAAATAATTTTTATCCGTTTTTCACCGGGGGCTCAAATATTGAAGTAATATCATTTTAAATGAGAATACTAGTTTCAAAGTTTATTAAAAGCATAATTTAACACAGAAATAATTATTTCAGGTATAATTGTATGCCATAGGTAAAACGGATAAAAATTATTTGTTTTTGAAAAAACAAATAATTTTTATCCGTTTTTCACGAGGGGCTCAAATATTGAAGTAATATCATTTTAAATGATAATACTAGTTTCAAAATTAATTAAAAGCATTATTTAAAACAGGAATAATTATTTCAGGTCTAATTGTAGGCCATAGGTAAAACGGATAAAAAATATTTGTTTTTGAAAAAACAAATAAAATTTATCTGTTTTACTCAATGGTCTTAAATATTGAAGTAATATCATTTTAAATGATAATACTAGTTTCAAAATTAATTAAAAGCATTATTTAAAACAGGAATAATTATTTCAGGTCTAATTGTAGGCCATAGGTAAAACGGATAAAAAATATTTGTTTTTGAAAAAACAAATAAAATTTATCTGTTTTACTCAATGGTCTTAAATATTGAAGTAATATCATTTTAAATGATAATACTAGTTTCAAAATTAATTAAAAGCATTATTTAAAACAGGAATAATTATTTCAGGTATAATTGTATGCCATAGGTAAAACGGATAAAAATTATTTGTTTTTGAAAATACAAATAATTTTTATCCGTTTTTCACGAGGGGCTCAAATATTGAAGTAATATCATTTTAAATGATAATACTAGTTTAAAAATTTTTTAAAAGGATAATTTAACACAGAAATAATAATTTCAGGTAAAATTGTATGCCATAGGTAAAACGGATAAAAATTATTTGTTTTTGAAAATACAAATAATTTTTGTCCGTTTTTCACGAGGGGCTCAAATATTGAAGTAATATCATTTTAAATGATAATACTAGTTTCAAAATTTTTTAAAAGGATAATTTAACACAGAAATAATAATTTCAGGTAAAATTGTATGCCATAGGTAAAACGGATAAAAATTATTTGTTTTTGAAAAAACAAATAATTTTTATCCGTTTTTCACCGGGGGCTCAAATATTGAAGTAATATCATTTTAAATGATAATACTAGTTTCAAAGTTTATTAAAAGCATAATTTAACACAGAAATAATTATTTCAGGTATAATTGTATGCCATAGGTAAAACGGATAAAAATTATTTGTTTTTGAAAAAACAAATAATTTTTATCCGTTTTTCACCGGGGGCTCAAATATTGAAGTAATATCATTTTAAATGATAATACTAGTTTCAAAATTTATTTAAAGCATAATTTCACAGAAATAATTATTTCAGGTATAATTGTATGCCATAGGTAAAACGGATAAAAATTATTTATTTTTGAAAAAACAAATAATTTTTATCCGTTTTTCACCGGGGGCTCAAATATTGAAGTAATATTATTTTAAATGATAATACTAGTTTTAAAATTTATTAAAAGCATAATTTAACACAGAAATAATTATTTCAGGTATAATTGTATGCCATAGGTAAAACGGATAAAAATTATTTGTTTTTGAAAAAACAAATAATTTTTATCCGTTTTTCACCGGGGGCTCAAATATTGAAGTAATATCATTTTAAATGATAATACTAGTTTCAGAATTAATTAAAAGCATTATTTAAAACAGGAATAATTATTTCAGGTATAATTGTATGCCATAGGTAAAACGGATAAAAATTATTTGTTTTTGAAAATACAAATAATTTTTATCCGTTTTTCACGAGGGGCTCAAATATTGAAGTAATATCATTTTAAATGATAATACTAGTTTCAAAATTTTTTAAAAGGATAATTTAACACAGAAATAATAATTTCAGGTAAAATTGTATGCCATAGGTAAAACGGATAAAAATTATTTGTTTTTGAAAAAACAAATAATTTTTATCCATTTTTCACCGGGGGCTCAAATATTGAAGTAATATCATTTTAAATGATAAATCTAGTTTCAAGATTTTTTAAAAGGATAATTTAACACAGAAATAATAATATCAGGTAAAATTGTATGCCATAGGTAAAACGGATAAAAATTATTTGTTTTTGAAAAAACAAATAATTTTTATCCGTTTTTCACCGGGGGCTCAAATATTGAAGTAATATCATTTTAAATGATAATACTAGTTTCAAAATTTATTCAAAGCATAATTTTACACAGAAATAATTATTTCAGGTATAATTGTATGCCATAGGTAAAACGGCTAAAAATTATTTGTTTTTGAAAAAACAAATAATTTTTATCCGTTTTTCACCGGGGTCTCAAATATTGAAGTAATATCATTTTAAATGATAATACTAGTTTCAAAATTTATTCAAAGCATAATTTAGCACAGAAATAATTATTTCAGGTAAAATTGTATGCCATAGGTAAAACGGATAAAAATTATTTGTTTTTGAAAAAATAAATAATTTTTATCCGTTTTTCACGAGGGGCTCAAATATTGAAGTAATATCATTTTAAATGATAATACTAGTTTCAAAATTTTTTAAAAGCATAATTTAACACAGAAATAATTATTTCAGGTCTAATTGTAGGCCATAGGTAAAACGGATAAAAAAAATTTGTTTTTGAAAAAACAAATTAAATTTATCTGTTTTACTCAGTGGTCTTAAATATTGAAGTAATATCATTTTAAATGATAATACTAGTTTCAAAATTTATTAAAAGCATTATTTAAAACTGGAATAATTATTTCAGGTCTAATTGTAGGCCATAGGTAAAACGGATAAAAAATATTTGTTTTTGAAAAAACAAATAAAATTTATCTGTTTTACTCAATGGTCTTAAATATTGAAGTAATATCATTTTAAATGATAATACTAGTTTCAAAATTAATTAAAAGCATTATTTAAAACAGGAATAATTATTTCAGGTCTAATTGTAGGCCATAGGTAAAACGGATAAAAAATATTTGTTTTTGAAAAAACAAATAAAATTTATCTGTTTTACTCAATGGTCTTAAATATTGAAGTAATATCATTTTAAATGATAATACTAGTTTCAAAATTTATTAAAAGCATAATTTAACACAGAAATAATTATTTCAGGTCTAATTGTAGGCCATAGGTAAAACGGATAAAAAATATTTGTTTTTGAAAAAACAAATAAAATTTATCTGTTTTACTCAATGGTCTTAAATATTGAAGTAATATCATTTTAAATGATAATACTAGTTTCAAGATTTTTTAAAAGGATAATTTAACACAGAATTAATAATATCAGGTAAAATTGTATGCCATAGGTAAAACGGATAAAAATTATTTGTTTTTGAAAAAACAAATAATTTTTATCCGTTTTTCACCGGGGGCTCAAATATTGAAGTAATATCATTTTAAATGATAATACTAGTTTCAGAATTAATTAAAAGCATTATTTAAAACAGGAATAATTATTTCAGGTATAATTGTATGCCATAGGTAAAACGGATAAAAATTATTTGTTTTTGAAAATACAAATAATTTTTATCCGTTTTTCACGAGGGGCTCAAATATTGAAGTAATATCATTTTAAATGATAATACTAGTTTCAAAATTTTTTAAAAGGATAATTTAACACAGAAATAATAATTTCAGGTAAAATTGTATGCCATAGGTAAAACGGATAAAAATTATTTGTTTTTGAAAAAACAAATAATTTTTTCCATTTTTCACCGGGGGCTCAAATATTGAAGTAATATCATTTTAAATGATAAATCTAGTTTCAAGATTTTTTAAAAGGATAATTTAACACAGAAATAATAATATCAGGTAAAATTGTATGCCATAGGTAAAACGGATAAAAATTATTTGTTTTTGAAAAAACAAATAATTTTTATCCGTTTTTCACGAGGGGCTCAAATATTGAAGTAATATCATTTTAAATGATAATACTAGTTTCAAAATTTATTCAAAGCATAATTTTACACAGAAATAATTATTTCAGGTATAATTGTATGCCATAGGTAAAACGGCTAAAAATTATTTGTTTTTGAAAAAACAAATAATTTTTATCCGTTTTTCACCGGGGGCTCAAATATTGAAGTAATATCATTTTAAATGATAATACTAGTTTCAAAATTTATTCAAAGCATAATTTAACACAGAAATAATTATTTCAGGTAAAATTGTATGCCATAGGTAAAACGGATAAAAATTATTTGTTTTTGAAAAAATAAATAATTTTTATCCGTTTTTCACGAGGGGCTCAAATATTGAAGTAATATCATTTTAAATGATAATACTAGTTTCAAAATTTTTTAAAAGCATAATTTAACACAGAAATAATTATTTCAGGTCTAATTGTAGGCCATAGGTAAAACGGATAAAAAAAATTTGTTTTTGAAAAAACAAATTAAATTTATCTGTTTTACTCAGTGGTCTTAAATATTGAAGTAATATCATTTTAAATGATAATACTAGTTTCAAAATTTATTAAAAGCATTATTTAAAACTGGAATAATTATTTCAGGTCTAATTGTAGGCCATAGGTAAAACGGATAAAAAATATTTGTTTTTGAAAAAACAAATAAAATTTATCTGTTTTACTCAATGGTCTTAAATATTGAAGTAATATCATTTTAAATGATAATACTAGTTTCAAAATTAATTAAAAGCATTATTTAAAACAGGAATAATTATTTCAGGTCTAATTGTAGGCCATAGGTAAAACGGATAAAAAATATTTGTTTTTGAAAAAACAAATAAAATTTATCTGTTTTACTCAATGGTCTTAAATATTGAAGTAATATCATTTTAAATGATAATACTAGTTTCAAAATTTATTAAAAGCATAATTTAACACAGAAATAATTATTTCAGGTCTAATTGTAGGCCATAGGTAAAACGGATAAAAAATATTTGTTTTTGAAAAAACAAATAAAATTTATCTGTTTTACTCAATGGTCTTAAATATTGAAGTAATATCATTTTAAATGATAATACTAGTTTCAAGATTTTTTAAAAGGATAATTTAACACAGAATTAATAATATCAGGTAAAATTGTATGCCATAGGTAAAACGGATAAAAATTATTTGTTTTTGAAAAAACAAATAATTTTTATCCGTTTTTCACCGGGGGCTCAAATATTGAAGTAATATCATTTTAAATGATAATACTAGTTTCAAAATTTATTCAAAGCATAATTTTACACAGAAATAATTATTTCAGGTATAATTGTATGCCATAGGTAAAACGGCTAAAAATTATTTGTTTTTGAAAAAACAAATAATTTTTATCCGTTTTTCACCGGGGGCTCAAATATTGAAGTAATATCATTTTAAATGATAATACTAGTTTCAAAATTTATTCAAAGCATAATTTAACACAGAAATAATTATTTCAGGTAAAATTGTATGCCATAGGTAAAACGGATAAAAATTATTTGTTTTTGAAAAAATAAATAATTTTTATCCGTTTTTCACGAGGGGCTCAAATATTGAAGTAATATCATTTTAAATGATAATACTAGTTTCAAAATTTTTTAAAAGCATAATTTAACACAGAAATAATTATTTCAGGTCTAATTGTAGGCGATAGGTAAAACGGATAAAAAAAATTTGTTTTTGAAAAAACAAATTAAATTTATCTGTTTTACTCAATAATCTTAAATATTGAAGTAATATCATTTTAAATGATAATACTAGTTTCAAAATTTATTAAAAGCATAATTTAACACAGAAATAATTATTTCAGGTATAATTGTATGCCATAGGTAAAACGGATAAAAAAGATTTGTTTTTGAAAAAAGAAATTAAATTTATCCGTTTTACTCAATGGTCTTAAATATTGAAGTTATATCATTTTAAATGATAATACTAGTTTCAAAATTTATTAAAAGCATAATTTAACACAGAAATAATTATTTCAGGTCTAATTGTAGGCCATAGGTAAAACGGATAAAAAATATTTGTTTTTGAAAAAACAAATTAAATTTATCTGTTTTACTCAATGGTCTTAAATATTGAAGTTATATCATTTTAAATGATAATACTAGTTTCTAAATTTATTAAAAGCATAATTTAACACAGAAATAATTATTTCAGGTATAATTGTATGCCATAGGTAAAACGGATAAAAAATATTTGTTTTTGAAAAAACAAATAAAATTTATCTGTTTTACTCAATGGTCTTAAATATTGAAGTAATATCATTTTAAATGATAATACTAGTTTCAAAATTTATTAAAAGCATAATTTAACACAGAAATAATTATTTCAGGTATAATTGTATGCCATAGGTAAAACGGCTAAAAATTATTTGTTTTTGAAAAAACAAATAATTTTTATCCGTTTTTCACCGGGGGCTCAAATATTGAAGTAATATCATTTTAAATGATAATACTAGTTTCAAAATTTATTCAAAGCATAATTTAACACAGAAATAATTATTTCAGGTAAAATTGTATGCCATAGGTAAAACGGATAAAAATTATTTGTTTTTGAAAAAATAAATAATTTTTATCCGTTTTTCACGAGGGGCTCAAATATTGAAGTAATATCATTTTAAATGATAATACTAGTTTCAAAATTTTTTAAAAGCATAATTTAACACAGAAATAATTATTTCAGGTAAAATTGTATGCCATAGGTAAAACGGATAAAAATTATTTGTTTTTGAAAAAATAAATAATTTTTATCCGTTTTTCACGAGGGGCTCAAATATTGAAGTAATATCATTTTAAATGATAATACTAGTTTCAAAATTTTTTAAAAGCATAATTTAACACAGAAATAATTATTTCAGGTATAATTGTAGGCGATAGGTAAAACGGATAAAAAAAATTTGTTTTTGAAAAAACAAATTAAATTTATCTGTTTTACTCAATAATCTTAAATATTGAAGTAATATCATTTTAAATGATAATACTAGTTTCAAAATTTATTAAAAGCATAATTTAACACAGAAATAATTATTTCAGGTATAATTGTATGCCATAGGTAAAACGGATAAAAAAGATTTGTTTTTGAAAAAAGAAATTAAATTTATCCGTTTTACTCAATGGTCTTAAATATTGAAGTTATATCATTTTAAATGATAATACTAGTTTCAAAATTTATTAAAAGCATAATTTAACACAGAAATAATTATTTCAGGTCTAATTGTAGGCCATAGGTAAAACGGATAAAAAATATTTGTTTTTGAAAAAACAAATTAAATTTATCTGTTTTACTCAATGGTCTTAAATATTGAAGTTATATCATTTTAAATGATAATACTAGTTTCTAAATTTATTAAAAGCATAATTTAACACAGAAATAATTATTTCAGGTATAATTGTATGCCATAGGTAAAACGGATAAAAAATATTTGTTTTTGAAAAAACAAATAAAATTTATCTGTTTTACTCAATGGTCTTAAATATTGAAGTAATATCATTTTAAATGATAATACTAGTTTCAAAATTTATTAAAAGCATAATTTAACACAGAAATAATTATTTCAGGTATAATTGTATGCCATAGGTAAAACGGCTAAAAATTATTTGTTTTTGAAAAAACAAATAATTTTTATCCGTTTTTCACCGGGGGCTCAAATATTGAAGTAATATCATTTTAAATGATAATACTAGTTTCAAAATTTATTCAAAGCATAATTTAACACAGAAATAATTATTTCAGGTAAAATTGTATGCCATAGGTAAAACGGATAAAAATTATTTGTTTTTGAAAAAATAAATAATTTTTATCCGTTTTTCACGAGGGGCTCAAATATTGAAGTAATATCATTTTAAATGATAATACTAGTTTCAAAATTTTTTAAAAGCATAATTTAACACAGAAATAATTATTTCAGGTCTAATTGTAGGCGATAGGTAAAACGGATAAAAAAAATTTGTTTTTGAAAAAACAAATTAAATTTATCTGTTTTACTCAATAATCTTAAATATTGAAGTAATATCATTTTAAATGATAATACTAGTTTCAAAATTTATTAAAAGCATAATTTAACACAGAAATAATTATTTCAGGTCTAATTGTATGCCATAGGTAAAACGGATAAAAAAGATTTGTTTTTGAAAAAAGAAATTAAATTTATCCGTTTTACTCAATGGTCTTAAATATTGAAGTTATATCATTTTAAATGATAATACTAGTTTCAAAATTTATTAAAAGCATAATTTAACACAGAAATAATTATTTCAGGTCTAATTGTAGGCCATAGGTAAAACGGATAAAAAATATTTGTTTTTGAAAAAACAAATTAAATTTATCTGTTTTACTCAATGGTCTTAAATATTGAAGTTATATCATTTTAAATGATAATACTAGTTTCTAAATTTATTAAAAGCATAATTTAACACAGAAATAATTATTTCAGGTATAATTGTATGCCATAGGTAAAACGGATAAAAAATATTTGTTTTTGAAAAAACAAATAAAATTTATCTGTTTTACTCAATGGTCTTAAATATTGAAGTTATATCATTTTAAATGATAATACTAGTTTCAAAATTTATTAAAAGCATAATTTAACACAGAAATAATTATTTCAGGTATAATTGTATGCCATAGGTAAAACGGATAAAAAAGATTTGTTTTTGAAAAAACAAATAAAATTTATCTGTTTTACTCAATGGTCTTAAATATTGAAGTAATATCATTTTAAATGATAATACTAGTTTCAAAATTTATTAAAAGCATAATTTAACACAGAAATAATTATTTCAGGTCTAATTGTAGGCCATAGGTAAAACGGATAAAAAATATTTGTTTTTGAAAAAACAAATTAAATTTATCTGTTTTGCTCAGTGGTCTTAAATATTGAAGTAATATCATTTTAAATGATAATACTAGTTTCAAAATATATTAAAAGCATAATTTAACACAGAAATAATTATTTCAGGTCTAATTGTAGGCCATAGGTAAAACGGATAAAAAATATTTGTTTTTGAAAAAACAAATAATTTTTATCCGTTTTTCACCGGGGGCTCAAATATTGAAGTAATATCATTTTAAATGATAATACTAGTTTCAAAATTTATTAAAAGCATTATTTAAAACAGAAATAATTATTTCAGGTTAAACTGTATGCCATAGGTAAAACGGATAAAAAATATTTGTTTTTGAAAAAACAAATTAAATTTATCTGTTTTGCTCAGTGGTCTTAAATATTGAAGTAATATCATTTTAAATGATAATACTAGTTTCAAAATTTATTAAAAGCATTATTTAAAACTGGAATAATTATTTCAGGTCTAATTGTAGGCCATAGGTAAAACGGATAAAAAATATTTGTTTTTGAAAAAACAAATTAAATTTATCTGTTTTGCTCAGTGGTCTTAAATATTGAAGTAATATCATTTTAAATGATAATACTAGTTTCAAAATTTATTAAAAGCATAATTTAACACAGAAATAATTATTTCAGGTCTAATTGTAGGCCATAGGTAAAACGGATAAAAAATATTTGTTTTTGAAAAAACAAATTAAATTTATCTGTTTTGCTCAGTGGTCTTAAATATTGAAGTAATATCATTTTAAATGATAATACTAGTTTCAAAATTTATTAAAAGCATAATCTAACACAGAAATAATTATTTCAGGTCTAATTGTAGGCCATAGGTAAAACGGATAAAAAATATTTGTTTTTGAAAAAAGAAATTAAATTTATCCGTTTTTCACCGGGGGCTCAAATATTGAAGTAATATCATTTTAAATGATAATACTAGTTTCAAAATTTATTAAAAGCATTATTTAAAACAGAAATAATTATTTCAGGTTAAACTGTATGCCATAGGTAAAACGGATAAAAAAAATTTGTTTTTGAAAAAACAAATTAAATTTATCTGTTTTACTCAATGGTCTTAAATATTGAAGTAATATCATTTTAAATGATAATACTAGTTTCAAAATTTATTAAAAGCATTATTAAAAACTGGAATATTTATTTCAGGTCTAATTGTAGGCCATAGGTAAAACGGATAAAAAATATTTGTTTTTGAAAAAACAAATAAAATTTATCTGTTTTACTCAATGGTCTTAAATATTGAAGTAATATCATTTTAAATGATAATACTAGTTTCAAAATTAATTAAAAGCATTATTTAAAACAGGGATAATTATTTCAGGTCTAATTGTAGGCCATAGGTAAAACGGATAAAAAATATTTGTTTTTGAAAAAACAAATAAAATTTATCTGTTTTACTCAATGGTCTTAAATATTGAAGTAATATCATTTTAAATGATAATACTAGTTTCAAAATTTATTAAAAGCATAATTTAACACAGAAATAATTATTTCAGGTCTAACTGTAGGCCATAGGTAAAACAGATAAAAATTATTTGTTTTTGAAAAAACAAATAATTTTTATCCGTTTTTCACCGGGGGCTCAAATATTGAAGTAATATCATTTTAAATGATAATACTAGTTTCAAAATTTATTCAAAGCACAGTTTAACACAGAAATAATTATTTCAGGTAAAATTGTATGCCATAGGTAAAACGGATAAAAATTATTTGTTTTTGAAAAAACAAATAATTTTTATCCGTTTTTCACCGGGGGCTCAAATATTAAAGTAATATCATTTTAAATGATAATACTAGTTTCAAAATTTATTCAAAGCATAATTTAACACTGAAATAATTATTTCAGGTAAAATTGTATTCCATAGGTAAAACGGATAAAAATTATTTGTTTTTGAAAAAACAAATAATTTTTATCCGTTTTTCACCGGGGGCTCAAATATTGAAGTAATATCATTTTAAATGATAATACTAGTTTCAAAAATTATTCAAAGCATAATTTAACACAGAAATAATTATTTCAGGTAAAATTGTATTCCATAGGTAAAACGGATAAAAAATATTTGTTTTTGAAAAAACAAATAAAATTTATCTGTTTTACTCAATGGTCTTAAATATTGAAGTAATATCATTTTAAATGATAATACTAGTTTCAAAATTAATTAAAAGCATTATTTAAAACAGGAATAATTATTTCAGGTCTAATTGTAGGCCATAGGTAAAACGGATAAAAAATATTTGTTTTTGAAAAAACAAATAAAATTTATCTGTTTTACTCAATGGTCTTAAATATTGAAGTAATATCATTTTAAATGATAATACTAGTTTCAAAATTTATTCAAAGCATAATTTAACACAGAAATAATTATTTCAGGTATAATTGTATGCCATAGGTAAAACGGATAAAAATTATTTGTTTTTGAAAAAACAAATTAAATTTATCTGTTTTGCTCAGTGGTCTTAAATATTGAAGTAATATCATTTTAAATGATAATACTAGTTTCAAAATTTATTAAAAGCATAATCTAACACAGAAATAATTATTTCAGGTCTAATTGTAGGCCATAGGTAAAACGGATAAAAAATATTTGTTTTTGAAAAAAGAAATTAAATTTATCCGTTTTTCACCGGGGGCTCAAATATTGAAGTAATATCATTTTAAATGATAATACTAGTTTCAAAATTTATTAAAAGCATTATTTAAAACAGAAATAATTATTTCAGGTTAAACTGTATGCCATAGGTAAAACGGATAAAAAAAATTTGTTTTTGAAAAAACAAATTAAATTTATCTGTTTTACTCAGTGGTCTTAAATATTGAAGTAATATCATTTTAAATGATAATACTAGTTTCAAAATTTATTAAAAGCATTATTTAAAACTGGAATAATTATTTCAGGTCTAATTGTAGGCCATAGGTAAAACGGATAAAAAATATTTGTTTTTGAAAAAACAAATAAAATTTATCTGTTTTACTCAATGGTCTTAAATATTGAAGTAATATCATTTTAAATGATAATACTAGTTTCAAAATTAATTAAAAGCATTATTTAAAACAGGAATAATTATTTCAGGTCTAATTGTAGGCCATAGGTAAAACGGATAAAAAATATTTGTTTTTGAAAAAACAAATAAAATTTATCTGCTTTACTCAATGGTCTTAAATATTGAAGTAATATCATTTTAAATGATAATACTAGTTTCAAAATTTATTAAAAGCATAATTTAACACAGAAATAATTATTTCAGGTCTAATTGTAGGCCATAGGTAAAACGGATAAAAAATATTTGTTTTTGAAAAAACAAATTAAATTTATCTGTTTTGCTCAGTGGTCTTAAATATTGAAGTAATATCATTTTAAATGATAATACTAGTTTCAAAATTTATTAAAAGCATAATTTAACACAGAAATAATTATTTCAGGTAAAATTGTATGCCATAGGTAAAACGGATAAAAATTATTTGTTTTTGAAAAAACAAATAATTTTTATCCGTTTTTCACCGGGGGCTCAAATATTGAAGTAATATCATTTTAAATGATAATACTAGTTTCAAAATTTATTCAAAGCATAATTTAACAAAGAAATAATTATTTCAGGTAAAATTGTATGCCATAGGTAAAACGGATAAAAATTATTTGTTTTTGAAAAAACAAATAATTTTTATCCGTTTTTCACCGGGGGCTCAAATATTGAAGTAATATCATTTTAAATGATAATACTAGTTTCAAAATTTATTCAAAGCATAATTTAACAAAGAAATAATTATTTCAGGTAAAATTGTATTCCATAGGTAAAACGGATAAAAATTATTTGTTTTTGAAAAAACAAATAATTTTTATCCGTTTTTCACCGGGGGCTCAAATATTGAAGTAATATCATTTTAAATGATAATACTAGTTTCAAAATTTATTCAAAGCACAGTTTAACACAGAAATAATTATTTCAGGTAAAATTGTATGCCATAGGTAAAACGGATAAAAATTATTTGTTTTTGAAAAAACAAATAATTTTTATCCGTTTTTCACCGGGGGCTCAAATATTGAAGTAATATCATTTTAAATGATAATACTAGTTTCAAAATTTATTCAAAGCACAGTTTAACACAGAAATAATTATTTCAGGTAAAATTGTATGCCATAGGTAAAACGGATAAAAATTATTTGTTTTTGAAAAAACAAATAATTTTTATCCGTTTTTCACCGGGGGCTCAAATATTGAAGTAATATCATTTTAAATGATAATACTAGTTTCAAAATTTATTCAAAGCATAATTTAACAAAGAAATAATTATTTCAGGTAAAATTGTATGCCATAGGTAAAACGGATAAAAATTATTTGTTTTTGAAAAAACAAATAATTTTTATCCGTTTTTCACCGGGGGCTCAAATATTGAAGTAATATCATTTTAAATGATAATACTAGTTTCAAAATTTATTCAAAGCACAGTTTAACACAGAAATAATTATTTCAGGTAAAATTGTATGCCATAGGTAAAACGGATAAAAATTATTTGTTTTTGAAAAAACAAATAATTTTTATCCGTTTTTCACCGGGGGCTCAAATATTAAAGTAATATCATTTTAAATGATAATACTAGTTTCAAAATTTATTCAAAGCATAATTTAACACTGAAATAATTATTTCAGGTAAAATTGTATTCCATAGGTAAAACGGATAAAAATTATTTATTTTTGAAAAAACAAATAATTTTTATCCGTTTTTCACCGGGGGCTCAAATATTGAAGTAATATCATTTTAAATGATAATACTAGTTTCAAAATTTATTCAAAGCATAATTTAACACAGAAATAATTATTTCAGGTCTAATTGTAGGCCATAGGTAAAACGGATAAAAAATATTTGTTTTTGAAAAAACAAATTAAATTTATCTGTTTTGCTCAGTGGTCTTAAATATTGAAGTAATATCATTTTAAATGATAATACTAGTTTCAAAATTTATTAAAAGCATAATTTAACACAGAAATAATTATTTCAGGTCTAATTGTAGGCCATAGGTAAAACGGATAAAAAATATTTGTTTTTGAAAAAACAAATTAAATTTATCTGTTTTGCTCAGTGGTCTTAAATATTGAAGTAATATCATTTTAAATGATAATACTAGTTTCAAAATTTATTAAAAGCATAATTTAACACAGAAATAATTATTTCAGGTAAAATTGTAGGCCATAGGTAAAACAGATAAAAAATATTTGTTTTTGAAAAAACAAATTAAATTTATCTGTTTTGCTCAGTGGTCTTAAATATTGAAGTAATATCATTTTAAATGATAATACTAGTTTCAAAATTTATTAAAAGCATCATTTAACACAGAAATAATTATTTCAGGTCTAATTGTAGGCCATAGGTAAAACGGATAAAAAATATTTGTTTTTGAAAAAACAAATTAAATTTATCTGTTTTGCTCAGTGGTCTTAAATATTGAAGTAATATCATTTTAAATGATAATACTAGTTTCAAAATTTATTAAAAGCATAATTTAACACAGAAATAATTATTTCAGGTAAAATTGTAGGCCATAGGTAAAACAGATAAAAAATATTTGTTTTTGAAAAAACAAATTAAATTTATCTGTTTTGCTCAGTGGTCTTAAATATTGAAGTAATATCATTTTAAATGATAATACTAGTTTCAAAATTTATTAAAAGCATAATTTAACACAGAAATAATTATTCCAGGTCTAATTGTAGGCCATAGGTAAAACGGATAAAAAATATTTGTTTTTGAAAAAACAAATTAAATTTATCTGTTTTGCTCAGTGGTCTTAAATATTGAAGTAATATCATTTTAAATGATAATACTAGTTTCAAAATTTATTAAAAGCATAATTTAACACAGAAATAATTATTTCAGGTCTAATTGTAGGCCATAGGTAAAACGGATAAAAAATATTTGTTTTTGAAAAAACAAATTAAATTTATCTGTTTTGCTCAGTGGTCTTAAATATTGAAGTAATATCATTTTAAATGATAATACTAGTTTCAAAATTTATTAAAAGCATAATTTAACACAGAAATAATTATTTCAGGTCTAATTGTAGGCCATAGGTAAAACGGATAAAAAATATTTGTTTTTGAAAAAACAAATTAAATTTATCTGTTTTGCTCAGTGGTCTTAAATATTGAAGTAATATCATTTTAAATGATAATACTAGTTTCAAAATTTATTAAAAGCATAATTTTACACAGAAATAATTATTTCAGGTAAAATTGTAGGCCATAGGTAAAACAGATAAAAATTATTTGTTTTTGAAAAAACAAATAATTTTTATCCGTTTTTCACCGGGGGCTCAAATATTGAAGTAATATCATTTTAAATGATAATACTAGTTTCAAAATTTATTCAAAGCACAGTTTAACACAGAAATAATTATTTCAGGTAAAATTGTATGCCATAGGTAAAACGGATAAAAATTATTTGTTTTTGAAAAAACAAATAATTTTTATCCGTTTTTCACCGGGGGCTCAAATATTGAAGTAATATCATTTTAAATGATAATACTAGTTTCAAAATTTATTAAAAGCATAATTTAGCACAGAAATAATTATTTCAGGTCTAATTGTAGGCCATAGGTAAAACGGATAAAAAATATTTGTTTTTGAAAAAACAAATAAAATTTATCCGTTTTTCTCAGGGGGCTCAAATATTGAAGTAATATCATTTTAAATGATAATACTAGTTTCAAAATTTATTAAAAGCATAATTTCACAGAAATAATTATTTCAGGTCTAATTGTAGGCCATAGGTAAAACGGATAAAAAATATTTGTTTTTGAAAAAACAAATTAAATTTATCTGTTTTGCTCAGTGGTCTTAAATATTGAAGTAATATCATTTTAAATGATAATACTAGTTTCAAAATTTATTAAAAGCATAATTTAACACAGAAATAATTATTTCAGGTAAAATTGTAGGCCATAGGTAAAACAGATAAAAAATATTTGTTTTTGAAAAAACAAATTAAATTTATCTGTTTTGCTCAGTGGTCTTAAATATTGAAGTAATATCATTTTAAATGATAATACTAGTTTCAAAATTTATTAAAAGCATAATTTAACACAGAAATAATTATTTCAGGTCTAATTGTAGGCCATAGGTAAAACGGATAAAAAATATTTGTTTTTGAAAAAACAAATTAAATTTATCTGTTTTGCTCAGTGGTCTTAAATATTGAAGTAATATCATTTTAAATGATAATACTAGTTTCAAAATTTATTAAAAGCATAATTTAACACAGAAATAATTATTTCAGGTCTAATTGTAGGCCATAGGTAAAACGGATAAAAAATATTTGTTTTTGAAAAAACAAATTAAATTTATCTGTTTTGCTCAGTGGTCTTAAATATTGAAGTAATATCATTTTAAATGATAATACTAGTTTCAAAATTTATTAAAAGCATAATTTAACACAGAAATAATTATTTCAGGTCTAATTGTAGGCCATAGGTAAAACGGATAAAAAATATTTGTTTTTGAAAAAACAAATTAAATTTATCTGTTTTGCTCAGTGGTCTTAAATATTGAAGTAATATCATTTTAAATGATAATACTAGTTTCAAAATTTATTCAAAGCACAGTTTAACACAGAAATAATTATTTCAGGTAAAATTGTATGCCATAGGTAAAACGGATAAAAATTATTTGTTTTTGAAAAAACAAATAATTTTTATCCGTTTTTCACCGGGGGCTCAAATATTGAAGTAATATCATTTTAAATGATAATACTAGTTTCAAAATTTATTCAAAGCATAATTTAACAAAGAAATAATTATTTCAGGTAAAATTGTATTCCATAGGTAAAACGGATAAAAATTATTTGTTTTTGAAAAAAAAATAATTTTTATCCGTTTTTCACCGGGGGCTCAAATATTGAAGTAATATCATTTTAAATGATAATACTAGTTTCAAAATTTATTAAAAGCATAATTTAACAAAGAAATAATTATTTCAGGTAAAATTGTATGCCATAGGTAAAACGGATAAAAATTATTTGTTTTTGAAAAAACAAATAATTTTTATCCGTTTTTCACCGGGGGCTCAAATATTGAAGTAATATCATTTTAAATGATAATACTAGTTTCAAAATTTATTAAAAGCATAATTTCACAGAAATAATTATTTCAGGTCTAATTGTAGGCCATAGGTAAAACGGATAAAAAATATTTGTTTTTGAAAAAACAAATTAAATTTATCTGTTTTGCTCAGTGGTCTTAAATATTGAAGTAATATCATTTTAAATGATAATACTAGTTTCAAAACTTATTCAAAGCACAGTTTAACACAGAAATAATTATTTCAGGTAAAATTGTATGCCATAGGTAAAACGGATAAAAATTATTTGTTTTTGAAAAAACAAATAATTTTTATCCGTTTTTCACCGGGGGCTCAAATATTGAAGTAATATCATTTTAAATGATAATACTAGTTTCAAAATTTATTCAAAGCATAATTTAACAAAGAAATAATTATTTCAGGTAAAATTGTATTCCATAGGTAAAACGGATAAAAATTATTTGTTTTTGAAAAAAAAATAATTTTTATCCGTTTTTCACCGGGGGCTCAAATATTGAAGTAATATCATTTTAAATGATAATACTAGTTTCAAAATTTATTAAAAGCATAATTTAACAAAGAAATAATTATTTCAGGTAAAATTGTATTCCATAGGTAAAACGGATAAAAATTATTTGTTTTTGAAAAAAAAATAATTTTTATCCGTTTTTCACCGGGGGCTCAAATATTGAAGTAATATCATTTTAAATGATAATACTAGTTTCAAAATTTATTCAAAGCACAGTTTAACACAGAAATAATTATTTCAGGTAAAATTGTATGCCATAGGTAAAACGGATAAAAATTATTTGTTTTTGAAAAAACAAATAATTTTTATCCGTTTTTCACCGGGGGCTCAAATATTGAAGTAATATCATTTTAAATGATAATACTAGTTTCAAAATTTATTCAAAGCATAATTTAACAAAGAAATAATTATTTCAGGTAAAATTGTATTCCATAGGTAAAACGGATAAAAATTATTTGTTTTTGAAAAAAAAATAATTTTTATCCGTTTTTCACCGGGGGCTCAAATATTGAAGTAATATCATTTTAAATGATAATACTAGTTTCAAAATTTATTAAAAGCATAATTTAACAAAGAAATAATTATTTCAGGTAAAATTGTATGCCATAGGTAAAACGGATAAAAATTATTTGTTTTTGAAAAAACAAATAATTTTTATCCGTTTTTCACCGGGGGCTCAAATATTGAAGTAATATCATTTTAAATGATAATACTAGTTTCAAAATTTATTCAAAGCATAATTTAACAAAGAAATAATTATTTCAGGTAAAATTGTATTCCATAGGTAAAACGGATAAAAATTATTTGTTTTTGAAAAAAAAATAATTTTTATCCGTTTTTCACCGGGGGCTCAAATATTGAAGTAATATCATTTTAAATGATAATACTAGTTTCTAAATTTATTAAAAGCATAATTTAACAAAGAAATAATTATTTCAGGTAAAATTGTATGCCATAGGTAAAACGGATAAAAATTATTTGTTTTTGAAAAAACAAATAATTTTTATCCGTTTTTCACCGGGGGCTCAAATATTGAAGTAATATCATTTTAAATGATAATACTAGTTTCAAAATTTATTCAAAGCACAGTTTAACACAGAAATAATTATTTCAGGTAAAATTGTATTCCATAGGTAAAACGGATAAAAATTATTTGTTTTTGAAAAAAAAATAATTTTTATCCGTTTTTCACCGGGGGCTCAAATATTGAAGTAATATCATTTTAAATGATAATACTAGTTTCAAAATTTATTCAAAGCACAGTTTAACACAGAAATAATTATTTCAGGTAAAATTGTATGCCATAGGTAAAACGGATAAAAATTATTTGTTTTTGAAAAAACAAATAATTTTTATCCGTTTTTCACCGGGGGCTCAAATATTGAAGTAATATCATTTTAAATGATAATACTAGTTTCAAAATTTATTAAAAGCATAATTTAACACAGAAATAATTATTTCAGGTCTAATTGTAGGCCATAGGTAAAACGGATAAAAATTATTTGTTTTTGAAAAAAAAATAATTTTTATCCGTTTTTCACCGGGGGCTCAAATATTGAAGTAATATCATTTTAAATGATAATACTAGTTTCAAAATTTATTAAAAGCATAATTTAACAAAGAAATAATTATTTCAGGTAAAATTGTATGCCATAGGTAAAACGGATAAAAATTATTTGTTTTTGAAAAAACAAATAATTTTTATCCGTTTTTCACCGGGGGCTCAAATATTGAAGTAATATCATTTTAAATGATAATACTAGTTTCAAAATTTATTCAAAGCACAGTTTAACACAGAAATAATTATTTCAGGTAAAATTGTATGCCATAGGTAAAACGGATAAAAATTATTTGTTTTTGAAAAAACAAATAATTTTTATCCGTTTTTCACCGGGGGCTCAAATATTGAAGTAATATCATTTTAAATGATAATACTAGTTTCAAAATTTATTCAAAGCATAATTTAACAAAGAAATAATTATTTCAGGTAAAATTGTATTCCATAGGTAAAACGGATAAAAATTATTTGTTTTTGAAAAAACAAATAATTTTTATCCGTTTTTCACCGGGGGCTCAAATATTGAAGTAATATCATTTTAAATGATAATACTAGTTTCAAAATTTATTAAAAGCATAATTTAACAAAGAAATAATTATTTCAGGTAAAATTGTATGCCATAGGTAAAACGGATAAAAATTATTTGTTTTTGAAAAAACAAATAATTTTTATCCGTTTTTCACCGGGGGCTCAAATATTGAAGTAATATCATTTTAAATGATAATACTAGTTTCAAAATTTATTAAAAGCATAATTTCACAGAAATAATTATTTCAGGTCTAATTGTAGGCCATAGGTAAAACGGATAAAAAATATTTGTTTTTGAAAAAACAAATAAAATTTATCTGTTTTGCTCAGTGGTCTTAAATATTGAAGTAATATCATTTTAAATGATAATACTAGTTTCAAAATTTATTAAAAGCATAATTTAACACAGAAATAATTATTTCAGGTCTAATTGTAGGCCATAGGTAAAACGGATAAAAAATATTTGTTTTTGAAAAAACAAATTAAATTTATCTGTTTTGCTCAGTGGTCTTAAATATTGAAGTAATATCATTTTAAATGATAATACTAGTTTCAAAATTTATTAAAAGCATAATTTAACACAGAAATAATTATTTCAGGTAAAATTGTAGGCCATAGGTAAAACAGATAAAAATTATTTGTTTTTGAAAAAACAAATAATTTTTATCCGTTTTTCACCGGGGGCTCAAATATTGAAGTAATATCATTTTAAATGATAATACTAGTTTCAAAATTTATTAAAAGCATAATTTCACAGAAATAATTATTTCAGGTCTAATTGTATTCCATAGGTAAAACGGATAAAAATTATTTGTTTTTGAAAAAACAAATAATTTTTATCCGTTTTTCACCGGGGGCTCAAATATTGAAGTAATATCATTTTAAATGATAATACTAGTTTCAAAATTTATTCAAAGCACAGTTTAACACAGAAATAATTATTTCAGGTAAAATTGTATTCCATAGGTAAAACGGATAAAAATTATTTGTTTTTGAAAAAAAAATAATTTTTATCCGTTTTTCACCGGGGGCTCAAATATTGAAGTAATATCATTTTAAATGATAATACTAGTTTCAAAATTTATTCAAAGCACAGTTTAACACAGAAATAATTATTTCAGGTAAAATTGTATGCCATAGGTAAAACGGATAAAAATTATTTGTTTTTGAAAAAACAAATAATTTTTATCCGTTTTTCACCGGGGGCTCAAATATTGAAGTAATATCATTTTAAATGATAATACTAGTTTCAAAATTTATTAAAAGCATAATTTAACACAGAAATAATTATTTCAGGTCTAATTGTAGGCCATAGGTAAAACGGATAAAAATTATTTGTTTTTGAAAAAAAAATAATTTTTATCCGTTTTTCACCGGGGGCTCAAATATTGAAGTAATATCATTTTAAATGATAATACTAGTTTCAAAATTTATTAAAAGCATAATTTAACAAAGAAATAATTATTTCAGGTAAAATTGTATGCCATAGGTAAAACGGATAAAAATTATTTGTTTTTGAAAAAACAAATAATTTTTATCCGTTTTTCACCGGGGGCTCAAATATTGAAGTAATATCATTTTAAATGATAATACTAGTTTCAAAATTTATTCAAAGCACAGTTTAACACAGAAATAATTATTTCAGGTAAAATTGTATGCCATAGGTAAAACGGATAAAAATTATTTGTTTTTGAAAAAACAAATAATTTTTATCCGTTTTTCACCGGGGGCTCAAATATTGAAGTAATATCATTTTAAATGATAATACTAGTTTCAAAATTTATTCAAAGCATAATTTAACAAAGAAATAATTATTTCAGGTAAAATTGTATTCCATAGGTAAAACGGATAAAAATTATTTGTTTTTGAAAAAACAAATAATTTTTATCCGTTTTTCACCGGGGGCTCAAATATTGAAGTAATATCATTTTAAATGATAATACTAGTTTCAAAATTTATTAAAAGCATAATTTAACAAAGAAATAATTATTTCAGGTAAAATTGTATGCCATAGGTAAAACGGATAAAAATTATTTGTTTTTGAAAAAACAAATAATTTTTATCCGTTTTTCACCGGGGGCTCAAATATTGAAGTAATATCATTTTAAATGATAATACTAGTTTCAAAATTTATTAAAAGCATAATTTCACAGAAATAATTATTTCAGGTCTAATTGTAGGCCATAGGTAAAACGGATAAAAAATATTTGTTTTTGAAAAAACAAATAAAATTTATCTGTTTTGCTCAGTGGTCTTAAATATTGAAGTAATATCATTTTAAATGATAATACTAGTTTCAAAATTTATTAAAAGCATAATTTAACACAGAAATAATTATTTCAGGTCTAATTGTAGGCCATAGGTAAAACGGATAAAAAATATTTGTTTTTGAAAAAACAAATTAAATTTATCTGTTTTGCTCAGTGGTCTTAAATATTGAAGTAATATCATTTTAAATGATAATACTAGTTTCAAAATTTATTAAAAGCATAATTTAACACAGAAATAATTATTTCAGGTAAAATTGTAGGCCATAGGTAAAACAGATAAAAATTATTTGTTTTTGAAAAAACAAATAATTTTTATCCGTTTTTCACCGGGGGCTCAAATATTGAAGTAATATCATTTTAAATGATAATACTAGTTTCAAAATTTATTCAAAGCACAGTTTAACACAGAAATAATTATTTCAGGTAAAATTGTATGCCATAGGTAAAACGGATAAAAATTATTTGTTTTTGAAAAAACAAATAATTTTTATCCGTTTTTCACCGGGGGCTCAAATATTGAAGTAATATCATTTTAAATGATAATACTAGTTTCAAAATTTATTCAAAGCATAATTTAACAAAGAAATAATTATTTCAGGTAAAATTGTATTCCATAGGTAAAACGGATAAAAATTATTTGTTTTTGAAAAAAAAATAATTTTTATCCGTTTTTCACCGGGGGCTCAAATATTGAAGTAATATCATTTTAAATGATAATACTAGTTTCAAAATTTATTAAAAGCATAATTTCACAGAAATAATTATTTCAGGTCTAATTGTAGGCCATAGGTAAAACGGATAAAAAATATTTGTTTTTGAAAAAACAAATTAAATTTATCTGTTTTGCTCAGTGGTCTTAAATATTGAAGTAATATCATTTTAAATGATAATACTAGTTTCAAAACTTATTCAAAGCACAGTTTAACACAGAAATAATTATTTCAGGTAAAATTGTATGCCATAGGTAAAACGGATAAAAATTATTTGTTTTTGAAAAAACAAATAATTTTTATCCGTTTTTCACCGGGGGCTCAAATATTGAAGTAATATCATTTTAAATGATAATACTAGTTTCAAAATTTATTCAAAGCATAATTTAACAAAGAAATAATTATTTCAGGTAAAATTGTATTCCATAGGTAAAACGGATAAAAATTATTTGTTTTTGAAAAAAAAATAATTTTTATCCGTTTTTCACCGGGGGCTCAAATATTGAAGTAATATCATTTTAAATGATAATACTAGTTTCAAAATTTATTAAAAGCATAATTTAACAAAGAAATAATTATTTCAGGTAAAATTGTATTCCATAGGTAAAACGGATAAAAATTATTTGTTTTTGAAAAAAAAATAATTTTTATCCGTTTTTCACCGGGGGCTCAAATATTGAAGTAATATCATTTTAAATGATAATACTAGTTTCAAAATTTATTCAAAGCACAGTTTAACACAGAAATAATTATTTCAGGTAAAATTGTATGCCATAGGTAAAACGGATAAAAATTATTTGTTTTTGAAAAAACAAATAATTTTTATCCGTTTTTCACCGGGGGCTCAAATATTGAAGTAATATCATTTTAAATGATAATACTAGTTTCAAAATTTATTCAAAGCATAATTTAACAAAGAAATAATTATTTCAGGTAAAATTGTATTCCATAGGTAAAACGGATAAAAATTATTTGTTTTTGAAAAAAAAATAATTTTTATCCGTTTTTCACCGGGGGCTCAAATATTGAAGTAATATCATTTTAAATGATAATACTAGTTTCAAAATTTATTAAAAGCATAATTTAACAAAGAAATAATTATTTCAGGTAAAATTGTATGCCATAGGTAAAACGGATAAAAATTATTTGTTTTTGAAAAAACAAATAATTTTTATCCGTTTTTCACCGGGGGCTCAAATATTGAAGTAATATCATTTTAAATGATAATACTAGTTTCAAAATTTATTCAAAGCATAATTTAACAAAGAAATAATTATTTCAGGTAAAATTGTATTCCATAGGTAAAACGGATAAAAATTATTTGTTTTTGAAAAAAAAATAATTTTTATCCGTTTTTCACCGGGGGCTCAAATATTGAAGTAATATCATTTTAAATGATAATACTAGTTTCAAAATTTATTAAAAGCATAATTTAACAAAGAAATAATTATTTCAGGTAAAATTGTATGCCATAGGTAAAACGGATAAAAATTATTTGTTTTTGAAAAAACAAATAATTTTTATCCGTTTTTCACCGGGGGCTCAAATATTGAAGTAATATCATTTTAAATGATAATACTAGTTTCAAAATTTATTCAAAGCACAGTTTAACACAGAAATAATTATTTCAGGTAAAATTGTATGCCATAGGTAAAACGGATAAAAATTATTTGTTTTTGAAAAAACAAATAATTTTTATCCGTTTTTCACCGGGGGCTCAAATATTGAAGTAATATCATTTTAAATGATAATACTAGTTTCAAAATTTATTCAAAGCATAATTTAACAAAGAAATAATTATTTCAGGTAAAATTGTATTCCATAGGTAAAACGGATAAAAATTATTTGTTTTTGAAAAAACAAATAATTTTTATCCGTTTTTCACCGGGGGCTCAAATATTGAAGTAATATCATTTTAAATGATAATACTAGTTTCAAAATTTATTAAAAGCATAATTTCACAGAAATAATTATTTCAGGTCTAATTGTAGGCCATAGGTAAAACGGATAAAAAATATTTGTTTTTGAAAAAACAAATAAAATTTATCTGTTTTGCTCAGTGGTCTTAAATATTGAAGTAATATCATTTTAAATGATAATACTAGTTTCAAAATTTATTAAAAGCATAATTTCACAGAAATAATTATTTCAGGTCTAATTGTAGGCCATAGGTAAAACGGATAAAAAATATTTGTTTTTGAAAAAACAAATAAAATTTATCTGTTTTGCTCAGTGGTCTTAAATATTGAAGTAATATCATTTTAAATGATAATACTAGTTTCAAAATTTATTAAAAGCATAATTTAACACAGAAATAATTATTTCAGGTCTAATTGTAGGCCATAGGTAAAACGGATAAAAAATATTTGTTTTTGAAAAAACAAATTAAATTTATCTGTTTTGCTCAGTGGTCTTAAATATTGAAGTAATATCATTTTAAATGATAATACTAGTTTCAAAATTTATTAAAAGCATAATTTAACACAGAAATAATTATTTCAGGTAAAATTGTAGGCCATAGGTAAAACAGATAAAAATTATTTGTTTTTGAAAAAACAAATAATTTTTATCCGTTTTTCACCGGGGGCTCAAATATTGAAGTAATATCATTTTAAATGATAATACTAGTTTCAAAATTTATTCAAAGCACAGTTTAAAACAGAAATAATTATTTCAGGTAAAATTGTATTCCATAGGTAAAACGGATAAAAATTATTTGTTTTTGAAAAAAAAATAATTTTTATCCGTTTTTCACCGGGGGCTCAAATATTGAAGTAATATCATTTTAAATGATAATACTAGTTTCAAAATTTATTCAAAGCACAGTTTAACACAGAAATAATTATTTCAGGTAAAATTGTATGCCATAGGTAAAACGGATAAAAATTATTTGTTTTTGAAAAAACAAATAATTTTTATCCGTTTTTCACCGGGGGCTCAAATATTGAAGTAATATCATTTTAAATGATAATACTAGTTTCAAAATTTATTAAAAGCATAATTTAACACAGAAATAATTATTTCAGGTCTAATTGTAGGCCATAGGTAAAACGGATAAAAATTATTTGTTTTTGAAAAAAAAATAATTTTTATCCGTTTTTCACCGGGGGCTCAAATATTGAAGTAATATCATTTTAAATGATAATACTAGTTTCAAAATTTATTAAAAGCATAATTTAACAAAGAAATAATTATTTCAGGTAAAATTGTATGCCATAGGTAAAACGGATAAAAATTATTTGTTTTTGAAAAAACAAATAATTTTTATCCGTTTTTCACCGGGGGCTCAAATATTGAAGTAATATCATTTTAAATGATAATACTAGTTTCAAAATTTATTCAAAGCACAGTTTAACACAGAAATAATTATTTCAGGTAAAATTGTATGCCATAGGTAAAACGGATAAAAATTATTTGTTTTTGAAAAAACAAATAATTTTTATCCGTTTTTCACCGGGGGCTCAAATATTGAAGTAATATCATTTTAAATGATAATACTAGTTTCAAAATTTATTCAAAGCATAATTTAACAAAGAAATAATTATTTCAGGTAAAATTGTATTCCATAGGTAAAACGGATAAAAATTATTTGTTTTTGAAAAAACAAATAATTTTTATCCGTTTTTCACCGGGGGCTCAAATATTGAAGTAATATCATTTTAAATGATAATACTAGTTTCAAAATTTATTAAAAGCATAATTTAACAAAGAAATAATTATTTCAGGTAAAATTGTATGCCATAGGTAAAACGGATAAAAATTATTTGTTTTTGAAAAAACAAATAATTTTTATCCGTTTTTCACCGGGGGCTCAAATATTGAAGTAATATCATTTTAAATGATAATACTAGTTTCAAAATTTATTAAAAGCATAATTTCACAGAAATAATTATTTCAGGTCTAATTGTAGGCCATAGGTAAAACGGATAAAAAATATTTGTTTTTGAAAAAACAAATAAAATTTATCTGTTTTGCTCAGTGGTCTTAAATATTGAAGTAATATCATTTTAAATGATAATACTAGTTTCAAAATTTATTAAAAGCATAATTTAACACAGAAATAATTATTTCAGGTCTAATTGTAGGCCATAGGTAAAACGGATAAAAAATATTTGTTTTTGAAAAAACAAATTAAATTTATCTGTTTTGCTCAGTGGTCTTAAATATTGAAGTAATATCATTTTAAATGATAATACTAGTTTCAAAATTTATTAAAAGCATAATTTAACACAGAAATAATTATTTCAGGTAAAATTGTAGGCCATAGGTAAAACAGATAAAAATTATTTGTTTTTGAAAAAACAAATAATTTTTATCCGTTTTTCACCGGGGGCTCAAATATTGAAGTAATATCATTTTAAATGATAATACTAGTTTCAAAATTTATTCAAAGCACAGTTTAACACAGAAATAATTATTTCAGGTAAAATTGTATGCCATAGGTAAAACGGATAAAAATTATTTGTTTTTGAAAAAACAAATAATTTTTATCCGTTTTTCACCGGGGGCTCAAATATTGAAGTAATATCATTTTAAATGATAATACTAGTTTCAAAATTTATTCAAAGCATAATTTAACAAAGAAATAATTATTTCAGGTAAAATTGTATTCCATAGGTAAAACGGATAAAAATTATTTGTTTTTGAAAAAAAAATAATTTTTATCCGTTTTTCACCGGGGGCTCAAATATTGAAGTAATATCATTTTAAATGATAATACTAGTTTCAAAATTTATTAAAAGCATAATTTAACAAAGAAATAATTATTTCAGGTAAAATTGTATGCCATAGGTAAAACGGATAAAAATTATTTGTTTTTGAAAAAACAAATAATTTTTATCCGTTTTTCACCGGGGGCTCAAATATTGAAGTAATATCATTTTAAATGATAATACTAGTTTCAAAATTTATTCAAAGCACAGTTTAACACAGAAATAATTATTTCAGGTAAAATTGTATTCCATAGGTAAAACGGATAAAAATTATTTGTTTTTGAAAAAAAAATAATTTTTATCCGTTTTTCACCGGGGGCTCAAATATTGAAGTAATATCATTTTAAATGATAATACTAGTTTCAAAATTTATTAAAAGCAAAATTTAACACAGAAATAATTATTTCAGGTCTAATTGTAGGCCATAGGTAAAACGGATAAAAAATATTTGTTTTTGAAAAAACAAATTAAATTTATCTGTTTTGCTCAGTGGTCTTAAATATTGAAGTAATATCATTTTAAATGATAATACTAGTTTCAAAATTTATTAAAAGCATAATTTAACACAGAAATAATTATTTCAGGTAAAATTGTAGGCCATAGGTAAAACGGATAAAAATTATTTGTTTTTGAAAAAAAAATAATTTTTATCCGTTTTTCACCGGGGGCTCAAATATTGAAGTAATATCATTTTAAATGATAATACTAGTTTCAAAATTTATTAAAAGCATAATTTAACAAAGAAATAATTATTTCAGGTAAAATTGTATGCCATAGGTAAAACGGATAAAAATTATTTGTTTTTGAAAAAACAAATAATTTTTATCCGTTTTTCACCGGGGGCTCAAATATTGAAGTAATATCATTTTAAATGATAATACTAGTTTCAAAATTTATTAAAAGCATAATTTAACAAAGAAATAATTATTTCAGGTAAAATTGTATGCCATAGGTAAAACGGATAAAAATTATTTGTTTTTGAAAAAACAAATAATTTTTATCCGTTTTTCACCGGGGGCTCAAATATTGAAGTAATATCATTTTAAATGATAATACTAGTTTCAAAATTTATTAAAAGCATAATTTCACAGAAATAATTATTTCAGGTCTAATTGTAGGCCATAGGTAAAACGGATAAAAAATATTTGTTTTTGAAAAAAAAATAATTTTTATCCGTTTTTCACCGGGGGCTCAAATATTGAAGTAATATCATTTTAAATGATAATACTAGTTTCAAAATTTATTAAAAGCATAATTTAACAAAGAAATAATTATTTCAGGTAAAATTGTATGCCATAGGTAAAACGGATAAAAATTATTTGTTTTTGAAAAAACAAATAATTTTTATCCGTTTTTCACCGGGGGCTCAAATATTGAAGTAATATCATTTTAAATGATAATACTAGTTTCAAAATTTATTCAAAGCACAGTTTAACACAGAAATAATTATTTCAGGTCTAATTGTAGGCCATAGGTAAAACGGATAAAAATTATTTGTTTTTGAAAAAACAAATAAAATTTATCCGTTTTTCTCAGGGGGCTCAAATATTGAAGTAATATCATTTTAAATGATAATACTAGTTTCAAAATTTATTAAAAGCATAATTTAACAAAGAAATAATTATTTCAGGTAAAATTGTATGCCATAGGTAAAACGGATAAAAATTATTTGTTTTTGAAAAAACAAATAAAATTTATCCGTTTTTCTCAGGGGGCTCAAATATTGAAGTAATATCATTTTAAATGATAAAACTAGTTTCAAAATTTATTAAAAGCATAATTTAGCACAGAAATAATTATTTCAGGTCTAATTGTAGGCCATAGGTAAAACGGATAAAAATTATTTGTTTTTGAAAAAACAAATAATTTTTATCCGTTTTTCACCGGGGGCTCAAATATTGAAGTAATATCATTTTAAATGATAATACTAGTTTCAAAATTTATTCAAAGCACAGTTTAACACAGAAATAATTATTTCAGGTAAAATTGTATGCCATAGGTAAAACGGATAAAAATTATTTGTTTTTGAAAAAACAAATAATTTTTATCCGTTTTTCACCGGGGGCTCAAATATTGAAGTAATATCATTTTAAATGATAATACTAGTTTCAAAATTTATTCAAAGCATAATTTAACAAAGAAATAATTATTTCAGGTAAAATTGTATTCCATAGGTAAAACGGATAAAAATTATTTGTTTTTGAAAAAACAAATAATTTTTATCCGTTTTTCACCGGGGGCTCAAATATTGAAGTAATATCATTTTAAATGATAATACTAGTTTCAAAATTTATTAAAAGCATAATTTAACAAAGAAATAATTATTTCAGGTAAAATTGTATGCCATAGGTAAAACGGATAAAAATTATTTGTTTTTGAAAAAACAAATAATTTTTATCCGTTTTTCACCGGGGGCTCAAATATTGAAGTAATATCATTTTAAATGATAATACTAGTTTCAAAATTTATTAAAAGCATAATTTCACAGAAATAATTATTTCAGGTCTAATTGTAGGCCATAGGTAAAACGGATAAAAAATATTTGTTTTTGAAAAAAAAATAATTTTTATCCGTTTTTCACCGGGGGCTCAAATATTGAAGTAATATCATTTTAAATGATAATACTAGTTTCAAAATTTATTAAAAGCATAATTTAACAAAGAAATAATTATTTCAGGTAAAATTGTATGCCATAGGTAAAACGGATAAAAATTATTTGTTTTTGAAAAAACAAATAATTTTTATCCGTTTTTCACCGGGGGCTCAAATATTGAAGTAATATCATTTTAAATGATAATACTAGTTTCAAAATTTATTCAAAGCACAGTTTAACACAGAAATAATTATTTCAGGTAAAATTGTATGCCATAGGTAAAACGGATAAAAATTATTTGTTTTTGAAAAAACAAATAATTTTTATCCGTTTTTCACCGGGGGCTCAAATATTGAAGTAATATCATTTTAAATGATAATACTAGTTTCAAAATTTATTAAAAGCATAATTTAACAAAGAAATAATTATTTCAGGTAAAATTGTATGCCATAGGTAAAACGGATAAAAATTATTTGTTTTTGAAAAAACAAATAATTTTTATCCGTTTTTCACCGGGGGCTCAAATATTGAAGTAATATCATTTTAAATGATAATACTAGTTTCAAAATTTATTAAAAGCATAATTTAACAAAGAAATAATTATTTCAGGTAAAATTGTATTCCATAGGTAAAACGGATAAAAATTATTTGTTTTTGAAAAAACAAATAATTTTTATCCGTTTTTCACCGGGGGCTCAAATATTGAAGTAATATCATTTTAAATGATAATACTAGTTTCAAAATTTATTAAAAGCATAATTTAACAAAGAAATAATTATTTCAGGTAAAATTGTATGCCATAGGTAAAACGGATAAAAATTATTTGTTTTTGAAAAAACAAATAATTTTTATCCGTTTTTCACCGGGGGCTCAAATATTGAAGTAATATCATTTTAAATGATAATACTAGTTTCAAAATTTATTTAAAGCATAATTTCACAGAAATAATTATTTCAGGTCTAATTGTAGGCCATAGGTAAAACGGATAAAAAATATTTGTTTTTGAAAAAACAAATAAAATTTATCTGTTTTGCTCAGTGGTCTTAAATATTGAAGTAATATCATTTTAAATGATAATACTAGTTTCAAAATTTATTAAAAGCATAATTTAACACAGAAATAATTATTTCAGGTCTAATTGTAGGCCATAGGTAAAACGGATAAAAAATATTTGTTTTTGAAAAAACAAATTAAATTTATCTGTTTTGCTCAGTGGTCTTAAATATTGAAGTAATATCATTTTAAATGATAATACTAGTTTCAAAATTTATTAAAAGCATAATTTTACACAGAAATAATTATTTCAGGTAAAATTGTAGGCCATAGGTAAAACAGATAAAAATTATTTGTTTTTGAAAAAACAAATAATTTTTATCCGTTTTTCACCGGGGGCTCAAATATTGAAGTAATATCATTTTAAATGATAATACTAGTTTCAAAATTTATTCAAAGCACAGTTTAACACAGAAATAATTATTTCAGGTAAAATTGTATGCCATAGGTAAAACGGATAAAAATTATTTGTTTTTGAAAAAACAAATAATTTTTATCCGTTTTTCACCGGGGGCTCAAATATTGAAGTAATATCATTTTAAATGATAATACTAGTTTCAAAATTTATTCAAAGCATAATTTAACAAAGAAATAATTATTTCAGGTAAAATTGTATTCCATAGGTAAAACGGATAAAAATTATTTGTTTTTGAAAAAAAAATAATTTTTATCCGTTTTTCACCGGGGGCTCAAATATTGAAGTAATATCATTTTAAATGATAATACTAGTTTCAAAATTTATTAAAAGCATAATTTAACAAAGAAATAATTATTTCAGGTAAAATTGTATGCCATAGGTAAAACGGATAAAAATTATTTGTTTTTGAAAAAACAAATAATTTTTATCCGTTTTTCACCGGGGGCTCAAATATTGAAGTAATATCATTTTAAATGATAATACTAGTTTCAAAATTTATTAAAAGCATAATTTCACAGAAATAATTATTTCAGGTCTAATTGTAGGCCATAGGTAAAACGGATAAAAAATATTTGTTTTTGAAAAAACAAATTAAATTTATCTGTTTTGCTCAGTGGTCTTAAATATTGAAGTAATATCATTTTAAATGATAATACTAGTTTCAAAATTTATTAAAAGCATAATTTAACACAGAAATAATTATTTCAGGTCTAATTGTAGGCCATAGGTAAAACGGATAAAAAATATTTGTTTTTGAAAAAACAAATTAAATTTATCTGTTTTGCTCAGTGGTCTTAAATATTGAAGTAATATCATTTTAAATGATAATACTAGTTTCAAAATTTATTAAAAGCATAATTTAACACAGAAATAATTATTTCAGGTAAAATTGTAGGCCATAGGTAAAACAGATAAAAATTATTTGTTTTTGAAAAAACAAATAATTTTTATCCGTTTTTCACCGGGGGCTCAAATATTGAAGTAATATCATTTTAAATGATAATACTAGTTTCAAAATTTATTCAAAGCACAGTTTAACACAGAAATAATTATTTCAGGTAAAATTGTATGCCATAGGTAAAACGGATAAAAATTATTTGTTTTTGAAAAAACAAATAATTTTTATCCGTTTTTCACCGGGGGCTCAAATATTGAAGTAATATCATTTTAAATGATAATACTAGTTTCAAAATTTATTCAAAGCATAATTTAACAAAGAAATAATTATTTCAGGTAAAATTGTATTCCATAGGTAAAACGGATAAAAATTATTTGTTTTTGAAAAAACAAATAATTTTTATCCGTTTTTCACCGGGGGCTCAAATATTGAAGTAATATCATTTTAAATGATAATACTAGTTTCAAAATTTATTCAAAGCATAATTTAACAAAGAAATAATTATTTCAGGTAAAATTGTATTCCATAGGTAAAACGGATAAAAATTATTTGTTTTTGAAAAAAAAATAATTTTTATCCGTTTTTCACCGGGGGCTCAAATATTGAAGTAATATCATTTTAAATGATAATACTAGTTTCAAAATTTATTAAAAGCATAATTTCACAGAAATAATTATTTCAGGTCTAATTGTAGGCCATAGGTAAAACGGATAAAAAATATTTGTTTTTGAAAAAACAAATAAAATTTATCTGTTTTACTCAATGGTCTTAAATATTGAAGTAATATAATTTTAAATGATAAAACTAGTTTCAAAATTTATTAAAAGCATAATTTCACAGAAATAATTATTTCAGGTCTAATTGTAGGCCATAGGTAAAACGGATAAAAATTATTTGTTTTTGAAAAAACAAATAATTTTTATCCGTATTTCACCGGGGGCTCAAATATTGAAGTAATATCTTTTTAAATGATAATACTAGTTTCAAAATTTATTAAAAGCATAATTTATCACAGAAATAATTATTTCAGGTATTATTGTATGCCATAGGTAAAACATATAAAAATTATTTGTTTTTGAAAAAACAAATAATTTTTATCCGTTTTTCACCGGGGGCTCAAATATTGAAGTAATATCATTTTAAATGATAATACTAGTTTCAAAATTTATTAAAAGCATAATTTCACAGAAATAATTATTTCAGGTCTAATTGTAGGCCATAGGTAAAACGGATAAAAATTATTTGTTTTTGAAAAAACAAATAAAATTTATCCGTTTTTCTCAGGGTTCTCAAATATTGAAGTAATATCATTTTAAATGATAATACTGGTTTCAAAATTTATTAAAAGCATAATTTCACAGAAATAATTATTTCAGGTCTAATTGTAGGCCATAGGTAAAACGGATAAAAATTATTTGTTTTTGAAAAAACAAATAATTTTTATCCGTATTTCACCGGGGGCTCAAACATTGAAGTAATATCTTTTTAAATGATAATACTAGTTTCAAAATTTATTAAAAGCATAATTTATCACAGAAATAATTATTTCAGGTATAATTGTATGCCATAGGTAAAACATATAAAAATTATTTGTTTTTGAAAAAACAAATAATTTTTATCCGTTTTTCACCGGGGGCTCAAATATTGAAGTAATATCATTTTAAATGATAATACTAGTTTCAAAATTTATTAAAAGCATAATTTCACAGAAATAATTATTTCAGGTCTAATTGTAGGCCATAGGTAAAACGGATAAAAAATATTTGTTTTTGAAAAAACAAATAAAATTTATCCGTTTTTCTCAGGGGGCTCAAATATTGAAGTAATATCATTTTAAATGATAATACTAGTTTCAAAATTTATTAAAAGCATAATTTCACAGAAATAATTATTTCAGGTCTAATTGTAGGCCATAGGTAAAACGGATAAAAAATATTTGTTTTTGAAAAAACAAATAAAATTTATCTGTTTTACTCAATGGTCTTAAATATTGAAGTAATATCATTTTAAATGATAATACTAGTTTCAAAATTTATTCAAAGCATAATTTAACAAAGAAATAATTATTTCAGGTAAAATTGTATTCCATAGGTAAAACGGATAAAAATTATTTGTTTTTGAAAAAAAAATAATTTTTATCCGTTTTTCACCGGGGGCTCAAATATTGAAGTAATATCATTTTAAATGATAATACTAGTTTCAAAATTTATTAAAAGCATAATTTCACAGAAATAATTATTTCAGGTCTAATTGTAGGCCATAGGTAAAACGGATAAAAAATATTTGTTTTTGAAAAAACAAATAAAATTTATCTGTTTTACTCAATGGTCTTAAATATTGAAGTAATATAATTTTAAATGATAAAACTAGTTTCAAAATTTATTAAAAGCATAATTTAGCACAGAAATAATTATTTCAGGTCTAATTGTAGGCCATAGGTAAAACGGATAAAAATTATTTGTTTTTGAAAAAACAAATAATTTTTATCCGTATTTCACCGGGGGCTCAAATATTGAAGTAATATCTTTTTAAATGATAATACTAGTTTCAAAATTTATTAAAAGCATAATTTATCACAGAAATAATTATTTCAGGTATAATTGTATGCCATAGGTAAAACATATAAAAATTATTTGTTTTTGAAAAAACAAATAATTTTTATCCGTTTTTCACCGGGGGCTCAAATATTGAAGTAATATCATTTTAAATGATAATACTAGTTTCAAAATTTATTAAAAGCATAATTTCACAGAAATAATTATTTCAGGTCTAATTGTAGGCCATAGGTAAAACGGATAAAAAATATTTGTTTTTGAAAAAACAAATAAAATTTATCCGTTTTTCTCAGGGGGCTCAAATATTGAAGTAATATCATTTTAAATGATAATACTAGTTTCAAAATTTATTAAAAGCATAATTTCACAGAAATAATTATTTCAGGTCTAATTGTAGGCCATAGGTAAAACGGATAAAAAATATTTGTTTTTGAAAAAACAAATAAAATTTATCTGTTTTACTCAATGGTCTTAAATATTGAAGTAATATAATTTTAAATGATAAAACTAGTTTCAAAATTTATTAAAAGCATAATTTAGCACAGAAATAATTATTTCAGGTCTAATTGTAGGCCATAGGTAAAACGGATAAAAATTATTTGTTTTTGAAAAAACAAATAATTTTTATCCGTATTTCACCGGGGGCTCAAATATTGAAGTAATATCTTTTTAAATGATAATACTAGTTTCAAAATTTATTAAAAGCATAATTTCACAGAAATAATTATTTCAGGTCTAATTGTAGGCCATAGGTAAAACGGATAAAAAATATTTGTTTTTGAAAAAACAAATAAAATTTATCTGTTTTACTCAATGGTCTTAAACATTGAAGTAATATCATTTTAAATGATAAAACTAAATTCAAAATTTATTCAAAGCATAATTTAACACAGAAATAATTATTTCAGGTCTAACTGTAGGCCATAGGTAAAACAGATAAAAATAATTTGTTTTTGAAAAAACAAATAAGATTTATCTGTTTTACTCAATGGTCTTAAATATTGAAGTAATATCATTTTAAATGATAATACTAGTTTCAAAATTTATTAAAAGCATAATTTAGCACAGAAATAATTATTTCAGGTCTAATTGTAGGCCATAGGTAAAACGGATAAAAAATATTTGTTTTTGAAAAAACAAATAAAATTTATCCGTTTTTCTCAGGGGGCTCAAATATTGAAGTAATATCATTTTAAATGATAAAACTAGTTTCAAAATTTATTAAAAGCATAATTTAGCACAGAAATAATTATTTCAGGTCTAATTGTAGGCCATAGGTAAAACGGATAAAAATTATTTGTTTTTGAAAAAACAAATAATTTTTATCCGTTTTTCACCGGGGGCTCAAATATTGAAGTAATATCATTTTAAATGATAATACTAGTTTCAAAATTTATTCAAAGCACAGTTTAACACAGAAATAATTATTTCAGGTAAAATTGTATGCCATAGGTAAAACGGATAAAAATTATTTGTTTTTGAAAAAACAAATAATTTTTATCCGTTTTTCACCGGGGGCTCAAATATTGAAGTAATATCATTTTAAATGATAATACTAGTTTCAAAATTTATTCAAAGCATAATTTAACAAAGAAATAATTATTTCAGGTAAAATTGTATTCCATAGGTAAAACGGATAAAAATTATTTGTTTTTGAAAAAAAAATAATTTTTATCCGTTTTTCACCGGGGGCTCAAATATTGAAGTAATATCATTTTAAATGATAATACTAGTTTCAAAATTTATTAAAAGCATAATTTAACAAAGAAATAATTATTTCAGGTAAAATTGTATGCCATAGGTAAAACGGATAAAAATTATTTGTTTTTGAAAAAACAAATAATTTTTATCCGTTTTTCACCGGGGGCTCAAATATTGAAGTAATATCATTTTAAATGATAATACTAGTTTCAAAATTTATTAAAAGCATAATTTCACAGAAATAATTATTTCAGGTCTAATTGTAGGCCATAGGTAAAACGGATAAAAAATATTTGTTTTTGAAAAAACAAATAAAATTTATCTGTTTTGCTCAGTGGTCTTAAATATTGAAGTAATATCATTTTAAATGATAATACTAGTTTCAAAATTTATTAAAAGCATAATTTAACACAGAAATAATTATTTCAGGTAAAATTGTAGGCCATAGGTAAAACAGATAAAAATTATTTGTTTTTGAAAAAACAAATAATTTTTATCCGTTTTTCACCGGGGGCTCAAATATTGAAGTAATATCATTTTAAATGATAATACTAGTTTCAAAATTTATTCAAAGCACAGTTTAACACAGAAATAATTATTTCAGGTAAAATTGTATGCCATAGGTAAAACGGATAAAAATTATTTGTTTTTGAAAAAACAAATAATTTTTATCCGTTTTTCACCGGGGGCTCAAATATTGAAGTAATATCATTTTAAATGATAATACTAGTTTCAAAATTTATTCAAAGCATAATTTAACAAAGAAATAATTATTTCAGGTAAAATTGTATTCCATAGGTAAAACGGATAAAAATTATTTGTTTTTGAAAAAACAAATAATTTTTATCCGTTTTTCACCGGGGGCTCAAATATTGAAGTAATATCATTTTAAATGATAATACTAGTTTCAAAATTTATTCAAAGCATAATTTAACAAAGAAATAATTATTTCAGGTAAAATTGTATTCCATAGGTAAAACGGATAAAAATTATTTGTTTTTGAAAAAAAAATAATTTTTATCCGTTTTTCACCGGGGGCTCAAATATTGAAGTAATATCATTTTAAATGATAATACTAGTTTCAAAATTTATTAAAAGCATAATTTCACAGAAATAATTATTTCAGGTCTAATTGTAGGCCATAGGTAAAACGGATAAAAAATATTTGTTTTTGAAAAAACAAATAAAATTTATCTGTTTTACTCAATGGTCTTAAATATTGAAGTAATATAATTTTAAATGATAAAACTAGTTTCAAAATTTATTAAAAGCATAATTTAGCACAGAAATAATTATTTCAGGTCTAATTGTAGGCCATAGGTAAAACGGATAAAAATTATTTGTTTTTGAAAAAACAAATAATTTTTATCCGTTTTTCACCGGGGGCTCAAATATTGAAGTAATATCATTTTAAATGATAATACTAGTTTCAAAATTTATTCAAAGCACAGTTTAACACAGAAATAATTATTTCAGGTAAAATTGTATGCCATAGGTAAAACGGATAAAAATTATTTGTTTTTGAAAAAACAAATAATTTTTATCCGTTTTTCACCGGGGGCTCAAATATTGAAGTAATATCATTTTAAATGATAATACTAGTTTCAAAATTTATTCAAAGCATAATTTAACAAAGAAATAATTATTTCAGGTAAAATTGTATTCCATAGGTAAAACGGATAAAAATTATTTGTTTTTGAAAAAAAAATAATTTTTATCCGTTTTTCACCGGGGGCTCAAATATTGAAGTAATATCATTTTAAATGATAATACTAGTTTCAAAATTTATTAAAAGCATAATTTCACAGAAATAATTATTTCAGGTCTAATTGTAGGCCATAGGTAAAACGGATAAAAAATATTTGTTTTTGAAAAAACAAATAAAATTTATCTGTTTTACTCAATGGTCTTAAATATTGAAGTAATATAATTTTAAATGATAAAACTAGTTTCAAAATTTATTAAAAGCATAATTTAGCACAGAAATAATTATTTCAGGTCTAATTGTAGGCCATAGGTAAAACGGATAAAAATTATTTGTTTTTGAAAAAACAAATAATTTTTATCCGTTTTTCACCGGGGGCTCAAATATTGAAGTAATATCATTTTAAATGATAATACTAGTTTCAAAATTTATTCAAAGCACAGTTTAACACAGAAATAATTATTTCAGGTAAAATTGTATGCCATAGGTAAAACGGATAAAAATTATTTGTTTTTGAAAAAACAAATAATTTTTATCCGTTTTTCACCGGGGGCTCAAATATTGAAGTAATATCATTTTAAATGATAATACTAGTTTCAAAATTTATTAAAAGCATAATTTCACAGAAATAATTATTTCAGGTCTAATTGTAGGCCATAGGTAAAACGGATAAAAAATATTTGTTTTTGAAAAAACAAATAAAATTTATCTGTTTTACTCAATGGTCTTAAATATTGAAGTAATATAATTTTAAATGATAAAACTAGTTTCAAAATTTATTAAAAGCATAATTTAGCACAGAAATAATTATTTCAGGTCTAATTGTAGGCCATAGGTAAAACGGATAAAAATTATTTGTTTTTGAAAAAACAAATAATTTTTATCCGTATTTCACCGGGGGCTCAAATATTGAAGTAATATCTTTTTAAATGATAATACTAGTTTCAAAATTTATTAAAAGCATAATTTATCACAGAAATAATTATTTCAGGTATAATTGTATGCCATAGGTAAAACGGATAAAAATTATTTGTTTTTGAAAAAACAAATAATTTTTATCCGTTTTTCACCGGGGGCTCAAATATTGAAGTAATATCATTTTAAATGATAATACTAGTTTCAAAATTTATTAAAAGCATAATTTCACAGAAATAATTATTTCAGGTCTAATTGTAGGCCATAGGTAAAACGGATAAAAATTATTTGTTTTTGAAAAAACAAATAAAATTTATCCGTTTTTCTCAGGGGGCTCAAATATTGAAGTAATATCATTTTAAATGATAATACTGGTTTCAAAATTTATTAAAAGCATAATTTCACAGAAATAATTATTTCAGGTCTAATTGTAGGCCATAGGTAAAACGGATAAAAAATATTTGTTTTTGAAAAAACAAATAAAATTTATCTGTTTTACTCAATGGTCTTAAATATTGAAGTAATATCATTTTAAATGATAATACTAGTTTCAAAATTTATTAAAAGCATTATTTAAAACAGGAATAATTATTTCAGGTTAAACTGTATGCCATAGGTAAAACAAATAAAAATTATTTGTTTTTTAAACAAATAATTTTTATCCGTTTTTCTCAGGGGGCTCAAATATTGAAGTAATATCATTTTAAATGATAATACTAGTTTCAAAATTTATTAAAAGCATAATTTAGCACAGAAATAATTATTTCAGGTCTAATTGTAGGCCATAGGTAAAACGGATAAAAAATATTTGTTTTTGAAAAAACAAATAAAATTTATCCGTTTTTCTCAGGGGGCTCAAATATTGAAGTAATATCATTTTAAATGATAATACTAGTTTCAAAATTTATTAAAAGCATAATTTCACAGAAATAATTATTTCAGGTCTAATTGTAGGCCATAGGTAAAACGGATAAAAAATATTTGTTTTTGAAAAAACAAATAAAATTTATCTGTTTTACTCAATGGTCTTAAATATTGAAGTAATATAATTTTAAATGATAAAACTAGTTTCAAAATTTATTAAAAGCATAATTTAGCACAGAAATAATTATTTCAGGTCTAATTGTAGGCCATAGGTAAAACGGATAAAAATTATTTGTTTTTGAAAAAACAAATAATTTTTATCCGTATTTCACCGGGGGCTCAAATATTGAAGTAATATCTTTTTAAATGATAATACTAGTTTCAAAATTTATTAAAAGCAAAATTTCACAGAAATAATTATTTCAGGTCTAATTGTAGGCCATAGGTAAAACGGATAAAAAATATTTGTTTTTGAAAAAACAAATAAAATTTATCTGTTTTACTCAATGGTCTTAAATATTGAAGTAATATCATTTTAAATGATAAAACTAAATTCAAAATTTATTCAAAGCATAATTTAACACAGAAATAATTATTTCAGGTCTAACTGTAGGCCATAGGTAAAACAGATAAAAATAATTTGTTTTTGAAAAAACAAATAAGATTTATCTGTTTTACTCAATGGTCTTAAATATTGAAGTAATATCATTTTAAATGATAATACTAGTTTCAAAATTTATTAAAAGCATAATTTAGCACAGAAATAATTATTTCAGGTCTAATTGTAGGCCATAGGTAAAACGGATAAAAATTATTTGTTTTTGAAAAAACAAATAATTTTTATCCGTATTTCACCGGGGGCTCAAATATTGAAGTAATATCTTTTTAAATGATAATACTAGTTTCAAAATTTATTAAAAGCATAATTTCACAGAAATAATTATTTCAGGTCTAATTGTAGGCCATAGGTAAAACGGATAAAAAATATTTGTTTTTGAAAAAACAAATAAAATTTATCTGTTTTACTCAATGGTCTTAAACATTGAAGTAATATCATTTTAAATGATAAAACTAAATTCAAAATTTATTCAAAGCATAATTTAACACAGAAATAATTATTTCAGGTCTAACTGTAGGCCATAGGTAAAACAGATAAAAATAATTTGTTTTTGAAAAAACAAATAAGATTTATCTGTTTTACTCAATGGTCTTAAATATTGAAGTAATATCATTTTAAATGATAATACTAGTTTCAAAATTTATTAAAAGCATAATTTAGCACAGAAATAATTATTTCAGGTCTAATTGTAGGCCATAGGTAAAACGGATAAAAAATATTTGTTTTTGAAAAAACAAATAAAATTTATCCGTTTTTCTCAGGGGGCTCAAATATTGAAGTAATATCATTTTAAATGATAAAACTAGTTTCAAAATTTATTAAAAGCATAATTTAGCACAGAAATAATTATTTCAGGTCTAATTGTAGGCCATAGGTAAAACGGATAAAAATTATTTGTTTTTGAAAAAACAAATAATTTTTATCCGTATTTCACCGGGGGCTCAAATATTGAAGTAATATCTTTTTAAATGATAATACTAGTTTCAAAATTTATTAAAAGCATAATTTATCACAGAAATAATTATTTCAGGTATAATTGTATGCCATAGGTAAAACGGATAAAAATTATTTGTTTTTGAAAAAACAAATAATTTTTATCCGTTTTTCACCGGGGGCTCAAATATTGAAGTAATATCATTTTAAATGATAATACTAGTTTCAAAATTTATTAAAAGCATAATTTCACAGAAATAATTATTTCAGGTCTAATTGTAGGCCATAGGTAAAACGGATAAAAATTATTTGTTTTTGAAAAAACAAATAAAATTTATCCGTTTTTCTCAGGGGGCTCAAATATTGAAGTAATATCATTTTAAATGATAATACTGGTTTCAAAATTTATTAAAAGCATAATTTCACAGAAATAATTATTTCAGGTCTAATTGTAGGCCATAGGTAAAACGGATAAAAAATATTTGTTTTTGAAAAAACAAATAAAATTTATCTGTTTTACTCAATGGTCTTAAATATTGAAGTAATATCATTTTAAATGATAATACTAGTTTCAAAATTTATTAAAAGCATTATTTAAAACAGGAATAATTATTTCAGGTTAAACTGTATGCCATAGGTAAAACGAATAAAAATTATTTGTTTTTTAAACAAATAATTTTTATCCGTTTTTCTCAGGGGGCTCAAATATTGAAGTAATATCATTTTAAATGATAATACTAGTTTCAAAATTTATTAAAAGCATAATTTCACAGAAATAATTATTTCAGGTCTAATTGTAGGCCATAGGTAAAACGGATAAAAAATATTTGTTTTTGAAAAAACAAATAAAATTTATCTGTTTTACTCAATGGTCTTAAATATTGAAGTAATATCATTTTAAATGATAATACTAGTTTCAAAATTTTTTAAAAGCATTATTTAAAACAGGAATAATTATTTCAGGTCTAATTGTAGGCCATAGGTAAAACGGATAAAAAATATTTGTTTTTGAAAAAACAAATAAAATTTATCCGTTTTTCTCAGGGGGCTCAAATATTGAAGTAATATCATTTTAAATGATAATACTAGTTTCAAAATTTATTAAAAGCATAATTTCACAGAAATAATTATTTCAGGTCTAATTGTAGGCCATAGGTAAAACGGATAAAAAATATTTGTTTTTGAAAAAACAAATAAAATTTATCTGTTTTACTCGATGGTCTTAAATATTGAAGTAATATAATTTTAAATGATAAAACTAGTTTCAAAATTTATTAAAAGCATAATTTAGCACAGAAATAATTATTTCAGGTCTAATTGTAGGCCATAGGTAAAACGGATAAAAATTATTTGTTTTTGAAAAAACAAATAATTTTTATCCGTTTTTCACCGGGGGCTCAAATATTGAAGTAATATCATTTTAAATGATAATACTAGTTTCAAAATTTATTCAAAGCATAATTTAACAAAGAAATAATTATTTCAGGTAAAATTGTATGCCATAGGTAAAACGGATAAAAATTATTTGTTTTTGAAAAAACAAATAATTTTTATCCGTTTTTCACCGGGGGCTCAAATATTGAAGTAATATCATTTTAAATGATAATACTAGTTTCAAAATTTATTCAAAGCACAGTTTAACACAGATATAATTATTTCAGGTAAAATTGTATGCCATAGGTAAAACGGATAAAAATTATTTGTTTTTGAAAAAACAAATAATTTTTATCCGTTTTTCACCGGGGGCTCAAATATTAAAGTAATATCATTTTAAATGATAATACTAGTTTCAAAATTTATTCAAAGCATAATTTAACACTGAAATAATTATTTCAGGTAAAATTGTATTCCATAGGTAAAACGGATAAAAATTATTTGTTTTTGAAAAAACAAATAATTTTTATCCGTTTTTCACCGGGGGCTCAAATATTGAAGTAATATCATTTTAAATGATAATACTAGTTTCAAAATTTATTAAAAGCATAATTTAACACAGAAATAATTATTTCAGGTCTAATTGTAGGCCATAGGTAAAACGGATAAAAAATATTTGTTTTTGAAAAAACAAATTAAATTTATCTGTTTTGCTCAGTGGTCTTAAATATTGAAGTAATATCATTTTAAATGATAATACTAGTTTCAAAATTTATTCAAAGCACAGTTTAACATAGAAATAATTATTTCAGGTAAAATTGTATGCCATAGGTAAAACGGATAAAAATTATTTGTTTTTGAAAAAACAAATAATTTTTATCCGTTTTTCACCGGGGGCTCAAATATTAAAGTAATATCATTTTAAATGATAATACTAGTTTCAAAATTTATTCAAAGCATAATTTAACACTGAAATAATTATTTCAGGTAAAATTGTATTCCATAGGTAAAACGGATAAAAATTATTTGTTTTTGAAAAAACAAATAATTTTTATCCGTTTTTCACCGGGGGCTCAAATATTGAAGTAATATCATTTTAAATGATAATACTAGTTTCAAAAATTATTCAAAGCATAATTTAACACAGAAATAATTATTTCAGGTCTAATTGTAGGCCATAGGTAAAACGGATAAAAAATATTTGTTTTTGAAAAAACAAATTAAATTTATCTGTTTTGCTCAGTGGTCTTAAATATTGAAGTAATATCATTTTAAATGATAATACTAGTTTCAAAATTTATTAAAAGCATAATTTAACACAGAAATAATTATTTCAGGTCTAATTGTAGGCCATAGGTAAAACGGATAAAAAATATTTGTTTTTGAAAAAACAAATTAAATTTATCTGTTTTGCTCAGTGGTCTTAAATATTGAAGTAATATCATTTTAAATGATAATACTAGTTTCAAAATTTATTAAAAGCATAATTTAACACAGAAATAATTATTTCAGGTCTAATTGTAGGCCATAGGTAAAACGGATAAAAAATATTTGTTTTTGAAAAAACAAATTAAATTTATCTGTTTTGCTCAGTGGTCTTAAATATTGAAGTAATATCATTTTAAATGATAATACTAGTTTTATAATTTATTAAAAGCATAATTTAACACAGAAATAATTATTTCAGGTAAAATTGTAGGCCATAGGTAAAACAGATAAAAAATATTTGTTTTTGAAAAAACAAATTAAATTTATCTGTTTTGCTCAGTGGTCTTAAATATTGAAGTAATATCATTTTAAATGATAATACTAGTTTCAAAATTTATTCAAAGCACAGTTTAACATAGAAATAATTATTTCAGGTAAAATTGTATGCCATAGGTAAAACGGATAAAAATTATTTGTTTTTGAAAAAACAAATAATTTTTATCCGTTTTTCACCGGGGGCTCAAATATTAAAGTAATATCATTTTAAATGATAATACTAGTTTCAAAATTTATTCAAAGCATAATTTAACACTGAAATAATTATTTCAGGTAAAATTGTATTCCATAGGTAAAACGGATAAAAATTATTTGTTTTTGAAAAAACAAATAATTTTTATCCGTTTTTCACCGGGGGCTCAAATATTGAAGTAATATCATTTTAAATGATAATACTAGTTTCAAAAATTATTCAAAGCATAATTTAACACAGAAATAATTATTTCAGGTCTAATTGTAGGCCATAGGTAAAACGGATAAAAAATATTTGTTTTTGAAAAAACAAATTAAATTTATCTGTTTTGCTCAGTGGTCTTAAATATTGAAGTAATATCATTTTAAATGATAATACTAGTTTCAAAATTTATTAAAAGCATAATTTAACACAGAAATAATTATTTCAGGTCTAATTGTAGGCCATAGGTAAAACGGATAAAAAATATTTGTTTTTGAAAAAACAAATTAAATTTATCTGTTTTGCTCAGTGGTCTTAAATATTGAAGTAATATCATTTTAAATGATAATACTAGTTTCAAAATTTATTAAAAGCATAATTTAACACAGAAATAATTATTTCAGGTAAAATTGTAGGCCATAGGTAAAACAGATAAAAAATATTTGTTTTTGAAAAAACAAATTAAATTTATCTGTTTTGCTCAGTGGTCTTAAATATTGAAGTAATATCATTTTAAATGATAATACTAGTTTCAAAATTTATTAAAAGCATAATTTAACACAGAAATAATTATTTCAGGTCTAATTGTAGGCCATAGGTAAAACGGATAAAAAATATTTGTTTTTGAAAAAACAAATTAAATTTATCTGTTTTGCTCAGTGGTCTTAAATATTGAAGTAATATCATTTTAAATGATAATACTAGTTTCAAAATTTATTAAAAGCATAATTTAACACAGAAATAATTATTTCAGGTAAAATTGTAGGCCATAGGTAAAACAGATAAAAAATATTTGTTTTTGAAAAAACAAATTAAATTTATCTGTTTTGCTCAGTGGTCTTAAATATTGAAGTAATATCATTTTAAATGATAATACTAGTTTCAAAATTTATTAAAAGCATAATTTAACACAGAAATAATTATTTCAGGTCTAATTGTAGGCCATAGGTAAAACGGATAAAAAATATTTGTTTTTGAAAAAACAAATTAAATTTATCTGTTTTGCTCAGTGGTCTTAAATATTGAAGTAATATCATTTTAAATGATAATACTAGTTTCAAAATTTATTAAAAGCATAATTTAACACAGAAATAATTATTTCAGGTCTAATTGTAGGCCATAGGTAAAACGGATAAAAAATATTTGTTTTTGAAAAAACAAATTAAATTTATCTGTTTTGCTCAGTGGTCTTAAATATTGAAGTAATATCATTTTAAACGATAATACTAGTTTCAAAATTTATTAAAAGCATAATTTAACACAGAAATAATTATTTCAGGTCTAATTGTAGGCCATAGGTAAAACGGATAAAAAATATTTGTTTTTGAAAAAACAAATTAAATTTATCTGTTTTGCTCAGTGGTCTTAAATATTGAAGTAATATCATTTTAAATGATAATACTAGTTTCAAAATTTATTAAAAGCATAATTTAACACAGAAATAATTATTTCAGGTCTAATTGTAGGCCATAGGTAAAACGGATAAAAAATATTTGTTTTTGAAAAAACAAATTAAATTTATCTGTTTTGCTCAGTGGTCTTAAATATTGAAGTAATATCATTTTAAATGATAATACTAGTTTCAAAATTTATTAAAAGCATAATTTAACACAGAAATAATTATTTCAGGTAAAATTGTAGGCCATAGGTAAAACAGATAAAAAATATTTGTTTTTGAAAAAACAAATTAAATTTATCTGTTTTGCTCAGTGGTCTTAAATATTGAAGTAATATCATTTTAAATGATAATACTAGTTTCAAAATTTATTAAAAGCATAATTTAACACAGAAATAATTATTTCAGGTCTAATTGTAGGCCATAGGTAAAACGGATAAAAAATATTTGTTTTTGAAAAAACAAATTAAATTTATCTGTTTTGCTCAGTGGTCTTAAATATTGAAGTAATATCATTTTAAATGATAATACTAGTTTCAAAATTTATTCAAAGCACAGTTTAACACAGAAATAATTATTTCAGGTAAAATTGTATGCCATAGGTAAAACGGATAAAAATTATTTGTTTTTGAAAAAACAAATAATTTTTATCCGTTTTTCACCGGGGGCTCAAATATTAAAGTAATATCATTTTAAATGATAATACTAGTTTCAAAATTTATTCAAAGCATAATTTAACACTGAAATAATTATTTCAGGTAAAATTGTATTCCATAGGTAAAACGGATAAAAATTATTTGTTTTTGAAAAAACAAATAATTTTTATCCGTTTTTCACCGGGGGCTCAAATATTGAAGTAATATCATTTTAAATGATAATACTAGTTTCAAAATTTATTCAAAGCATAATTTAACACAGAAATAATTATTTCAGGTCTAATTGTAGGCCATAGGTAAAACGGATAAAAAATATTTGTTTTTGAAAAAACAAATTAAATTTATCTGTTTTGCTCAGTGGTCTTAAATATTGAAGTAATATCATTTTAAATGATAATACTAGTTTCAAAATTTATTAAAAGCATAATTTAACACAGAAATAATTATTTCAGGTCTAATTGTAGGCCATAGGTAAAACGGATAAAAAATATTTGTTTTTGAAAAAACAAATTAAATTTATCTGTTTTGCTCAGTGGTCTTAAATATTGAAGTAATATCATTTTAAATGATAATACTAGTTTCAAAATTTATTAAAAGCATAATTTAACACAGAAATAATTATTTCAGGTAAAATTGTAGGCCATAGGTAAAACAGATAAAAAATATTTGTTTTTGAAAAAACAAATTAAATTTATCTGTTTTGCTCAGTGGTCTTAAATATTGAAGTAATATCATTTTAAATGATAATACTAGTTTCAAAATTTATTAAAAGCATAATTTAACACAGAAATAATTATTTCAGGTCTAATTGTAGGCCATAGGTAAAACGGATAAAAAATATTTGTTTTTGAAAAAACAAATTAAATTTATCTGTTTTGCTCAGTGGTCTTAAATATTGAAGTAATATCATTTTAAATGATAATACTAGTTTCAAAATTTATTAAAAGCATAATTTAACACAGAAATAATTATTTCAGGTCTAATTGTAGGCCATAGGTAAAACAGATAAAAAATATTTGTTTTTGAAAAAACAAATTAAATTTATCTGTTTTGCTCAGTGGTCTTAAATATTGAAGTAATATCATTTTAAATGATAATACTAGTTTCAAAATTTATTAAAAGCATAATTTAACACAGAAATAATTATTTCAGGTCTAATTGTAGGCCATAGGTAAAACGGATAAAAAATATTTGTTTTTGAAAAAACAAATTAAATTTATCTGTTTTGCTCAGTGGTCTTAAATATTGAAGTAATATCATTTTAAATGATAATACTAGTTTCAAAATTTATTAAAAGCATAATTTAACACAGAAATAATTATTTCAGGTCTAATTGTAGGCCATAGGTAAAACGGATAAAAAATATTTGTTTTTGAAAAAACAAATTAAATTTATCTGTTTTGCTCAGTGGTCTTAAATATTGAAGTAATATCATTTTAAATGATAATACTAGTTTCAAAATTTATTAAAAGCATAATTTAACACAGAAATAATTATTTCAGGTAAAATTGTAGGCCATAGGTAAAACAGATAAAAATTATTTGTTTTTGAAAAAACAAATAATTTTTATCCGTTTTTCACCGGGGGCTCAAATATTGAAGTAATATCATTTTAAATGATAATACTAGTTTCAAAATTTATTCAAAGCACAGTTTAACACAGAAATAATTATTTCAGGTAAAATTGTATGCCATAGGTAAAACGGATAAAAATTATTTGTTTTTGAAAAAACAAATAATTTTTATCCGTTTTTCACCGGGGGCTCAAATATTGAAGTAATATCATTTTAAATGATAATACTAGTTTCAAAATTTATTCAAAGCATAATTTAACAAAGAAATAATTATTTCAGGTAAAATTGTATTCCATAGGTAAAACGGATAAAAATTATTTGTTTTTGAAAAAACAAATAATTTTTATCCGTTTTTCACCGGGGGCTCAAATATTGAAGTAATATCATTTTAAATGATAATACTAGTTTCAAAATTTATTAAAAGCATAATTTCACAGAAATAATTATTTCAGGTCTAATTGTAGGCCATAGGTAAAACGGATAAAAAATATTTGTTTTTGAAAAAACAAATAAAATTTATCTGTTTTACTCAATGGTCTTAAATATTGAAGTAATATAATTTTAAATGATAAAACTAGTTTCAAAATTTATTAAAAGCATAATTTAGCACAGAAATAATTATTTCAGGTCTAATTGTAGGCCATAGGTAAAACGGATAAAAATTATTTGTTTTTGAAAAAACAAATAATTTTTATCCGTATTTCACCGGGGGCTCAAATATTGAAGTAATATCTTTTTAAATGATAATACTAGTTTCAAAATTTATTAAAAGCATAATTTATCACAGAAATAATTATTTCAGGTATAATTGTATGCCATAGGTAAAACGGATAAAAATTATTTGTTTTTGAAAAAACAAATAATTTTTATCCGTTTTTCACCGGGGGCTCAAATATTGAAGTAATATCATTTTAAATGATAATACTAGTTTCAAAATTTATTAAAAGCAAAATTTCATAGAAATAATTATTTCAGGTCTAATTGTAGGCCATAGGTAAAACGGATAAAAATTATTTGTTTTTGAAAAAACAAATAAAATTTATCCGTTTTTCTCAGGGGGCTCAAATATTGAAGTAATATCATTTTAAATGATAATACTGGTTTCAAAATTTATTAAAAGCATAATTTCACAGAAATAATTATTTCAGGTCTAATTGTAGGCCATAGGTAAAACGGATAAAAAATATTTGTTTTTGAAAAAACAAATAAAATTTATCTGTTTTACTCAATGGTCTTAAATATTGAAGTAATATCATTTTAAATGATAATACTAGTTTCAAAATTTATTAAAAGCATTATTTAAAACAGGAATAATTATTTCAGGTTAAACTGTATGCCATAGGTAAAACGAATAAAAATTATTTGTTTTTTAAACAAATAATTTTTATCCGTTTTTCTCAGGGGGCTCAAATATTGAAGTAATATCATTTTAAATGATAATACTAGTTTCAAAATTTATTAAAAGCATAATTTAGCACAGAAATAATTATTTCAGGTCTAATTGTAGGCCATAGGTAAAACGGATAAAAAATATTTGTTTTTGAAAAAACAAATAAAATTTATCCGTTTTTCTCAGGGGGCTCAAATATTGAAGTAATATCATTTTAAATGATAATACTGGTTTCAAAATTTATTAAAAGCATAATTTCACAGAAATAATTATTTCAGGTCTAATTGTAGGCCATAGGTAAAACGGATAAAAAATATTTGTTTTTGAAAAAACAAATAAAATTTATCTGTTTTACTCAATGGTCTTAAATATTGAAGTAATATCATTTTAAATGATAATACTAGTTTCAAAATTTATTAAAAGCATTATTTAAAACAGGAATAATTATTTCAGGTTAAACTGTATGCCATAGGTAAAACGAATAAAAATTATTTGTTTTTTAAACAAATAATTTTTATCCGTTTTTCTCAGGGGGCTCAAATATTGAAGTAATATCATTTTAAATGATAATACTAGTTTCAAAATTTATTAAAAGCATAATTTAGCACAGAAATAATTATTTCAGGTCTAATTGTAGGCCATAGGTAAAACGGATAAAAAATATTTGTTTTTGAAAAAACAAATAAAATTTATCCGTTTTTCTCAGGGGGCTCAAATATTGAAGTAATATCATTTTAAATGATAATACTAGTTTCAAAATTTATTAAAAGCATAATTTCACAGAAATAATTATTTCAGGTCTAATTGTAGGCCATAGGTAAAACGGATAAAAAATATTTGTTTTTGAAAAAACAAATTAAATTTATCTGTTTTGCTCAGTGGTCTTAAATATTGAAGTAATATCATTTTAAATGATAATACTAGTTTCAAAATTTATTAAAAGCATAATTTAACACAGAAATAATTATTTCAGGTCTAATTGTAGGCCATAGGTAAAACGGATAAAAAATATTTGTTTTTGAAAAAACAAATTAAATTTATCTGTTTTGCTCAGTGGTCTTAAATATTGAAGTAATATCATTTTAAATGATAATACTAGTTTCAAAATTTATTAAAAGCATAATTTAACACAGAAATAATTATTTCAGGTAAAATTGTAGGCCATAGGTAAAACAGATAAAAATTATTTGTTTTTGAAAAAACAAATAATTTTTATCCGTTTTTCACCGGGGGCTCAAATATTGAAGTAATATCATTTTAAATGATAATACTAGTTTCAAAATTTATTCAAAGCACAGTTTAACACAGAAATAATTATTTCAGGTAAAATTGTATGCCATAGGTAAAACGGATAAAAATTATTTGTTTTTGAAAAAACAAATAATTTTTATCCGTTTTTCACCGGGGGCTCAAATATTGAAGTAATATCATTTTAAATGATAATACTAGTTTCAAAATTTATTCAAAGCATAATTTAACAAAGAAATAATTATTTCAGGTAAAATTGTATTCCATAGGTAAAACGGATAAAAATTATTTGTTTTTGAAAAAAAAATAATTTTTATCCGTTTTTCACCGGGGGCTCAAATATTGAAGTAATATCATTTTAAATGATAATACTAGTTTCAAAATTTATTAAAAGCATAATTTCACAGAAATAATTATTTCAGGTCTAATTGTAGGCCATAGGTAAAACGGATAAAAAATATTTGTTTTTGAAAAAACAAATAAAATTTATCTGTTTTGCTCAGTGGTCTTAAATATTGAAGTAATATCATTTTAAATGATAATACTAGTTTCAAAATTTATTAAAAGCATAATTTAACACAGAAATAATTATTTCAGGTCTAATTGTAGGCCATAGGTAAAACGGATAAAAAATATTTGTTTTTGAAAAAACAAATTAAATTTATCTGTTTTGCTCAGTGGTCTTAAATATTGAAGTAATATCATTTTAAATGATAATACTAGTTTCAAAATTTATTAAAAGCATAATTTAACACAGAAATAATTATTTCAGGTAAAATTGTAGGCCATAGGTAAAACAGATAAAAATTATTTGTTTTTGAAAAAACAAATAATTTTTATCCGTTTTTCACCGGGGGCTCAAATATTGAAGTAATATCATTTTAAATGATAATACTAGTTTCAAAATTTATTCAAAGCACAGTTTAACACAGAAATAATTATTTCAGGTAAAATTGTATGCCATAGGTAAAACGGATAAAAATTATTTGTTTTTGAAAAAACAAATAACTTTTATCCGTTTTTCACCGGGGGCTCAAATATTGAAGTAATATCATTTTAAATGATAATACTAGTTTCAAAATTTATTCAAAGCATAATTTAACAAAGAAATAATTATTTCAGGTAAAATTGTATTCCATAGGTAAAACGGATAAAAATTATTTGTTTTTGAAAAAACAAATAATTTTTATCCGTTTTTCACCGGGGGCTCAAATATTGAAGTAATATCATTTTAAATGATAATACTAGTTTCAAAATTTATTCAAAGCATAATTTAACAAAGAAATAATTATTTCAGGTAAAATTGTATTCCATAGGTAAAACGGATAAAAATTATTTGTTTTTGAAAAAAAAATAATTTTTATCCGTTTTTCACCGGGGGCTCAAATATTGAAGTAATATCATTTTAAATGATAATACTAGTTTCAAAATTTATTAAAAGCATAATTTCACAGAAATAATTATTTCAGGTCTAATTGTAGGCCATAGGTAAAACGGATAAAAAATATTTGTTTTTGAAAAAACAAATAAAATTTATCTGTTTTACTCAATGGTCTTAAATATTGAAGTAATATAATTTTAAATGATAAAACTAGTTTCAAAATTTATTAAAAGCATAATTTAGCACAGAAATAATTATTTCAGGTCTAATTGTAGGCCATAGGTAAAACGGATAAAAATTATTTGTTTTTGAAAAAACAAATAATTTTTATCCGTATTTCACCGGGGGCTCAAATATTGAAGTAATATCTTTTTAAATGATAATACTAGTTTCAAAATTTATTAAAAGCATAATTTATCACAGAAATAATTATTTCAGGTATAATTGTATGCCATAGGTAAAACGAATAAAAATTATTTGTTTTTTAAACAAATAATTTTTATCCGTTTTTCTCAGGGGGCTCAAATATTGAAGTAATATCATTTTAAATGATAATACTAGCTTCAAAATTTATTAAAAGCATAATTTAGCACAGAAATAATTATTTCAGGTCTAATTGTAGGCCATAGGTAAAACGGATAAAAAATATTTGTTTTTGAAAAAACAAATAAAATTTATCCGTTTTTCTCAGGGGGCTCAAATATTGAAGTAATATCATTTTAAATGATAATACTAGTTTCAAAATTTATTAAAAGCATAATTTCACAGAAATAATTATTTCAGGTCTAATTGTAGGCCATAGGTAAAACGGATAAAAAATATTTGTTTTTGAAAAAACAAATAAAATTTATCTGTTTTACTCAATGGTCTTAAATATTGAAGTAATATAATTTTAAATGATAAAACTAGTTTCAAAATTTATTAAAAGCATTATTTAAAACAGGAATAATTATTTCAGGTTAAACTGTATGCCATAGGTAAAACGAATAAAAATTATTTGTTTTTTAAACAAATAATTTTTATCCGTTTTTCTCAGGGGGCTCAAATATTGAAGTAATATCATTTTAAATGATAATACTAGTTTCAAAATTTATTAAAAGCATAATTTCACAGAAATAATTATTTCAGGTCTAATTGTAGGCCATAGGTAAAACGGATAAAAAATATTTGTTTTTGAAAAAACAAATAAAATTTATCTGTTTTACTCAATGGTCTTAAATATTGAAGTAATATAATTTTAAATGATAAAACTAGTTTCAAAATTTATTAAAAGCATAATTTAGCACAGAAATAATTATTTCAGGTCTAATTGTAGGCCATAGGTAAAACGGATAAAAATTATTTGTTTTTGAAAAAACAAATAATTTTTATCCGTATTTCACCGGGGGCTCAAATATTGAAGTAATATCTTTTTAAATGATAATACTAGTTTCAAAATTTATTAAAAGCATAATTTATCACAGAAATAATTATTTCAGGTATAATTGTATGCCATAGGTAAAACGAATAAAAATTATTTGTTTTTTAAACAAATAATTTTTATCCGTTTTTCTCAGGGGGCTCAAATATTGAAGTAATATCATTTTAAATGATAATACTAGCTTCAAAATTTATTAAAAGCATAATTTAGCACAGAAATAATTATTTCAGGTCTAATTGTAGGCCATAGGTAAAACGGATAAAAAATATTTGTTTTTGAAAAAACAAATAAAATTTATCCGTTTTTCTCAGGGGGCTCAAATATTGAAGTAATATCATTTTAAATGATAATACTAGTTTCAAAATTTATTAAAAGCATAATTTCACAGAAATAATTATTTCAGGTCTAATTGTAGGCCATAGGTAAAACGGATAAAAAATATTTGTTTTTGAAAAAACAAATAAAATTTATCTGTTTTACTCAATGGTCTTAAATATTGAAGTAATATAATTTTAAATGATAAAACTAGTTTCAAAATTTATTAAAAGCATTATTTAAAACAGGAATAATTATTTCAGGTTAAACTGTATGCCATAGGTAAAACGAATAAAAATTATTTGTTTTTTAAACAAATAATTTTTATCCGTTTTTCTCAGGGGGCTCAAATATTGAAGTAATATCATTTTAAATGATAATACTAGTTTCAAAATTTATTAAAAGCATAATTTCACAGAAATAATTATTTCAGGTCTAATTGTAGGCCATAGGTAAAACGGATAAAAAATATTTGTTTTTGAAAAAACAAATAAAATTTATCTGTTTTACTCAATGGTCTTAAATATTGAAGTAATATAATTTTAAATGATAAAACTAGTTTCAAAATTTATTAAAAGCATAATTTAGCACAGACATAATTATTTCAGGTCTAATTGTAGGCCATAGGTAAAACGGATAAAAATTATTTGTTTTTGAAAAAACAAATAATTTTTATCCGTATTTCACCGGGGGCTCAAATATTGAAGTAATATCATTTTAAATGATAATACTAGTTTCAAAATTTATTAAAAGCATAATTTCACAGAAATAATTATTTCAGGTCTAATTGTAGGCCATAGGTAAAACGGATAAAAAATATTTGTTTTTGAAAAAACAAATAAAATTTATCTGTTTTACTCAATGGTCTTAAATATTGAAGTAATATAATTTTAAATGATAAAACTAGTTTCAAAATTTATTAAAAGCATAATTTAGCACAGAAATAATTATTTCAGGTCTAATTGTAGGCCATAGGTAAAACGGATAAAAAATATTTGTTTTTGAAAAAACAAATAAAATTTATCCGTTTTTCTCAGGGGGCTCAAATATTGAAGTAATATCATTTTAAATGATAATACTGGTTTCAAAATTTATTAAAAGCATAATTTCACAGAAATAATTATTTCAGGTCTAATTGTAGGCCATAGGTAAAACGGATAAAAAATATTTGTTTTTGAAAAAACAAATAAAATTTATCTGTTTTACTCAATGGTCTTAAATATTGAAGTAATATCATTTTAAATGATAATACTAGTTTCAAAATTTATTAAAAGCATTATTTAAAACAGGAATAATTATTTCAGGTTAAACTGTATGCCATAGGTAAAACGAATAAAAATTATTTGTTTTTTAAACAAATAATTTTTATCCGTTTTTCTCAGGGGGCTCAAATATTGAAGTAATATCATTTTAAATGATAATACTAGTTTCAAAATTTATTAAAAGCATAATTTAGCACAGAAATAATTATTTCAGGTCTAATTGTAGGCCATAGGTAAAACGGATAAAAAATATTTGTTTTTGAAAAAACAAATAAAATTTATCCGTTTTTCTCAGGGGGCTCAAATATTGAAGTAATATCATTTTAAATGATAATACTAGTTTCAAAATTTATTAAAAGCATAATTTCACAGAAATAATTATTTCAGGTCTAATTGTAGGCCATAGGTAAAACGGATAAAAAATATTTGTTTTTGAAAAAACAAATAAAATTTATCTGTTTTACTCAATGGTCTTAAATATTGAAGTAATATAATTTTAAATGATAAAACTAGTTTCAAAATTTATTAAAAGCATAATTTAGCACAGAAATAATTATTTCAGGTCTAATTGTAGGCCATATGTAAAACGGATAAAAATTATTTGTTTTTGAAAAAACAAATAATTTTTATCCGTATTTCACCGGGGGCTCAAATATTGAAGTAATATCTTTTTAAATGATAATACTAGTTTCAAAATTTATTAAAAGCATAATTTCACAGAAATAATTATTTCAGGTCTAATTGTAGGCCATAGGTAAAACGGATAAAAAATATTTGTTTTTGAAAAAACAAATAAAATTTATCTGTTTTACTCAATGGTCTTAAATATTGAAGTAATATCATTTTAAATGATAAAACTAAATTCAAAATTTATTCAAAGCATAATTTAACACAGAAATAATTATTTCAGGTCTAACTGTAGGCCATAGGTAAAACAGATAAAAATAATTTGTTTTTGAAAAAACAAATAAGATTTATCTGTTTTACTCAATGGTCTTAAATATTGAAGTAATATCATTTTAAATGATAATACTAGTTTCAAAATTTATTAAAAGCATAATTTAGCACAGAAATAATTATTTCAGGTCTAATTGTAGGCCATAGGTAAAACGGATAAAAATTATTTGTTTTTGAAAAAACAAATAATTTTTATCCGTATTTCACCGGGGGCTCAAATATTGAAGTAATATCTTTTTAAATGATAATACTAGTTTCAAAATTTATTAAAAGCATAATTTCACAGAAATAATTATTTCAGGTCTAATTGTAGGCCATAGGTAAAACGGATAAAAAATATTTGTTTTTGAAAAAACAAATAAAATTTATCTGTTTTACTCAATGGTCTTAAATATTGAAGTAATATCATTTTAAATGATAAAACTAAATTCAAAATTTATTCAAAGCATAATTTAACACAGAAATAATTATTTCAGGTCTAACTGTAGGCCATAGGTAAAACAGATAAAAATAATTTGTTTTTGAAAAAACAAATAAGATTTATCTGTTTTACTCAATGGTCTTAAATATTGAAGTAATATCATTTTAAATGATAAAACTAAATTCAAAATTTATTCAAAGCATAATTTAACACAGAAATAATTATTTCAGGTCTAACTGTAGGCCATAGGTAAAACAGATAAAAATAATTTGTTTTTGAAAAAACAAATAAGATTTATCTGTTTTACTCAATGGTCTTAAATATTGAAGTAATATCATTTTAAATGATAATACTAGTTTCAAAATTTATTAAAAGCATAATTTAGCACAGAAATAATTATTGCAGGTCTAATTGTAGGCCATAGGTAAAACGGATAAAAATTATTTGTTTTTGAAAAAACAAATAATTTTTATCCGTTTTTCTCAGGGGGCTCAAATATTGAAGTAATATCATTTTAAATGATAATACTGGTTTCAAAATTTATTAAAAGCATAATTTCACAGAAATAATTATTTCAGGTCTAATTGTAGGCCATAGGTAAAACGGATAAAAAATATTTGTTTTTGAAAAAACAAATAAAATTTATCTGTTTTACTCAATGGTCTTAAATATTGAAGTAATATCATTTTAAATGATAATACTAGTTTCAAAATTTATTAAAAGCATTATTTAAAACAGGAATAATTATTTCAGGTTAAACTGTATGCCATAGGTAAAACGGATAAAAATTATTTGTTTTTTAAACAAATAATTTTTATCCGTTTTTCTCAGGGGGCTCAAATATTGAAGTAATATCATTTTAAATGATAATACTAGTTTCAAAATTTATTAAAAGAATAATTTCACAAAAATAATTATTTCAGGTCTAATTGTAGGCCATAGGTAAAACGGATAAAAAATATTTGTTTTTGAAAAAACAAATAAAATTTATCTGTTTTACTCAATGGTCTTAAATATTGAAGTAATATCATTTTAAATGATAATACTAGTTTCAAAATTTATTAAACGCATAATTTAACACTGAAATAATTATTTCAGGTCTAATTGTAGGCCATAGGTAAAACGGATAAAAATTATTTGTTTTTGAAAAAACAAATAATTTTTATCCGTATTTCACCGGGGGCTCAAATATTGAAGTAATTTCATTTTAAATGATAATACTAGTTTCAAAATTTATTAAAAGCATAATTTATCACAGAAATAATTATTTCAGGTATAATTGTAGGCCATAGGTAAAACGGATAAAAATTATTTGTTTTTGAAAAAACAAATAATTTTTATCCGTATTTCACCGGGGGCTCAAATATTGAAGTAATTTCATTTTAAATGATAATACTAGTTTCAAAATTTATTAAAAGCATAATTTCACAGAAATAATTATTTCAGGTCTAATTGTAGGCCATAGGTAAAACGGATAAAAATTATTTGTTTTTGAAAAAACAAATAATTTTTATCCGTATTTCACCGGGGGCTCAAATATTGAAGTAATATCATTTTAAATGATAATACTAGTTTTAAAAATTATTAAAAGCATAATTTCACAGAAATGATTATTTCAGGTCTAATTGTTGGCCATAGGTAAAACGGATAAAAATTATTTGTTTTTGAAAAAACAAATAATTTTTATCCGTATTTCACCGGGGGCTCAAATATTGAAGTAATATCATTTTAAATGATAATACTAGTTTCAAAATTTATTAAAAGCATAATTTCACAGAAATAATTATTTCAGGTCTAATTGTAGGCCATAGGTAAAACGGATAAAAAATATTTGTTTTTGAAAAAACAAATAATTTTTATCCGTATTTCACCGGGGGCTCAAATATTGAAGTAATATCATTTTAAATGATAATACTAGTTTTAAAAATTATTAAAAGCATAATTTCACAGAAATAATTATTTCAGGTCTAATTGTTGGCCATAGGTAAAACGGATAAAAAATATTTGTTTTTGAAAAATCAAATAAAATTTATCTGTTTTACTCGATGGTCTTAAATATTGAAGTAATATAATTTTAAATGATAAAACTAGTTTCAAAATTTATTAAAAGCATAATTTAGCACAGAAATAATTATTTCAGGTCTAATTGTAGGCCATAGGTAAAACGGATAAAAATTATTTGTTTTTGAAAAAACAAATAATTTTTATCCGTATTTCACCGGGGGCTCAAATATTTAAGTAATATCATTTTAAATGATAATACCAGTTTCAAAATTTATTAAAAGCATAATTTCACAGAAATAATTATTTCAGGTATAATTGTAGGCCATAGGTAAAACGGATAAAAATTATTTGTTTTTGAAAAAACAAATAATTTTTATCCGTATTTCACCGGGGGCTCAAATATTGAAGTAATATCATTTTAAATGATAATACTAGTTTCAAAATTTATTAAAAGCATAATTTCACAGAAATAATTATTTCAGGTCTAATTGTAGGCCATAGGTAAAACGGATAAAAAATATTTGTTTTTGAAAAAACAAATAAAATTTATCTGTTTTACTCGATGGTCTTAAATATTGAAGTAATATAATTTTAAATGATAAAACTAGTTTCAAAATTTATTAAAAGCATAATTTAGCACAGAAATAATTATTTCAGGTCTAATTGTAGGCCATAGGTAAAACGGATAAAAATTATTTGTTTTTGAAAAAACAAATAATTTTTATCCGTATTTCACCGAGGGCTCAAATATTGAAGTAATATCATTTTAAATGATAATACTAGTTTCAAAATTTATTAAAAGCATAATTTATCACAGAAATAATTATTTCAGGTATAATTGTAGGCCATAGGTAAAACGGATAAAAATTATTTGTTTTTGAAAAAACAAATAATTTTTATCCGTATTTCACCGGGGGCTCAAATATTGAAGTAATATCATTTTAAATGATAATACTAGTTTCAAAATTTATTAAAAGCATAATTTCACAGAAATAATTATTTCAGGTCTAATTGTAGGCCATAGGTAAAACGGATAAAAATTATTTGTTTTTGAAAAAACAAATAATTTTTATCCGTATTTCACCGGGGGCTCAAATATTGAAGTAATATAATTTTAAATGATAAAACTAGTTTCAAAATTTATTAAAAGCATAATTTAGCACAGAAATAATTATTTCAGGTCTAATTGTAGGCCATAGGTAAAACGGATAAAAATTATTTGTTTTTGAAAAAACAAATAATTTTTATCCGTATTTCACCGGGGGCTCAAATATTTAAGTAATATCATTTTAAATGATAATACCAGTTTCAAAATTTATTAAAAGCATAATTTCACAGAAATAATTATTTCAGGTATAATTGTAGGCCATAGGTAAAACGGATAAAAATTATTTGTTTTTGAAAAAACAAATAATTTTTATCCGTATTTCACCGGGGGCTCAAATATTGAAGTAATATCATTTTAAATGATAATACTAGTTTCAAAATTTATTAAAAGCATAATTTCACAGAAATAATTATTTCAGGTCTAATTGTAGGCCATAGGTAAAACGGATAAAAAATATTTGTTTTTGAAAAAACAAATAAAATTTATCTGTTTTACTCGATGGTCTTAAATATTGAAGTAATATAATTTTAAATGATAAAACTAGTTTCAAAATTTATTAAAAGCATAATTTAGCACAGAAATAATTATTTCAGGTCTAATTGTAGGCCATAGGTAAAACGGATAAAAATTATTTGTTTTTGAAAAAACAAATAATTTTTATCCGTATTTCACCGGGGGCTCAAATATTTAAGTAATATCATTTTAAATGATAATACCAGTTTCAAAATTTATTAAAAGCATAATTTCACAGAAATAATTATTTCAGGTATAATTGTAGGCCATAGGTAAAACGGATAAAAATTATTTGTTTTTGAAAAAACAAATAATTTTTATCCGTATTTCACCGGGGGCTCAAATATTGAAGTAATATCATTTTAAATGATAATACTAGTTTCAAAATTTATTAAAAGCATAATTTCACAGAAATAATTATTTCAGGTCTAATTGTAGGCCATAGGTAAAACGGATAAAAAATATTTGTTTTTGAAAAAACAAATAAAATTTATCTGTTTTACTCGATGGTCTTAAATATTGAAGTAATATAATTTTAAATGATAAAACTAGTTTCAAAATTTATTAAAAGCATAATTTAGCACAGAAATAATTATTTCAGGTCTTATTGTAGGCCATAGGTAAAACGGATAAAAATTATTTGTTTTTGAAAAAACAAATAATTTTTATCCGTATTTCACCGAGGGCTCAAATATTGAAGTAATATCATTTTAAATGATAATACTAGTTTCAAAATTTGTTAAAAGCATAATTTATCACAGAAATAATTATTTCAGGTATAATTGTAGGCCATAGGTAAAACGGATAAAAATTATTTGTTTTTGAAAAAACAAATAATTTTTATCCGTATTTCACCGGGGGCTCAAATATTGAAGTAATATCATTTTAAATGATAATACTAGTTTCAAAATTTATTAAAAGCATAATTTCACAGAAATAATTATTTCAGGTCTAATTGTAGGCCATAGGTAAAACGGATAAAAATTATTTGTTTTTGAAAAAACAAATAATTTTTATCCGTATTTCACCGGGGGCTCAAATATTGAAGTAATATCATTTTAAATGATAATACTAGTTTTAAAAATTATTAAAAGCATAATTTCACAGAAATAATTATTTCAGGTCTAATTGTTGGCCATAGGTAAAACGGATAAAAAATATTTGTTTTTGAAAAAACAAATAAAATTTATCTGTTTTACTCAATGGTCTTAAATATTGAAGTAATATCATTTTAAATGATAAAACTAGTTTCAAAATTTATTAAAAGCATAATTTAACACAGAAATAATTATTTCAGGTCTAATTGTAGGCCATAGGTAAAACGGATAAAAATTATTTGTTTTTGAAAAAACAAATAATTTTTATCCGTATTTCACCGGGGGCTCAAATATTTAAGTAATATCATTTTAAATGATAATACCAGTTTCAAAATTTATTAAAAGCATAATTTCACAGAAATAATTATTTCAGGTCTAATTGTAGGCCATAGGTAAAACGGATAAAAATTATTTGTTTTTGAAAAAACAAATAATTTTTATCCGTATTTCACCGGGGGCTCAAATATAGAAGTAATATCATTTTAAATGATAATACTTGTTTCAAAAATTATTAAAAGCATAATTTAACACAGAAATAATTATTTCAGGTCTAATTGTAGGCCATAGGTAAAACGGATAAAAATTATTTGTTTTTGAAAAAACAAATAATTTTTATCCGTATTTCACCGGGGGCTCAAATATTGAAGTAATATCATTTTAAATGATAATACTAGTTTCAAAATTTATTAAAAGCATAATTTCACAGAAATAATTATTTCAGGTCTAATTGTAGGCCATAGGTAAAACGGATAAAAATTATTTGTTTTTGAAAAAACAAGTAATTTTTATCCGTATTTCACCGGGGGCTCAAATATTGAAGTAATATCATTTTAAATGATAATACTAGTTTCAAAATTTATTCAAAGCACAGTTTAACACAGAAATAATTATTTCAGGTAAAATTGTATGCCATAGGTAAAACGGATAAAAAATATTTGTTTTTGAAAAAACAAATAAAATTTATCTGTTTTACTCAATGGTCTTAAATATTGAAGTAATATCATTTTAAATGATAAAACTAGTTTCAAAATTTATTAAAAGCATAATTTAACACAGAAATAATTATTTCAGGTCTAATTGTAGGCCATAGGTAAAACGGATAAAAATTATTTGTTTTTGAAAAAACAAATAATTTTTATCCGTATTTCACCGGGGGCTCAAATATTGAAGTAATATCATTTTAAATGATAATACTAGTTTCAAAATTTATTAAAAGCATAATTTCACAGAAATAATTATTTCAGGTCTAATTGTAGGCCATAGGTAAAACGGATAAAAATTATTTGTTTTTGAAAAAACAAGTAATTTTTATCCGTATTTCACCGGGGGCTCAAATATTGAAGTAATATCATTTTAAATGATAATACTAGTTTTAAAAATTATTAAAAGCATAATTTCACAGAAATAATTATTTCAGGTCTAATTGTTGGCCATAGGTAAAACGGATAAAAATTATTTGTTTTTGAAAAAACAAATAATTTTTATCCGTATTTCACCGGGGGCTCAAATATTTAAGTAATATCATTTTAAATGATAATACCAGTTTCAAAATTTATTAAAAGCATAATTTCACAGAAATAATTATTTCAGGTCTAATTGTAGGCCATAGGTAAAACGGATAAAAATTATTTGTTTTTGAAAAAACAAATAATTTTTATCCGTATTTCACCGGGGGCTCAAATATTGAAGTAATATCATTTTAAATGATAATACTTGTTTCAAAAATTATTAAAAGCATAATTTAACACAGAAATAATTATTTCAGGTCTAATTGTAGGCCATAGGTAAAACGGATAAAAATTATTTGTTTTTGAAAAAACAAATAATTTTTATCCGTATTTCACCGGGGGCTCAAATATTGAAGTAATATCATTTTAAATGATAATACTAGTTTCAAAAATTATTAAAAGCATAATTTAACACAGAAATAATTATTTCAGGTCTAATTGTAGGCCATAGGTAAAACGGATAAAAAATATTTGTTTTTGAAAAAACAAATAAAATTTATCTGTTTTACTCAATGGTCTTAAATATTGAAGTAATATCATTTTAAATGATAAGACTAGTTTCAAAATTTATTAAAAGCATTATTTAAAACAGGAATAATTATTTCAGGTCTAACTGTAGGCCATAGGTAAAACGGATAAAAATTATTTGTTTTTGAAAAAACAAATAATTTTTATCCGTTTTTCACCGGGGGCTCAAATATTGAAGTAATATCATTTTAAATGATAATACTTGTTTCAAAAATTATTAAAAGCATAATTTAACACAGAAATAATTATTTCAGGTCTAATTGTAGGCCATAGGTAAAACGGATAAAAAATATTTGTTTTTGAAAAAACAAATAAAATTTATCTGTTTTACTCAATGGTCTTAAATATTGAAGTAATATCATTTTAAATGATAATACTAGTTTCAAAATTTATTAAAAGCATAATTTAACACAGAAATAATTATTTCAGGTCTAATTGTAGGCCATAGGTAAAACGGATAAAAAATATTTGTTTTTGAAAAAACAAATAAAATTTATCTGTTTTACTCAATGGTCTTAAATATTGAAGTAATATCATTTTAAATGATAATACTAGTTTCAAAATTTATTAAAAGCATTATTTAAAACAGGAATAATTATTTCAGGTCTAATTGTAGGCCATAGGTAAAACGGATAAAAATTATTTGTTTTTGAAAAAACAAATAATTTTTATCCGTATTTCACCGGGGGCTCAAATATTGAAGTAATATCATTTTAAATGATAATACTAGTTTCAAAAATTATTAAAAGCATAATTTAACACAGAAATAATTATTTCAGGTCTAATTGTAGGCCATAGGTAAAACGGATAAAAAATATTTGTTTTTGAAAAAACAAATAAAATTTATCTGTTTTACTCAATGGTCTTAAATATTGAAGTAATATCATTTTAAATGATAATACTAGTTTCAAAAATTATTAAAAGCATAATTTAACACAGAAATAATTATTTCAGGTCTAATTGTAGGCCATAGGTAAAACGGATAAAAAATATTTGTTTTTGAAAAAACAAATAAAATTTATCTGTTTTACTCAATGGTCTTAAATATTGAAGTAATATCATTTTAAATGATAATACTAGTTTCAAAATTTATTAAAAGCATAATTTAACACAGAAATAATTATTTCAGGTCTAATTGTAGGCCATAGGTAAAACGGATAAAAATTATTTGTTTTTGAAAAAACAAATAATTTTTATCCGTATTTCACCGGGGGCTCAAATATTGAAGTAATATCATTTTAAATGATAATACTAGTTTCAAAAATTATTAAAAGCATAATTTAACACAGAAATAATTATTTCAGGTCTAATTGTAGGCCATAGGTAAAACGGATAAAAAATATTTGTTTTTGAAAAAACAAATAAAATTTATCTGTTTTACTCAATGGTCTTAAATATTGAAGTAATATCATTTTAAATGATAAGACTAGTTTCAAAATTTATTAAAAGCATTATTTAAAACAGGAATAATTATTTCAGGTCTAACTGTAGGCCATAGGTAAAACGGATAAAAATTATTTGTTTTTGAAAAAACAAATAATTTTTATCCGTTTTTCACCGGGGGCTCAAATATTGAAGTAATATCATTTTAAATGATAATACTTGTTTCAAAAATTATTAAAAGCATAATTTAACACAGAAATAATTATTTCAGGTCTAATTGTAGGCCATAGGTAAAACGGATAAAAAATATTTGTTTTTGAAAAAACAAATAAAATTTATCTGTTTTACTCAATGGTCTTAAATATTGAAGTAATATCATTTTAAATGATAATACTAGTTTCAAAATTTATTAAAAGCATAATTTAACACAGAAATAATTATTTCAGGTCTAATTGTAGGCCATAGGTAAAACGGATAAAAAATATTTGTTTTTGAAAAAACAAATAAAATTTATCTGTTTTACTCAATGGTCTTAAATATTGAAGTAATATCATTTTAAATGATAATACTAGTTTCAAAAATTATTAAAAGCATAATTTAACACAGAAATAATTATTTCAGGTCTAATTGTAGGCCATAGGTAAAACGGATAAAAAATATTTGTTTTTGAAAAAACAAATAAAATTTATCTGTTTTACTCAATGGTCTTAAATATTGAAGTAATATCATTTTAAATGATAAAACTAGTTTCAAAATTTATTAAAAGCATAATTTAACACAGAAATAATTATTTCAGGTCTAATTGTAGGCCATAGGTAAAACGGATAAAAATTATTTGTTTTTGAAAAAACAAATAATTTTTATCCGTTTTTCACCGGGGGCTCAAATATTGAAGTAATATCATTTTAAATGATAATACTAGTTTCAAAATTTATTAAAAGCATAATTTAACACAGAAATAATTATTTCAGGTATAATTGTATGCCATAGGTAAAACGGATAAAAATTATTTGTTTTTGAAAAAACAAATAATTTTTATCCGTATTTCACCGGAGGCTCAAATATTGAAGTAATATCATTTTAAATGATAATACTAGTTTCAAAATTTATTAAAAGCATAATTTCACAGAAATAATTATTTCAGGTCTAATTGTAGGCCATAGGTAAAACGGATAAAAATTATTTGTTTTTGAAAAAACAAATAATTTTTATCCGTATTTCACCGGGGGCTCAAATATTGAAGTAATATCATTTTAAATGATAATACTAGTTTCAAAAATTATTAAAAGCATAATTTAACACAGAAATAATTATTTCAGGTCTAATTGTAGGCCATAGGTAAAACGGATAAAAATTATTTGTTTTTGAAAAAACAAATAATTTTTATCCGTATTTCACCGGGGGCTCAAATATTGAAGTAATATCATTTTAAATGATAATACTAGTTTCAAAAATTATTAAAAGCATAATTTAACACAGAAATAATTATTTCAGGTCTAATTGTAGGCCATAGGTAAAACGGATAAAAAATATTTGTTTTTGAAAAAACAAATAAAATTTATCTGTTTTACTCAATGGTCTTAAATATTGAAGTAATATCATTTTAAATGATAATACTAGTTTCAAAATTTATTAAAAGCATTATTTAAAACAGGAATAATTATTTCAGGTCTAATTGTAGGCCATAGGTAAAACGGATAAAAAATATTTGTTTTTGAAAAAACAAATAAAATTTATCTGTTTTACTCAATGGTCTTAAATATTTAAGTAATATCATTTTAAATGATAAAACTAGTTTCAAAATTTATTAAAAGCATAATTTAACACAGAAATAATTATTTCAGGTCTAATTGTAGGCCATAGGTAAAACGGATAAAAATTATTTGTTTTTGAAAAAACAAATAATTTTTATCCGTTTTTCACCGGGGGCTCAAATATTGAAGTAATATCATTTTAAATGATAATACTAGTTTCAAAATTTATTAAAAGCATAATTTCACAGAAATAATTATTTCAGGTCTAATTGTAGGCCATAGGTAAAACGGATAAAAATTATTTGTTTTTGAAAAAACAAATAATTTTTATCCGTATTTCACCGGGGGCTCAAATATTGAAGTAATATCATTTTAAATGATAATACTAGTTTCAAAATTTATTAAAAGCATTATTTAAAACAGGAATAATTATTTCAGGTATAATTGTATGCCATAGGTAAAACGGATAAAAATTATTTGTTTTTGAAAAAACAAATAATTTTTATCCGTATTTCACCGGGGGCTCAAATATTGAAGTAATATCATTTTAAATGATAATACTAGTTTCAAAATTTATTAAAAGCATAATTTCACAGAAATAATTATTTCAGGTCTAATTGTATGCCATAGGTAAAACGGATAAAAATTATTTGTTTTTGAAAAAACAAATAATTTTTATCCGTTTTTCACCGGGGGCTCAAATATTGAAGTAATATCATTTTAAATGATAATACTAGTTTCAAAATTTATTAAAAGCATAATTTAACACAGAAATAATTATTTCAGGTATAATTGTATGCCATAGGTAAAACGGATAAAAATTATTTGTTTTTGAAAAAACAAATAATTTTTATCCGTTTTTCACCGGGGGCTCAAATATTGAAGTAATATCATTTTAAATGATAATACTAGTTTCAAAATTTATTAAAAGCATAATTTCACAGAAATAATTATTTCAGGTCTAATTGTAGGCCATAGGTAAAACGGATAAAAATTATTTGTTTTTGAAAAAACAAATAATTTTTATCCGTATTTCACCGGGGGCTCAAATATTGAAGTAATATCATTTTAAATGATAATACTAGTTTCAAAAATTACTAAAAGCATAATTTAACACAGAAATAATTATTTCAGGTTTAATTGTAGGCCATAGGTAAAACGGATAAAAATTATTTGTTTTTGAAAAAACAAATAATTTTTATCCGTATTTCACCGGGGGCTCAAATATTGAAGTAATATCATTTTAAATGATAATACTAGTTTCAAAAATTATTAAAAGCATAATTTAACACAGAAATAATTATTTCAGGTCTAATTGTAGGCCATAGGTAAAACGGATAAAAAATATTTGTTTTTGAAAAAACAAATTAAATTTATCTGTTTTACTCAATGGTCTTAAATATTGAAGTAATATCATTTTAAATGATAATACTAGTTTCGAAATTTATTAAAAGCATTATTTAAAACAGGAATAATTATTTCAGGTCTAATTGTAGGCCATAGGTAAAACGGATGAAAAATATTTGTTTTTGAAAAAACAAATAAAATTTATCTGTTTTACTCAATGGTCTTAAATATTGAAGTATTATCATTTTAAATGATAATACTAGTTTCAAAAATTATTAAAAGCATAATTTCACAGAAATAATTATTTCAGGTCTAATTGTAGGCCAAAGGTAAAACGGATAAAAAATATTTGTTTTTGAAAAAACAAATAAAATTTATCTGTTTTACTCAATGGTCTTAAATATTGAAGTAATATCACTTTAAATGATAATACTAGTTTCACAATTTATTAAAAGCATTATTTAAAACAGGAATAATTATTTCAGGTTAAACTGTATGCCATAGGTAAAACGAATAAAAATTATTTGTTTTTGAAAAAACAAATAATTTTTATCCGTTTTTCACCGGGGGCTCAAATATTGAAGTAATATCATTTTAAATGATAATACTAGTTTCAAAAATTATTAAAAGCATAATTTCACTGAAATAATTATTTCAGGTCTAATTGTAGGCCATAGGTAAAACGGATAAAAATTATTTGTTTTTGAAAAAACAAATAAAATTTATCTGATATACTCAGGGGGCTCAAATATTGAAGTAATATCATTTTAAATGATAATACTAGTTTCAAAATTTATTAAAAGCATAATTTAACACAGAAATAATTATTTCAGGTTAAATTGTAGGCCACAGGTAAAACGGATAAAAATTGTTTGTTTTTGAAAAAACAAATAAAATTTATCTGTTTTACTCATTGGTCTTAAATATTGAAGTAATATCATTTTAAATGATAAAACTAGTTTCAAAATTTATTAAAAGCATTATTTAAAACAGGAATAATTATTTCAGGTCTAATTGTAGGCCATAGGTAAAACGGATAAAAAATATTTGTTTTTGAAAAAACAAATAATTTTTATCCGTATTTCACCGGGGGCTCAAATATTGAAGTAATATCATTTTAAATGATAATACTAGTTTCAAAATTTATTAAAAGCATAATTTATCACAGAAATAATTATTTCAGGTATAATTGTATGCCATAGGTAAAACGGATAAAAATTATTTGTTTTTGAAAAAACAAATAATTTTTATCCGTTTTTCACCGGGGGCTCAAATATTGAAGTAATATCATTTTAAATGATAATACTAGTTTCAAAATTTATTAAAAGCATTATTTAAAACAGGAATAATTATTTCAGGTCTAATTGTAGGCCATAGGTAAAACGGATAAAAAATATTTGTTTTTGAAAAAACAAATAATTTTTATCCGTATTTAACCGGGGGCTCAAATATTGAAGTAATATCATTTTAAATGATAATACTAGTTTCAAAAATTATTAAAAGCATAATTTCACAGAAATAATTATTTAAGGTTAAATTGTAGGCCATAGGTAAAACGGATAAAAATTATTTGTTTTTGAAAAAACAAATAAAATTTATCTGATATACTCAGGGGGCTCATATATTGAAGTAATATCATTTTAAATGATAATAATAGTTTCAAAATTTATTAAAAGCATAATTTAACACAGAAATAATTATTTCAGGTTAAGTTGTAGGCCATAGGTAAAACGGATAAAAAATATTTGTTTTTGAAAAAACAAATAATTTTTATCCGTATTTAACCGGGGGCTCAAATATTGAAGTAATATCATTTTAAATGATAATACTAGTTTCAAAAATTATTAAAAGCATAATTTCACAGAAATAATTATTTCAGGTCTAATTGTAGGCCATAGGTAAAACGGATAAAAATTATTTGTTTTTGAAAAAACAAATAATTTTTATCCGTATTTCACCGGGGGCTCAAATATTGAAGTAATATCATTTTAAATGACAATACTAGTTTCAAAATTTATTAAAAGCATAATTTATCACAGAAATAATTATTTCAGGTATAATTGTATGCCATAGGTAAAACGGATAAAAATTATTTGTTTTTGAAAAAACAAATAATTTTTATCCGTTTTTCACCGGGGGCTCAAATATTGAAGTAATATCATTTTAAATGATAATACTAGTTTCAAAATTTATTAAAAGCATAATTTCACAGAAATAATTATTTCAGGTCTAATTGTAGGCCATAGGTAAAACGGATAAAAATTATTTGTTTTTGAAAAAACAAATAATTTTTATCCGTATTTTACCGGGGGTTCATATATTGAAGTAATATCATTTTAAATGATAATACTAGTTTTAAAAATTATTAAAAGCATAATTTCACAGAAATAATTGTTTCAGGTCTAATTGTAGGCCATAGGTAAAACGGATAAAAAATATTTGTTTTTGAAAAAACAAATAAAATTTATCTGTTTTACTCAATGGTCTTAAATATTGAAGTAATATCATTTTAAATGATAATATTGGTTTAAAAATTATTAAAAGCATAATTTAACACAGAAATAATTATTTCAGGTATAATTGTATGCCATAGGTAAAACGGATAAAAATTAGTTGTTTCTGAAAAAACAAATAATTTTTATCCGTATTTCACCGGGGGCTCAAATATTGAAGTAATATCGTTTTAAATGATAATACTAGTTTTAAAAATTATTAAAAGCATAATTTCACAGAAATAATTATTTCAGGTCTAATTGTAGGCCATAGGTAAAACGGATAAATAATATTTGTTTTTGAAAAAACAAATAAAATTTATCTGTTTTACTCAATGGTCTTAAATATTGAAGTAATATCATTTCAAATGATAAAACAAGTTTCAAAATTTATTAAAAGCATAATTTCACAGAAATAATTATTTCAGGTCTAATTGTAGGCCACAGGTAAAACGGATAAAAATTATTTGTTTCTGAAAAAACAAATAATTTTTATCCGTATTTCACCGGGGGCTCAAATATTGAAGTAATATCGTTTTAAATGATAATACTAGTTTCAAAAATTATTAAAAGCATAATTTCACAGAAATAATTATTTCAGGTCTAATTGTAGGCCATAGGTAAAACGGATAAAAAATATTTGTTTTTGAAAAAACAAATAAAATTTATCTGTTTTACTCAATGGTCTTAAATATTGAAGTAATATCATTTTAAATGATAAAACTAGTTTCAAAATTTATTAAAAGCATAATTTAACACAGAAATAATTATTTCAGGTCTAATTGTAGGCCATAGGTAAAACGGATAAAAATTATTTGTTTTTGGAAAAACAAATAATTTTTATCCGTATTTCACCGGGGGCTCAAATATTGAAGTAATATCATTTTAAATGATAATACTAGTTTCAAAAATTATAAAAAGCATAATTTCACAGAAATAACTATTTCAGGTTAAATTGTAGGCCATAGGTAAAACGGATAAAAATTATTTGTTTTTAAAAAAACAAATAAAATTTATCTGATATACTCAGGGGGCTCAAATATTGAAGTAATATCATTTTAAATGATAATACTAGTTTCAAAATTTATTAAAAGCATAATTTAACACAGAAATAATTATTTCAGGTTTAATTGTATGCCATAGGTAAAACGGATAAAAAATATTTGTTTTTGAAAAAACAAATAAAAATTATCTGATATACTCATGGGGCTCAAATATTGAAGTAATATCATTTTAAATGATAATACTAGTTTCAAAATTTTTTAAAAGCATAATTTAACACAGAAATAATTATTTCAGGTCAAATTGTAGGCCATAGGTAAAAAAGATAAAAATTATTTGTTTTTGAAAAAACAAATAAAAATTATCTGATGTACTCAGGGGGCTCAAATATTGAAGTAATATCATTTCAAATGATAATACTAGTTTCAAAATTTTTTAAAAGCATAATTTAACACAGAAATAATTATTTCAGGTCTAATTGTAGGCCATAGGTAAAACGGATAAAAAATATTTGTTTTTGAAAAAACAAATAAAATTTATCTGTTTTACTCAATGGTCTTAAATATTGAAGTAATATCATTTCAAATGATAAAACAAGTTTCAAAATTTATTAAAAGCATAATTTCACAGAAATAATTATTTCAGGTCTAATTGTAGGCCACAGGTAAAACGGATAAAAATTATTTGTTTCTGAAAAAACAAATAATTTTTATCCGTATTTCACCGGGGGCTCAAATATTGAAGTAATATCGTTTTAAATGATAATACTAGTTTCAAAAATTATTAAAAGCATAATTTCACAGAAATAATTATTTCAGGTCTAATTGTAGGCCATAGGTAAAACGGATAAAAAATATTTGTTTTTGAAAAAACAAATAAAATTTATCTGTTTTACTCAATGGTCTTAAATATTGAAGTAATATCATTTTAAATGATAAAACTAGTTTCAAAATTTATTAAAAGCATAATTTAACACAGAAATAATTATTTCAGGTCTAATTGTAGGCCATAGGTAAAACGGATAAAAATTATTTGTTTTTGGAAAAACAAATAATTTTTATCCGTATTTCACCGGGGGCTCAAATATTGAAGTAATATCATTTTAAATGATAATACTAGTTTCAAAAATTATAAAAAGCATAATTTCACAGAAATAATTATTTCAGGTCTAATTGTAGGCCATAGGTAAAACGGATAAAAATTATTTGTTTTTGAAAAAACAAATAATTTTTATCCGTATTTCACCGGGGGCTCAAATATTGAAGTAATATCATTTTAAATGATAATACTAGTTTCGAAATTTATTAAAAGCATAATTTAACACAGAAATAATTATTTCAGGTTAAATTGTATGCCATAGGTAAAAAAGATAAAAATTATTTGTTTTTGAAAAAACAAATAAAAATTATCTGATGTACTCAGGGGGCTCAAATATTGAAGTAATATCATTTTAAATGATAATACTAGTTTCAAAATTTTTTAAAAGCATAATTTAACACAGAAATAATTATTTCAGGTCTAATTGTAGGCCATAGGTAAAACGGATAAAAAATATTTGTTTTTGAAAAAACAAATAAAATTTATCTGATATACTCAGGGGGCTCAAATATTGAAGTAATATTATTTTAAATAATAATACTAGTTTCAAAATTTTTTAAAAGCATAATTTAACACAGAAATAATTATTTCAGGCTAAATTGTATGCCATAGGTAAAACGGATAAAAGTTATTTGTTTCTGAAAAAACAAATAAAATTTATCTGTTTTACTCATTGGTCTTAAATATTGAAGTAATATCATTTTAAATGATAATACTAGTTTCAAAATTTATAAAAAGCATTATTTAACACAGAAATAATTATTTCAGGTTAAATTGTAGGCCATAGGTAAAACGGATAAAAATTATTTGTTTTTGAAAAAACAAATAAAATTTATCTGTTTTACTCATTGGTCTTAAATATTGAAGTAATATCATTTAAAATGATAATACTAGTTTCACAATTTATAAAAAGCATTATTTAACACAGAAATAATTATTTCAGGTTAAATTGTAGGCCATAGGTAAAACGGATAAAAATTATTTGTTTTTGAAAAAACAAATAAAATTTATCTGTTTTACTCATTGGTCTTAAATATTGAAGTAATATCATTTTAAATGATAATACTAGTTTCAAAATTTATAAAAAGCATTATTTAACACAGAAATAATTATTTCAGGTTAAATTGTAGGCCATAGGTAAAAAAGATAAAAATTATTTGTTTTTGAAAAAACAAATAAAAATTATCTGATATACTCAGGGGGCTCAAATATTGAAGTAATATCATTTTAAATGATAATACTAGTTTCAAAATTTTTTTAAAGCATAGTTTAACACAGAAGTAACTATTTCAGGTTAAATTGTAGGCCATAGGTAAAACGGATAAAAAATATTTATTTTTGAAAAAACAAATAAAATTTATCTCTCAATGGTCTAAAATATTGAAGTAATATCATATTAAGTGACAATACTAGTTTCAAAATTTATTTAAAGCATTATTTAACACAGAAATAACTATTTCAGGTTAAATTGTAGGCCATAGGTAAAACGGATAAAAATTATTTGTTTTTGAAAAAACAAATAAAATTTATCTGATATACTCAGGGGGCTCAAATATTGAAGTAATATCATTTTAAATGATAATACTAGTTTCAAAATTTTTTAAAAGCATAATTTAACACAGAAATAATTATTTCAGGTTAAATTGTATGCCATAGGTAAAAAAGATAAAAATTATTTGTTTTTGAAAAAACAAATAAAAATTATCTGATGTACTCAGGGGGCTCAAATATTGAAGTAATATCATTTTAAATGATAATACTAGTTTCAAAATTTTTTAAAAGCATAATTTAACACAGAAATAATTATTTCAGGTCTAATTGTAGGCCATAGGTAAAACGGATAAAAAATATTTGTTTTTGAAAAAACAAATAAAATTTATCTGATATACTCAGGGGGCTCAAATATTGAAGTAATATTATTTTAAATAATAATACTAGTTTCAAAATTTTTTAAAAGCATAATTTAACACAGAAATAATTATTTCAGGCTAAATTGTATGCCATAGGTAAAACGGATAAAAGTTATTTGTTTCTGAAAAAACAAATAAAATTTATCTGTTTTACTCATTGGTCTTAAATATTGAAGTAATATCATTTTAAATGATAATACTAGTTTCAAAATTTATAAAAAGCATTATTTAACAGAGAAATAATTATTTCAGGTTAAATTGTAGGCCATAGGTAAAACGGATAAAAATTATTTGTTTTTGAAAAAACAAATAAAATTTATCTGTTTTACTCATTGGTCTTAAATATTGAAGTAATATCATTTAAAATGATAATACTAGTTTCACAATTTATAAAAAGCATTATTTAACACAGAAATAATTATTTCAGGTTAAATTGTAGGCCATAGGTAAAACGGATAAAAATTATTTGTTTTTGAAAAAACAAATAAAATTTATCTGTTTTACTCATTGGTCTTAAATATTAAAGTAATATCATTTTAAATGATAATACTAGTTTCAAAATTTGTAAAAAGCATTATTTAACACAGAAATAATTATTTCAGGTTAAATTGTAGGCCATAGGTAAAAAAGATAAAAATTATTTGTTTTTGAAAAAACAAATAAAAATTATCTGATATACTCAGGGGGCTCAAATATTGAAGTAATATCATTTTAAATGATAATACTAGTTTCAAAATTTTTTTAAAGCATAGTTTAACACAGAAGTAACTATTTCAGGTTAAATTGTAGGCCATAGGTAAAACGGATAAAAAATATTTATTTTTGAAAAAACAAATAAAATTTATCTGTTTTACTCAATGGTCTAAAATATTGAAGTAATATCATATTAAGTGATAATACTAGTTTCAAAATTTATTTAAAGCATTATTTAACACAGAAATAACTATTTCAGGTTAAATTGTAGGCCATAGGTAAAACGGATAAAAATTATTTGTTTTTGAAAAAACAAATAAAATTTATCTTATATACTCAGGGGGCTCAAATATTGAAGTAATATCATTTTAAATGATAATACTAGTTTCAAAATTTATTAAAAGCATAATTTAACACAGAAATAATTATTTCAGGTTTAATTGTATGCCATAGGTAAAACGGATAAAAAATATTTGTTTTTGAAAAAACAAATAAAAATTATCTGATATACTCAGGGGGCTCAAATATTGAAGTAATATCATTTTAAATGATAATACTAGTTTCAAAATTTTTTAAAAGCATAATTTTACACAGAAATAATTATTTCAGGTCAAATTGTAGGCCATAGGTAAAAAAGATAAAAATTATTTGTTTTTGAAAAAACAAATAAAAATTATCTGATGTACTCAGGGGGCTCAAATATTGAAGTAATATCATTTCAAATGATAATACTAGTTTCAAAATTTTTTAAAAGCATAATTTAACACAGAAATAATTATTTCAGGTCTAATTGTAGGCCATAGGTAAAACGGATAAAAAATATTTGTTTTTGAAAAAACAAATAAAATTTATCTGTTTTACTCAATGGTCTTAAATATTGAAGTAATATCATTTCAAATGATAAAACAAGTTTCAAAATTTATTAAAAGCATAATTTCACAGAAATAATTATTTCAGGTCTAATTGTAGGCCACAGGTAAAACGGATAAAAATTATTTGTTTCTGAAAAAACAAATAATTTTTATCCGAATTTCACCGGGGGCTCAAATATTGAAGTAATATCGTTTTAAATGATAATACTAGTTTCAAAAATTATTAAAAGCATAATTTCACAGAAATAATTATTTCAGGTCTAATTGTAGGCCATAGGTAAAACGGATAAAAAATATTTGTTTTTGAAAAAACAAATAAAATTTATCTGTTTTACTCAATGGTCTTAAATATTGAAGTAATATCATTTTAAATGATAAAACTAGTTTCAAAATTTATTAAAAGCATAATTTAACACAGAAATAATTATTTCAGGTCTAATTGTAGGCCATAGGTAAAACGGATAAAAATTATTTGTTTTTGGAAAAACAAATAATTTTTATCCGTATTTCACCGGGGGCTCAAATATTGAAGTAATATCATTTTAAATGATAATACTAGTTTCAAAAATTATAAAAAGCATAATTTCACAGAAATAATTATTTCAGGTCTAATTGTAGGCCATAGGTAAAACGGATAAAAATTATTTGTTTTTGAAAAAACAAATAATTTTTATCCGTATTTCACCGGGGGCTCAAATATTGAAGTAATATCATTTTAAATGATAATACTAGTTTCGAAATTTATTAAAAGCATAATTTAACACAGAAATAATTATTTCAGGTTTAATTGTATGCCATAGGTAAAACGGATAAAAAATATTTGTTTTTGAAAAAACAAATAAAAATTATCTGATATACTCAGGGGGCTCAAATATTGAAGTAATATCATTTTAAATGATAATACTAGTTTCAAAATTTTTTAAAAGCATAATTTAACACAGAAATAATTATTTCAGGTTAAATTGTATGCCATAGGTAAAAAAGATAAAAATTATTTGTTTTTGAAAAAACAAATAAAAATTATCTGATGTACTCAGGGGGCTCAAATATTGAAGTAATATCATTTTAAATGATAATACTAGTTTCAAAATTTTTTAAAAGCATAATTTAACACAGAAATAATTATTTCAGGTCTAATTGTAGGCCATAGGTAAAACGGATAAAAAATATTTGTTTTTGAAAAAACAAATAAAATTTATCTGATATACTCAGGGGGCTCAAATATTGAAGTAATATTATTTTAAATAATAATACTAGTTTCAAAATTTTTTAAAAGCATAATTTAACACAGAAATAATTATTTCAGGCTAAATTGTATGCCATAGGTAAAACGGATAAAAGTTATTTGTTTCTGAAAAAACAAATAAAATTTATCTGTTTTACTCATTGGTCTTAAATATTGAAGTAATATCATTTTAAATGATAATACTAGTTTCAAAATTTATAAAAAGCATTATTTAACACAGAAATAATTATTTCAGGTTAAATTGTAGGCCATAGGTAAAACGGATAAAAATTATTTGTTTTTGAAAAAACAAATAAAATTTATCTGTTTTACTCATTGGTCTTAAATATTGAAGTAATATCATTTAAAATGATAATACTAGTTTCACAATTTATAAAAAGCATTATTTAACACAGAAATAATTATTTCAGGTTAAATTGTAGGCCATAGGTAAAACGGATAAAAATTATTTGTTTTTGAAAAAACAAATAAAATTTATCTGTTTTACTCATTGGTCTTAAATATTGAAGTAATATCATTTTAAATGATAATACTAGTTTCAAAATTTATAAAAAGCATTATTTAACACAGAAATAATTATTTCAGGTTAAATTGTAGGCCATAGGTAAAAAAGATAAAAATTATTTGTTTTTGAAAAAACAAATAAAAATTATCTGATATACTCAGGGGGCTCAAATATTGAAGTAATATCATTTTAAATGATAATACTAGTTTCAAAATTTAAAAAAAGCATAATTTAACACAGAAATAATTATTTCAGGTCTAATTGTAGGCCATAGGTAAAACGGATAAAAAATATTTGTTTTTGAAAAAACAAATAAAATTTATCTGATATACTTAGGGGGCTCAAATATTGAAGTAATATCATTTTAAATGATAATACTAGTTTCAAATTTTTTAAAAGCATAATTTAACACAGAAATAATTATTTCAGGTTAAATTGTAGGCCATAGGTAAAACGGATAAAAATTATTTGTTTATGAAAAAACAAATAAAATTTATCCGTTTTTCTCAGGGGGCTCAAATACTGAAGTAATATCATTTTTAATGATAATACTAGTTTCAAAATTTATTAAAAGCATAATTTAACACAGAAATAATTATTTCAGGTTAAATTGTAGGCCATAGGGAAAACGGATAAAAAATATTTGTTTTTGAAAAAACAAATAAAATTTATCTGATATACTCAGGGGGCTCAAATATTGAAGTAATATCATTTTAAATGATAATACTAGTTTCAAAATTTTTTTAAAGCATAGTTTAACACAGAAGTAACTATTTCAGGTTAAATTGTAGGCCATAGGTAAAACGGATAAAAAATATTTATTTTTGAAAAAACAAATAAAATTTATCTGTTTTACTCATTGGTCTAAAATATTGAAGTAATATCATATTAAGTGATAATACTAGTTTCAAAATTTATTTAAAGCATTATTTAACACAGAAATAACTATTTCAGGTTAAATTGTAGGCCATAGGTAAAAAAGATAAAAATTATTTGTTTTTGAAAAAACAAATAAAAATTATCTGATATACTCAGGGGGCTCAAATATTGAAGTAATATCATTTTAAATGATAATACTAGTTTCAAAATTTTTTTAAAGCATAGTTTAACACAGAAGTAACTATTTCAGGTTAAATTGTAGGCCATAGGTAAAACGGATAAAAAATATTTATTTTTGAAAAAACAAATAAAATTTATCTGTTTTACTCAATGGTCTAAAATATTGAAGTAATATCATATTAAGTGATAATACTAGTTTCAAAATTTATTTAAAGCATTATTTAACACAGAAATAACTATTTCAGGTTAAATTGTAGGCCATAGGTAAAACGGATAAAAATTATTTGTTTTTGAAAAAACAAATAAAATTTATCTGATATACTCAGGGGGCTCAAATATTGAAGTAATATCATTTTAAATGATAATACTAGTTTCAAAATTTATTAAAAGCATAATTTAACACAGAAATAATTATTTCAGGTTAAATTGTAGGCCATAGGTAAAACGGATAAAAATTATTTGTTTTTGAAAAAACAAATAAAATTTATCTGATATACTCAGGGGGCTCAAATATTGAAGTAATATCATTTTAAATGATAATACTAGTTTCAAAATTTAAAAAAAGCATAATTTAACACAGAAATAATTATTTCAGGTCTAATTGTAGGCCATAGGTAAAACGGATAAAAAATATTTGTTTTTGAAAAAACAAATAAAATTTATCTGTTTTACTCAATGGTCTTAAATATTGAAGTAATATCACTTTAAATGATAATACTAGTTTCACAATTTATAAAAAGCATTATTTAACACAGAAATAATTATTTCAGGTTAAATTGTAGGCCATAGGTAAAACGGATAAAAATTATTTGTTTTTGAAAAAACAAATAAAATTTATCTGATATACTCAGGGGGCTCAAATATTGAAGTAATATCATTTTAAATGATAATACTAGTTTCAAAATTTATTAAAAGCATAATTTAACACAGAAATAATTATTTCAGGTTAAATTGTAGGCCACAGGTAAAACGGATAAAAATTGTTTGTTTTTGAAAAAACAAATAAAATTTATCTGATATACTCAGGGGGCTCAAATATTGAAGTAATATCATTTTAAATGATAATACTAGTTTCAAAATTTACTAAAAGCATAATTTAACACAGAAATAATTATTTCAGGTTAAATTGTAGGCCATAGGTAAAACGGATAAAAATTATTTGTTTTTGAAAAAACAAATAAAATTTATCTGATATACTTAGGGGGCTCAAATATTGAAGTAATATCATTTTAAATGATAATACTAGTTTCAAATTTTTTAAAAGCATAATTTAACACAGAAATAATTATTTCAGGTTAAATTGTAGGCCATAGGTAAAACGGATAAAAATTATTTGTTTATGAAAAAACAAATAAAATTTATCCGTTTTTCTCAGGGGGCTCAAATACTGAAGTAATATCATTTTTAATGATAATACTAGTTTCAAAATTTATTAAAAGCATAATTTAACACAGAAATAATTATTTCAGGTTAAATTGTAGGCCATAGGGAAAACGGATAAAAAATATTTGTTTTTGAAAAAACAAATAAAATTTATCTGTTTTAGTCAGTGGTCTTAAATATTGAAGTAATATCATTTGAAATGATAATACTAGTTTCACAATTTATAAAAAGCATTATTTAACACAGAAATAATTATTTCAGGTTAAATTGTATGCCATAGGTAAAACGGATAAAAGTTATTTGTTTTTGAAAAAACAAATAAAATTTATCTGTTTTACTCATTGGTCTTAAATAGTGAAGTAATATCATTTTACATGATATAACTAGTTTAAAAATTTATTAAAAGCAAAATTTTACACAGAAATAATTATTTCAGGTTATATTGTATGCCATAGGTAAAACGGATAATAAATATTTGTTTTTGAAAAAACAAATAAAATTTATCTGTTTTACTCAGTGGTCTTAAATATTGAAGTAATATCATTTGAAATGACAATACTAGTTTTAAAATTTATTAAAAGCAAAATTTTACACAGAAATAATTATTTCAGGTTAAATTGTAGGCCATAGGTAAAACGGATAAAAATTATTTGTTTTTGAAAAAACAAATAAAATTTATCTGATATACTCAGGGGGCTCAAATATTGAAGTAATATCATTTTAAATGATAATACTAGTTTCAAATTTTTTAAAAGCATAATTTAACACAGAAATAATTATTTCAGGTTAAATTGTAGGCCATAGGTAAAACGGATAAAAATTATTTGTTTTTGAAAAAACAAATAAAATTTATCTGTTTTACTCATTGGTCTTAAATATTGAAGTAATATCATTTAAAATGATATTAGTAGTTTAAAAATTTATTAAAAGCAAAATTTTACACAGAAATAATTATTTCAGGTTATATTGTATGCCATAGGTAAAACGGATAAAAATTATTTGTTTTTGAAAAAACAAATAAAATTTATCTGTTTTACTCAGGGGGCTCAAATATTGAAGTAATATCATTTAATATGATAATACTAGTTTCACAATTTATAAAAAGCATTATTTAACACAGAAATAATTATTTCAGGTTAAATTGTATGCCATAGGTAAAACGGATAAAAGTTATTTGTTTTTGAAAAAACAAATAAAATTTATCTGTTTTACTCATTGGTCTTAAATATTGAAGTAATATCATTTTAAATGATATAACTAGTTTAAAAATTTATTAAAAGCAAAATTTTACACAGAAATAATTATTTCAGGTTATATTGTATGCCATAGGTAAAACGGATAATAAATATTTGTTTTTGAAAAAACAAATAAAATTTATCTGTTTTACTCAGTGGTCTTAAATATTGAAGTAATATCATTTGAAATGACAATACTAGTTTCAAAATTTATTAAAAGCAAAATTTTACACAGAAATAATTATTTCAGGTTATATTGTATGTCATAGGTAAAACGGATAAAAAATATTTGTTTTTGAAAAAACAAATAAAATTTATCTGTTTTACTCAGTGGTCTTTAATATTGAAGTAATATCATTTTAAATGATAATGCTAGTTTCACAATTTATAAAAAGCATTATTTAACGCAGAAATAATTATTTCAGGTTAAATTGTAGGCCATAGGTAAAACGGATAAAAATTATTTGTTTTTGAAAAAACAAATAAAATTTATCTGATATACTCAGGGGGCTCAAATATTGAAGTAATATCATTTTAAATGATAATACTAGTTTCAAATTTTTTAAAAGCATAATTTAACACAGAAATAATTATTTCAGGTTAAATTGTAGGCCATAGGTAAAACGGATAAAAATTATTTGTTTTTGAAAAAACAAATAAAATTTATCTGTTTTACTCATTGGTCTTAAATATTGTAGTAATATCATTTAAAATGATATTACTAGTTTAAAAATTTATTAAAAGCAAAATTTTACACAGAAATAATTATTTCAGGTTATATTGTATGCCATAGGTAAAACGGATAAAAATTATTTGTTTTTGAAAAAACAAATAAAATTTATCTGTTTTACTCAGGGGGCTCAAATATTGAAGTAATATCATTTAATATGATAATACTAGTTTCACAATTTATAAAAAGCATTATTTAACACAGAAATAATTATTTCAGGTTAAATTGTATGCCATAGGTAAAACGGATAAAAGTTATTTGTTTTTGAAAAAACAAATAAAATTTATCTGTTTTACTCATTGGTCTTAAATATTGAAGTAATATCATTTTAAATGATATAACTAGTTTAAAAATTTATTAAAAGCAAAATTTTACACAGAAATAATTATTTCAGGCTATATTGTATGCCATAGGTAAAACGGATAATAAATATTTGTTTTTGAAAAAACAAATAAAATTTATCTGTTTTACTCAGTGGTCTTAAATATTGAAGTAATATCATTTGAAATGACAATACTAGTTTCAAAATTTATTAAAAGCAAAATTTTACACAGAAATAATTATTTCAGGTTATATTGTATGTCATAGGTAAAACGGATAAAAAATATTTGTTTTTGAAAAAACAAATAAAATTAATCTGTTTTACTCAGTGGTCTTTAATATTGAAGTAATATCATTTTAAATGATAATGCTAGTTTCACAATTTATAAAAAGCATTATTTAACGCAGAAATAATTATTTCAGGTTAAACTGTATGCCATAGGTAAAACGGATAAAAGTTATTTGTTTTTGAAAAAACAAATAAAATTTATCTGTTTTACTCATTGGTCTTAAATATTGAAGTAATATCATTTTAAATGATATTACTAGTTTAAAAATTTATTAAAAGCAAAATTTTACACAGAAATAATTATTTCAGGTTATATTGTATGCCATAGGTAAAACGGATAAAAATTATTTGTTTTTGAAAAAACAAATAAAATTTATCTGTTTTACTCAGGGGGCTCAAATATTGAAGTAATATCATTTAATATGATAATACTAGTTTCAAAATTTATTAAAAGCATAATTTTACACAGAAATAATATTTTCAGGTCTAATTTTAGGCCATAGGTAAAACGGATAAAAATTATTTGTTTTTGAAAAAACAAATAAAATTTATCTGTGTTACTCAATGGTCTTAAATATTGAAGTAATATCATTTAATATGATAATACTAGTTTCAACACTAAAAAAACTATTTCACGTTCAATTGTCCATTTATTCAATTATTTAATATCTTTCAAAGCGTTTCACAAATGTAAAAAGCCTTTGTACCTTTACACAGAAATAAAATGTTTTTTGTGCCAACTTCAATGCGGATAACGACGCCGCTATGTTTTTTCGATGCCTTAGGGTTTATTATACATAATGAAAATCACAGAACATTTATTCGAATGCAGTCTTTTGTATTTTTGATTTTTTTTCATTACCTATTATTATCCCCAACATAAAAGTTTTTTGTTTATTAAACAATTGATTTAAATATTGAAGTTATATCTCTTATGAGATAAAACTTGTTTCAAAATTTATTAAAAGCACAATTTAACACTAAAAAAAACTATTTCAGGTTCAATTGTCCATTCATTCAATAATTTAATATCTTTCAAAGCGTTTCACAAGTGTAAAAAGCCTTTGTACCTTTACACAGAAATAAAATGTTTTTTGTGCCAACTTCAATGCGGATAACGACGCCGCTATGTTTTTTCGATGCCTTAGGGTTTATTTTACATAATGAAAATCACGGAACATTTAATCGAATGCAGTCTTTTGTATTTTCGATTTTTTTTCATTACCCATCATTATCCCCAACAAAAAAATTTTTTGTTTATTAAACAATTGATTTAAATATTGAAGTTATATCTCTTATGAGATAAAACTTGTTTCAAAATTTATAAAAAGCACAATTTAACACTAAAAAAACTATTTCAGGTTCAATTGTCCATTCATTCAATAATTTAATATCTTTCAAAGCGTTTCACAAATGTAAAAAGCCTTTGTACCTTTACACAGAAAAAAATTGTTTTTTGCGCCAGCTTCAATGCGGATAACGACGCCGCAATGTTTTTTCGATGCCTTAGGGTTTATTTTACATAATGAAAATCACAGAACATTTATTCGAATGCAGTCTTTTGTATTTTTGATTTTTTTTCATTACCCATCATTATCCCCAACATAAAAGTTTTTTGTTTATTAAACAATTGATTTAAATATTGAAGTTATATCTCTTATGAGATAAAACTTGTTTCAAAATTTATTAAAAGCACAAGTAAACACTAAAAAAACTATTTCAGGTTCAATTGTCCATTCATTCAATAATTTAATATCTTTCAAAGCGTTTCACAAATGTAAAAAGCCTTTGTACCTTCACACAGAAAAAAATTGTTTTTTGCGCCAGCTTCAATGCGGATAACGACGCCGCTATGTTTTTTCGATGCCTTAGGGTTCATTTTACATAATGAAAATCACAGAACATTTATTCGAATGCAGTCTTTTGTATTTTTGATTTTTTTTCATTACCCATCATTATCCCCGACAAAAAAATTTTTTGTTTTTTTCACAGTGGTCTCAAATATTGAAGTTATATCTCTTATAAGATAAAACTTGTTTCAAAATTTATTAAAAGCACAAGTAAACACTAAAAAAACTATTTCAGGTTCAATTGTCCATTCATTCAATAATTTAATATCTTTCAAAGCGTTTCACAAATGTAAAAAGCCTTTGTACCTTTACACAGAAATAAAATGTTTTTTGTGCCAACTTCAATGCGGATAACGACGCCGCTATGTTTTTTCGATGCCTTAGGGTTTATTTTACATAATGAAAATCACAGAACATTTATTCGAATGCAGTCTTTTGTATTTTTGATTTTTTTTCATTACCTATCATTATCCCCAACATATAAGTTTTTTGTTTATTAAACAATTGATTTAAATATTGAAGTTATATCTCTTATGAGATAAAACTAGTTTCAAAATTTATTAAAAGCACAAGTAAACACTAAAAAAACTATTTCAGGTTCAATTGTCCATTCATTCAATAACTTAATATCTTTCAAAGCGTTTGACAAATGTAAAAAGCCTTTGTACCTTTACACAGAAATAAAATGTTTTTTGTGCCAACTTCAATGCGGATAACGACGCAGCTATGTTTTTTCGATGCCTTAGGGTTTATTTTACATAATGAAAATCACAGAACATTTATTCGAATGCAGTCTTTTGTATTTTTGATTTTTTTTCATTACCTATCATTATCACCAATATAAAAGTTTTTTGTTTATTAAACAATTGATTTAAATATTGAAGTTATATCTCTTATGAGATAAAACTTGTTTCAAAATTTATAAAAAGCACAACTAAACACTAAAAAAACTATTTCAGGTTCAATTGTCCATTGATTCAATGGATTTAATATCTTTCAAAGCGTTTCACAAATGTAAAAAGCCTTTGTACCTTTACACAGAAAAAAATTGTTTTTTGCGCCAGCTTCAATGCGGATAACGACGCCGCAATGTTTTTTCGATGCCTTAGGGTTTATTTTACATAATGAAAATCACAGAACATTTATTCGAATGCAGTCTTTTGTATTTTTGATTTTTTTTCATTACCCATCATTATCCCCAACAAAAAAATTTTTTGTTTTTTTCACAGTGGTCTCAAATATTGAAGTTATATCTCTTATAAGATAAAACTTGTTTCAAAATTTATTAAAAGCACAATTAAACACTAAAAAAACTATTTCAGGTTCAATTGTCCATTCATTCAATAATTTAATATCTTTCAAAGCGTTTCACAAATGTAAAAAGCCTTTGTACCTTCACACAGAAAAAAATTGTTTTTTGCGCCAGCTTAAATGCGGATAACGACGCCGCTATGTTTTTTCGATGCCTTAGGGTTTATTTTACATAGTGAAAATCACAGAACATTTATTCGAATGCAGTCTTTTGTATTTTTGATTTTTTTTCATTACCCATCATTATCCCCAACATAAAAGTTTTTTGTTTATTAAACAATTGATTTAAATATTAATGTTATATCTCTTATGAGATACAACTTGTTTCAAAATTTATTAAAAGCACAATTAAACACTAAAAAAACTATTTCAGGTTCAATTGTCCATTCATTCAATAATTTAATATCTTTCAAAGCGTTTCACAAATGTAAAAAGCCTTTGTACCTTCACACAGAAAAAAATTGTTTTTTGCGCCAGCTTCAATGCGGATAACGACGCCGCTATGTTTTTTCGATGCCTTAGGGTTTATTTTACATAATGAAAATCACAGAACATTTATTCGAATGCAGTCTTTTGTATTTTTGATTTTTTTTCATTACCCATCATTATCCCCAACATAAAAGTTTTTTGTTTATTAAACAATTGATTTAAATATTAATGTTATATCTCTTATGAGATACAACTTGTTTCAAAATTTATTAAAAGCACAATTAAACACTAAAAAAACTATTTCAGGTTCAATTGTCCATTCATTCAATAATTTAATATCTTTCAAAGCGTTTCACAAATGTAAAAAGCCTTTGTACCTTCACACAGAAAAAAACTGTTTTTTGCGCCAGCTTCAATGCGGATAACGACGCCGCTATATTTTTTCGATGCCTTAGGGTTTATTTTACATAATGAAAATTACAGAACATTTATTCGAATGCAGTCCTTTGTATTTTTGGTTTTTTTTCATTACCCATCATTATCCCCAACAAAAAAATTTTTTGTTTATTAAACATTTGATTTAAATATTGAAGTCATATCTCTTATGAGATAAAACTTGTTACAAAATTTATTAAAAGCACAACTAAACACTAAAAAAACTATTTCAGGTTCAATTGTCCATTCATTCAATAATTTAATATCTTTCAAAGCGTTTCACAAATGTAAAAAGCCTTTGTACCTTCACACAGAAAAAAATTGTTTTTTGCGCCAGCTTAAATGCGGATAACGACGCCGCTATGTTTTTTCGATGCCTTAGGGTTTATTTTACATAATGAAAATCACAGAACATTTATTCGAATGCAGTCTTTTGTATTTTTGATTTTTTTTCATTACCCATCATTATCCCCAACATAAAAGTTTTTTGTTTATTAAACAATTGATTTAAATATTAATGTTATATCTCTTATGAGATACAACTTGTTTCAAAATTTATTAAAAGCACAATTAAACACTAAAAAAACTATTTCAGGTTCAATTGTCCATTCATTCAATAATTTAATATCTTTCAAAGCGTTTCACAAATGTAAAAAGCCTTTGTACCTTCACACAGAAAAAAATTGTTTTTTGCGCCAGCTTCAATGCGGATAACGACGCCGCTATGTTTTTTCGATGCCTTAGGGTTTATTTTACATAATGAAAATCACAGAACATTTATTCGAATGCAGTCTTTTGTATTTTTGATTTTTTTTCATTACCCATCATTGTCCCCAACAAAAAAATTTTTTGTTTTTTTCACAGTGGTCTCAAATATTGATGTTATATCTCTTATAAGATAAAACTTGTTTCAAAATTTATTAAAAGCACAATTAAACACTAAAAAAACTATTTCAGGTTCAATTGTCCATTCATTCAATAATTTAATATCTTTCAAAGCGTTTCACAAATGTAAAAAGCCTTTGTACCTTTACACAGAAATAAAATGTTTTTTGTGCCAACTTCAATGCGGATAACGACGCCGCTATGTTTTTTCGATGCCTTAGGGTTTATTTTACATAATGAAAATCACAGAACATTTATTCGAATGCAGTCTTTTGTATTTTTGATTTTTTTTCATTACCCATCATTATCCCCAACATAAAAGTTTTTTGTTTATTTAACAATTGATTTATATATTGATGTTATATCTCTTATGAGATAAAACTTGTTTCAAAATTTATTAAAAGCACAATTAAACACTAAAAAAACTATTTCAGGTTCAATTGTCCATTCATTCAATAATTTAATATCTTTCAAAGCGTTTCACAAATGTAAAAAGCCTTTGTACCTTCACAAAGAAAAAAATTGTTTTTTGCGCCAGCTTCAATGCGGATAACGACGCCGCTATATTTTTTCGATGCCTTAGGGTTTATTTTACATAATGAAAATTACAGAACATTTATTCGAATGCAGTCCTTTGTATTTTTGGTTTTTTTTCATTACCCATCATTATCCCCAACAAAAAAATTTTTTGTTTATTAAACATTTGATTTAAATATTGAAGTCATATCTCTTATGAGATAAAACTTGTTACAAAATTTATTAAAAGCACAACTAAACACTAAAAAAACTATTTCAGGTTCAATTGTCCATTCATTCAATAATTTAATATCTTTCAAAGCGTTTCACAAATGTAAAAAGCCTTTGTACCTTCACACAGAAAAAAATTGTTTTTTGCGCCAGCTTCAATGCGGATAACGACGCCGCTATGTTTTTTCGATGCCTTAGGGTTTTGTTTTACATAATGAAAATTACAGAACATTTATTCGAATGCAGTCTTTTGTATTTTTGGATTTTTTTCATTACCCATCATTATCCCCAACAAAAAAATTTTTTGTTTATTAAACAATTGATTTAAATATTGAAGTTATATCTCTTAAAAGATAAAACTTTTTTCAAAATTTATTTAAAGCACAATTAAACACTAAAAAAACTATTTCAGGTTCAATTGTCCATTCATTCAATAATTTAATATCTTTCAAAGCGTTTCACAAATGTAAAAAGCCTTTGTACCTTTACACAGAAATAAAATGTTTTTTGTGCCAACTTCAATGCGGATAACGACGCCGCTATGTTTTTTCGATGCCTTAGGGTTTATTTTACATAATGAAAATCACAGAACATTTATTCGAATGCAGTCTTTTGTATTTTTGATTTTTTTTCATTACCCATCATTGTCCCCAACAAAAAAATTTTTTGTTTTTTTCACAGTGGTCTCAAATATTGAAGTTATATCTCTTATGAGATAAAACTTGTTTCAAAATTTATTAAAAGCACAATTAGACACTAAAAAAACTATTTCAGGTTCAATTGTCCATTCATTCAATAATTTAATATCTTTCAAAGCGTTTCACAAATGTAAAAAGCCTTTGTACCTTTACACAGAAAAAAAATGTTTTTTGTGCCAACGTCAATGCGGATAACGACGCCGCTATGTTTTTTCGATGCCTTAGGGTTTATTTTACATAATGAAAATCACAGAACATTTATTCGAATGCAGTCTTTTGTATTTTTGATTTTTTTCCATTACCCATCATTATCCCCAACATAAAAGTTTTTTGTTTATTAAACAATTGATTTAAATATTGATGTTATATCTCTTATGAGATAAAACTTGTTTCAAAATTTATTAAAAGCACAATTAAACACTAAAAAAATTATTTCAGGTTCAAATGTCAATTCATTCAATAATTTAATATCTTTCAAAGCGTTTCACAAATGTAAAAAGCCTTTGTACCTTCACAAAGAAAAAAATTGTTTTTTGCACCAGCTTCAATGCGGATAACGACGCCGCTATGTTTTTTCGATGCCATAGGGTTTATTTTACATAATGAAAATTACAGAACATTTATTCGAATGCAGTCCTTTGTATTTTTGGTTTTTTTTCATTACCCATCATTATCCCCAACAAAAAAATTTTTTGTTTATTAAACAATTGATTTAAATATTGAAGTTATATCTCTTATGAGATAAAACTTGTTACAAAATTTATTAAAAGCACAATTAAACACTAAAAAAACTATTTCAGGTTCAATTGTCCATTCATTCAATAATTTAATATCTTTCAAAGCGTTTCACAAATGTAAAAAGCCTTTGTACCTTCACACAGAAAAAAATTGTTTTTTGCGCCAGCTTCAATGCGGATAACGACGCCGCTATGTTTTTTCGATGCCTTAGGGTTTATTTTACACAATGAAAATTACAGAACATTTATTCGAATGCAGTCTTTTGTATTTTTGGATTTTTTTCATTACCCATCATTATCCCCAACAAAAAAATTTTTTGTTTATTAAACAATTGATTTAAATATTGAAGTTATATCTCTTATGAGATAAAACTTGTTACAAAATTTATTAAAAGCACAATTAAACACTAAAAAAACTATTTCACGTTCAATTGTCCATTCAATCAATAATTTAATATCTTTCAAAGCGTTTGACAAATGTAAAAAGCCTTTGTACCTTCACACAGAAAAAAATTGTTTTTTGCGCCAGCTTCAATGCGGATAACGACGCCGCTATGTTTTTTCGATGCCTTAGGGTTTATTTTACATAATGAAAATTACAGAACATTTATTCGAATGCAGTCTTTTGTATTTTTGGATTTTTTTCATTACCCATCATTATCCCCAACAAAAAAATTTTTTGTTTATTAAACAATTGATTTAAATATTGAAGTTATATCTCTTATGAGATAAAACTTGTTACAAAATTTATTAAAAGCACAATTAAACACTAAAAAAACTGTTTCAGGTTCAATTGTCCATTCATTCAATAATTTAATATCTTTCAAAGCGTTTCACAAATGTAAAAAGCCTTTGTACCTTCACACAGAAAAAAATTGTTTTTTGCGCCAGCTTCAATGCGGATAACGACGCTGCTATGTTTTTTCGATGCCTTAGGGTTTATTTTACATAATGAAAATCACAGAACATTTATTCGAATGCAGTCTTTTGTATTTTTGATTTTTTTTCATTACCCATCATTGTCCCCAACAAAAAAATTTTTTGTTTTTTTCACAGTGGTCTCAAATATTGAAGTTATATCTCTTATGAGATGAAACTTGTTTCAAAATTTATTAAAAGCACAATTAAACACTAAAAAAACTATTTCAGGTTCAATTGTCCATTCATTCAATAATTTAATATCTTTCAAAGCGTTTCACAAATGTAAAAAGCCTTTGTACCTTTACACAGAAATAAAATGTTTTTTGTGCCAACTTCAATGCGAATAACGACGCCGCTATGTTTTTTCGATGCCTTAGGGTTTATTTTACATAATGAAAATTACAGAACATTTATTCGAATGCAGTCTTTTGTATTTTTGGTTTTTTTTCATTACCCATCATTATCCCCTACAAAAAAAGTTTTTGTTTATTAAACAATTGATTTAAATATTGAAGTTATATCTCTTATGAGATAAAACTTGTTACAAAATTTATTAAAAGCACAATTAAACACTAAAAAAACTATTTCAGGTTCAATTGTCCATTCATTCAATAATTTAATATCTTTCAAAGCGTTTCACAAATGTAAAAAGCCTTTGTACCTTCACACAGAAAAAAATTGTTTTTTGCGCCAGCTTCAAGGCGGATAACGACGCCGCTATGTTTTTTCGATGCCTTAGGGTTTATTTTACATAATGAAAATTACAGAACATTTATTCGAATGCAGTCTTTTGTATTTTTGGATTTTTTTCATTACCCATCATTATCCCCAACAAAAAAATTTTTTGTTTATTAAACAATTGATTTAAATATTGAAGTTATATCTCTTATGAGATAAAACTTGTTACAAAATTTATTAAAAGCACAATTAAACACTAAAAAAACTATTTCAGGTTCAATTGTCCATTCAATCAATAATTTAATATCTTTCAAAGCGTTTGACAAATGTAAAAAGCCTTTGTACCTTCACACAGAAAAAAATTGTTTTTTGCGCCAGCTTCAATGCGGATAACGACGCCGCTATGTTTTTTCGATGCCTTAGGGTTTATTTTACATAATGAAAATTACAGAACATTTATTCGAATGCAGTCTTTTGTATTTTTGATTTTTTTTCATTACCCATCATTATCCCCAACATAAAAGTTTTTTGTTTATTAAACAATTGATTTAAATATTGATGTTATATCTCTTATGAGATAAAACTTGTTTCAAAATTTATTAAAAGCACAAATGAACACTAAAAAAACTATTTCAGGTTCAATTGTCCATTCATTCAATAATTTAATATCTTTCAAAGCGTTTCACAAATGTAAAAAGCCTTTGTACCTTCACACAGAAAAAAATTGTTTTTTGCGCCAGCTTCAATGCGGATAACGACGCCGCTATGTTTTTTCGATGCCTTAGGGTTTATTTTACATAATGAAAATCACAGAATATTTATTCGAATGCAGTCTTTTGTATTTTTGATTTTTTTTCATTACCCATCATTGTCCCCAACAAATAAATTTTTTGTTTTTTTCACAGTGGTCTCAAATATTGAAATTATATCTCTTATAAGATAAAACTTGTTACAAAATTTATTAAAAGCACAATTAAACACTAAAAAAACTATTTCAGGTTCAACTGTCCATTCATTCAATAATTTAATATCTTTCAAAGCGTTTCACATATGTAAAAAGCCTTTGTACCTTCACACAGAAAAAAATTGTTTTTTGCGCCAGCTTCAATGCGGATAACGACGCCGCTATGTTTTTTCGATGCCTTAGGGTTTATTTTACATAATGAAAATTACAGAACATTTATTCGAATGCAGTCTTTTGTATTTTTGGATTTTTTTCATTACCCATCATTATCCCCAACAAAAAAATTTTTTGTTTATTAAACAATTGATTTAAATATTGAAGTTATATCTCTTATGAGATAAAACTTGTTACAAAATTTATTAAAAGCACAATTAAACACTAAAAAAACTATTTCAGGTTCAATTGTCCATTCAATCAATAATTTAATATCTTTCAAAGCGTTTGACAAATGTAAAAAGCCTTTGTACCTTCACACAGAAAAAAATTGTTTTTTGCGCCAGCTTCAATGCGGATAACGACGCCGCTATGTTTTTTCGATGCCTTAGGGTTTATTTTACATAATGAAAATTACAGAACATTTATTCGAATGCAGTCTTTTGTATTTTTGGATTTTTTTCATTACCCATCATTATCCCCAACAAAAAAATTTTTTGTTTATTAAACAATTGATTTAAATATTGAAGTTATATCTCTTATGAGATAAAACTTGTTACAAAATTTATTAAAAGCACAATTAAACACTAAAAAAACTACTTCAGGTTCAATTGTCCATTCAATCAATAATTTAATATCTTTCAAAGCGTTTGACAAATGTAAAAAGCCTTTGTACCTTCACACAGAAAAAAATTGTTTTTTGCGCCAGCTTCAATGCGGATAACGACGCCGCTATGTTTTTTCGATGCCTAAGGTTTTTCTTACATAACGAAAATCACAGAACGTTTATTCGAATGCAGTCTTTTGTATTTTTGATTTTTTTTCATTACCCATCATTATCCCCAACATAAAAGTTTTTTGTTTATTAAACAATTGATTTAAATATTGATGTTATATCTCTTATGAGATAAAACTTGTTTCAAAATTTATTAAAAGCACAATTAAACACTAAAAAAACTATTTCAGGTTCAATTGTCCATTCATTCAATAATTTAATATCTTTCAAAGCGTTTCACAAATGTAAAAAGCCTTTGTACCTTCACACAGAAAAAAATTGTTTTTTGCGCCAGCTTCAATGCGGATAACGACGCCGCTATGTTTTTTCGATGCCTTAGGGTTTATTTTACATAATGAAAATCACAGAACATTTATTCGAATGCAGTCTTTTGTATTTTTGATTTTTTTTCATTACCCTTCATTATCCCCAACAAAAAAATTTTTTGTTTATTAAACAATTGATTTAAATATTGAAGTTATATCTCTTATGAGATAAAACTTGTTACAAAATTTATTAAAAGCACAATTAAACACTAAAAAGACTATTTCAGGTTCAATTGTCCATTCATTCAATAATTTAATATCTTTCAAAGCGTTTCACAAATGTAAAAAGCCTTTGTACCTTCACACAGAAAAAAATTGTTTTTTGCGCCAGCTTCAATGCGGATAACGACGCCGCTATGTTTTTTCGACGCCTTAGGGTTTATTTTACATAATGAAAATTACAGAACATTTATTCGAATGCAGTCTTTTGTATTTTTGATTTTTTTTCATTACCCATCATTATCCCCAACCAAAAAGTTTTTTGTTTATTAAACAATTGATTTAAATATTGAAGTTATATCTCTTATGAGATAAAACTTGTTTCAAAATTTATTAAAAGCACAATTAAACACTAAAAAAACTATTTCAGGTTCAATTGTCCATTCAGTCAATAATTTAATATCTTTCAAAGCGTTTGACAAATGTAAAAAGCCTTTGTACCTTTACACAGAAATAAAATGTTTTTTGTGCCAACTTCAATGCGGATAACGACGCCGCTATGTTTTTTCGATGCCTTAGGGTTTATTATACATAATGAAAATCACAGAACATTTATTCTAATGCAGTCTTTTGTATTTTTGATTTTTTTTCATTACCTATTATTATCCCCAACATAAAAGTTTTTTGTTTATTAAACAATTGATTTAAATATTGAAGTTATATCTCTTATGAGATAAAACTTGTTTCAAAATTTATAAAAAGCACAAGTAAACACTAAAAAAACTATTTCAGGTTCAATTGTCCATTCATTCAATAATTTAATATCTTTCAAAGCGTTTGACAAATGTAAAAAGCCTTTGTACCTTTACACAGAAATAAAATGTTTTTTGTGCCAACTTCAATGCGGATAACGACGCCGCTATGTTTTTTCGATGCCTTAGGGTTTATTTTACATAATGAAAATCACAGAACATTTATTCGAATGCAGTCTTTTGTATTTTTGATTTTTTTTCATTACCTATCATTATCCCCAACATAAAAATTTTTTGTTTATTAAACAATTGATTTAAATATTGATGTTATATCTCTTATGAGATAAAACTTGTTACAAAATTTATTAAAAGCACAATTAAACACTAAAAAAACTATTTCAGGTTCAATTGTCCATTCATTCAATAATTTAATATCTTTCAAAACGTTTCACAAATGTAAAAAGCTTTTGTACCTTCACACAGAAAAAAACTGTTTTTTGCGCCAGCTTCAATGCGGATAACGACGCCGCTATGTTTTTTCGATGCCTTAGGGTTTATTTTACATAATGAAAATCACAGAACATTTATTCGAATGCAGTCTTTTGTATTTTTGATTTTTTTTCATTACCTATCATTATCCCCAACATAAAAGTTTTTTGTTTATTAAACAATTGATTTAAATATTGAAGTTATATCTCTTATGAGATAAAACTTGTTTCAAAATTTATAAAAAGCACAACTAAACACTAAAAAAACTATTTCAGGTTCAATTGTCCATTCATTCAATAACTTAATATCTTTCAAAGCGTTTGACAAATGTAAAAAGCCTTTGTACCTTTACACAGAAATAAAATGTTTTTTGTGCCAACTTCAATGCGGATAACGACGCCGCTATGTTTTTTCGATGCCTTAGGGTTTATTTTACATAATGAAAATCACAGAACATTTATTCGAATGCAGTCTTTTGTATTTTTGATTTTTTTTCATTACCTATTATTATCCCCAACATAAAAGTTTTTTGTTTATTAAACAATTGATTTAAATATTGATTTTATATCTCTTATGAGATAAAACTTGTTTCAAAATTTATTAAAAGCACAATTTAACACTAAAAAAAACTATTTCAGGTTCAATTGTCCATTCATTCAATAATTTAATATCTTTCAAAGCGTTTCACAAGTGTAAAAAGCCTTTGTACCTTTACACAGAAATAAAATGTTTTTTGTGCCAACTTCAATGCGGATAACGACGCCGCTATGTTTTTTCGATGCCTTAGGGTTTATTTTACATAATGAAAATCACAGAACATTTATTCGAATGCAGTCTTTTGTATTTTTGATTTTTTTTCATTACCTATCATTATCCCCAACATAAAAGTTTTTTGTTTATTAAACAATTGATTTAAATATTGAAGTTATATCTCTTATGAGATAAAACTTGTTTCAAAATTTATAAAAAGCACAACTAAACACTAAAAAAACTATTTCAGGTTCAATTGTCCATTCATTCAATAACTTAATATCTTTCAAAGCGTTTGACAAATGTAAAAAGCCTTTGTACCTTTACACAGAAATAAAATGTTTTTTGTGCCAACTTCAATGCGGATAACGACGCCGCTATGTTTTTTCGATGCCTTAGGGTTTATTTTACATAATGAAAATCACAGAACATTTATTCGAATGCAGTCTTTTGTATTTTTGATTTTTTTTCATTACCTATTATTATCCCCAACATAAAAGTTTTTTGTTTATTAAACAATTGATTTAAATATTGATTTTATATCTCTTATGAGATAAAACTTGTTTCAAAATTTATAAAAAGCACAACTAAACACTAAAAAAACTATTTCAGGTTCAATTGTCCATTCATTCAATAACTTAATATCTTTCAAAGCGTTTGACAAATGTAAAAAGCCTTTGTACCTTTACACAGAAATAAAATGTTTTTTGTGCCAACTTCAATGCGGATAACGACGCCGCTATGTTTTTTCGATGCCTTAGGGTTTATTTTACATAATGAAAATCACAGAACATTTATTCGAATGCAGTCTTTTGTATTTTTGATTTTTTTTCATTACCTATCATTATCCCCAACATAAAAGTTTTTTGTTTATTAAACAATTGATTTAAATATTGAAGTTATATCTCTTATGAGATAAAACTTGTTTCAAAATTTATAAAAAGCACAACTAAACACTAAAAAAACTATTTCAGGTTCAATTGTCCATTCATTCAATAACTTAATATCTTTCAAAGCGTTTGACAAATGTAAAAAGCCTTTGTACCTTTACACAGAAATAAAATGTTTTTTGTGCCAACTTCAATGCGGATAACGACGCCGCTATGTTTTTTCGATGCCTTAGGGTTTATTTTACATAATGAAAATCACAGAACATTTATTCGAATGCAGTCTTTTGTATTTTTGATTTTTTTTCATTACCTATTATTATCCCCAACATAAAAGTTTTTTGTTTTTTTCACAGTGGTCTCAAATATTGAAGTTATATCTCTTATAAGATAAAACTTGTTTCAAAATTTATTAAAAGCACAAGTAAACACTAAAAAAACTATTTCAGGTTCAATTGTCCATTCATTCAATAATTTAATATCTTTCAAAGCGTTTCACAAATGTAAAAAGCCTTTGTACCTTTACACAGAAATAAAATGTTTTTTGTGCCAACTTCAATGCGGATAACGACGCCGCTATGTTTTTTCGATGCCTTAGGGTTTATTTTACATAATGAAAATCACAGAACATTTATTCGAATGCAGTCTTTTGTATTTTTGATTTTTTTTCATTACCTATCATTATCCCCAACATAAAAGTTTTTTGTTTATTAAACAATTGATTTAAATATTGAAGTTATATCTCTTATGAGATAAAACTTGTTTCAAAATTTATAAAAAGCACAACTAAACACTAAAAAAACTATTTCAGGTTCAATTGTCCATTCATTCAATAACTTAATATCTTTCAAAGCGTTTGACAAATGTAAAAAGCCTTTGTACCTTTACACAGAAATAAAATGTTTTTTGTGCCAACTTCAATGCGGATAACGACGCCGCTATGTTTTTTCGATGCCTTAGGGTTTATTTTACATAATGAAAATCACAGAACATTTATTCGAATGCAGTCTTTTGTATTTTTGATTTTTTTTCATTACCTATTATTATCCCCAACATAAAAGTTTTTTGTTTATTAAACAATTGATTTAAATATTGATTTTATATCTCTTATGAGATAAAACTTGTTTCAAAATTTATTAAAAGCACAATTTAACACTAAAAAAAACTATTTCAGGTTCAATTGTCCATTCATTCAATAATTTAATATCTTTCAAAGCGTTTCACAAGTGTAAAAAGCCTTTGTACCTTTACACAGAAATAAAATGTTTTTTGTGCCAACTTCAATGCGGATAACGACGCCGCTATGTTTTTTCGATGCCTTAGGGTTTATTTTACATAATGAAAATCACAGAACATTTATTCGAATGCAGTCTTTTGTATTTTTGATTTTTTTTCATTACCTATCATTATCCCCAACATAAAAGTTTTTTGTTTATTAAACAATTGATTTAAATATTGAAGTTATATCTCTTATGAGATAAAACTAGTTTCAAAATTTATTAAAAGCACAAGTAAACACTAAAAAAACTATTTCAGGTTCAATTGTCCATTGATTCAATGGATTTAATATCTTTCAAAGCGTTTCACAAATGTAAAAAGCCTTTGTACCTTTACACAGAAAAAAATTGTTTTTTGCGCCAGCTTCAATGCGGATAACGACGCCGCGATGTTTTTTCGATGCCTTAGGGTTTATTTTACATAATGAAAATCACAGAACATTTATTCGAATGCAGTCTTTTGTATTTTTGATTTTTTTTCATTACCCACCATTATCCCCAACATAAAAATTTTTTGTTTTTTTCACAGTGGTCTAGAATATTGAAGTTATATCTCTTATGAGATAATACTAGTTTCAAAATTTATAAAAAGCACAAGTAAACACTAAAAAAACTATTTCAGGTTCAATTGTCCATTCATTCAATAATTTAATATCTTTCAAAGCGTTTCACAAATGTAAAAAGCCTTTGTACCTTTACACAGAAATAAAATGTTTTTTGTGCCAACTTCAATGCGGATAACGACGCCGCTATGTTTTTTCGATGCCTTAGGGTTTATTTTACATAATGAAAATCACGGAACATTTATTCGAATGCAGTCTTTTGTATTTTTGATTTTTTTTCATTACCTATTATTATCCCCAACATAAAAGTTTTTTGTTTATTAAACAATTGATTTAAATATTGATTTTATATCTCTTATGAGATAAAACTTGTTTCAAAATTTATTAAAAGCACAATTTAACACTAAAAAAAACTATTTCAGGTTCAATTGTCCATTCATTCAATAATTTAATATCTTTCAAAGCGTTTCACAAGTGTAAAAAGCCTTTGTACCTTTACACAGAAAGAAAATGTTTTTTGTGCCAACTTCAATGCGGATAACGACGCCGCTATGTTTTTTCGATTCCTTAGGGTTTATTTTACATAATGAAAATCACAGAACATTTAATCGAATGCAGTCTTTTGTATTTTTGATTTTTTTTCATTACCCATCATTATCCCCAACATAAAAATTTTTTGTTTTTTTCACAGTGGTCTCAAATATTGAAGTTATATCTCTTATGAGATAAAACTTGTTTCAAAATTTATTAAAAGCACAAGTAAACACTAAAAAAACTATTTCAGGTTCAATTGTCCATTCATTCAATAATTTAATATCTTTCAAAGCGTTTCACAAATGTAAAAAGCCTTTGTACCTTCACACAGAAAAAAATTGTTTTTTGCGCCAGCTTCAATGCGGATAACGACGCCGCTATGTTTTTTCGATGCCTTAGGGTTTATTTTACATAATGAAAATCACAGAACATTTATTCGAATGCAGTCTTTTGTATTTTTGATTTTTTTTCATTACCCATCATTATCCCCAACAAAAAAATTTTTTGTTTTTTTCACAGTGGTCTCAAATATTGAAGTTATATCTCTTATGAGATAAAACTTGTTTCAAAATTTATTAAAAGCACAAGTAAACACTAAAAAAACTATTTCAGGTTCAATTGTCCATTCATTCAATAATTTAATATCTTTCAAAGCGTTTCACAAATGTAAAAAGCCTTTGTACCTTCACACAGAAAAAAATTGTTTTTTGCGCCAGCTTCAATGCGGATAACGACGCCGCTATGTTTTTGCGATGCCTTAGGGTTCATTTTACATAATGAAAATCACAGAACATTTATTCGAATGCAGTCTTTTGCATTTTTGATTTTTTTTCATTACCTTTCATTATCCCCAACAAAAAAATTTTTTGTTTTTTTCACAGTGGTCTCAAATAGTGAAGTTATATCTCTTATGAGATAAAACTTGTTTCAAAATTTATTAAAAGCACAATTAAACACTAAAAAAAATATTTCAGGTTCATATGTCCATTCATTCAATAATTTAATATCTTTCAAAGCGTTTCACAAATGTAAAAAGCCTTTGTACCTTCACACAGAAAAAAATTGTTTTTTGCGCCAGCTTCAATGCGGATAACGACGCCGCAATGTTTTTTCGATGCCTTAGGGTTTATTTTACATAATGAAAATCACAGAACATTTATTCGAATGCAGTCTTTTGTATTTTTGATTTTTTTTCATTACCCATCATTATCCCCAACATAAAAGTTTTTTGTTTATTAAACAATTGATTTAAATATTGATGTTATATCTCTTATGAGATAAAACTTGTTTCAAAATTTATTAAAAGCACAATTAAACACTAAAAAAACTATTTCAGGTTCAATTGTCCATTCATTCAATAATTTAATATCTTTCAAAGCGTTTCACAAATGTAAAAAGCCTTTGTACCTTCACACAGAAAAAAATTGTTTTTTGCGCCAGCTTCAATGCGGATAACGACGCCGCTATGTTTTTTCGATGCCTTAGGGTTTATTTTACATAATGAAAATCACAGAACATTTATTCGAATGCAGTCTTTTGTATTTTTGATTTTTTTTCATTACCCATCATTGTCCCCAACAAAAAAATTTTTTGTTTTTTTCACAGTGGTCTCAAATATTGAAGTTATATCTCTTATAAGATAAAACTTGTTTCAAAATTTATTAAAAGCACAAGTAAACACTAAAAAAACTATTTCAGGTTCAATTGTCCATTCATTCAATAATTTAATATCTTTCAAAGCGTTTCACAAATGTAAAAAGCCTTTGTACCTTCACAAAGAAAAAAATTGTTTTTTGCGCCAGCTTCAATGCGGATAACGACGCCGCTATGTTTTTTCGATGCCTTAGGGTTTATTTTACATAATGAAAATTACAGAACATTTATTCGAATGCAGTCCTTTGTATTTTTGGTTTTTTTTCATTACCCATCATTATCCCCAACAAAAAAATTTTTTGTTTATTAAACAATTGATTTAAATATTGAAGTTATATCTCTTATGAGATAAAACTTGTTACAAAATTTATTAAAAGCACAAATAAACACTAAAAAAACTATTTCAGGTTCAATTGTCCATTCATGCCTTAGGGTTTATTTTACATAGTGAAAATTACAGAACATTTATTCGAATGCAGTCTTTTGTATTTTTGGATTTTTTTCATTACCCATCATTATCCCCAACAAAAAAATTTTTTTTTTTTTCACAGTGGTCTCAAATATAGAAGTTATATCTCTTATGTAGGGTGCGCAGCGATCACTTTTTTTTCAAAAAATAAAGTGAAGGAGTCGCGGCCTCAAAAATTTAGGGGATTGGAAAAAATCCTGTTGTGTAGTGGTTAACGCGCACGGCTGACAGCCAGAGTGAAAACAAAAAATATCGCAGGTTCGACTCCCGCCGCGTCTAAAAAAATATTTTGACTCAAGTAAAAAAAATAATTTGAATCTTTTATTATGGGAACAGTATTTTGTGAATAATTAATATTTATTTAGACTTAATATTTAGCATGTTTATCTTATTATAATATAAATTATGTTTTTTTAAACTTTTACTACATTTTTTTCAACCATTTTAAACGAATAAATTTAGAAACGTCATTGTTACAAAAAATAATATGTCGTCTGTTTTACCAGCGATAAAATGTAATGGCTTGCAATGGAAGCAGAGCACAAAAATGCTTTTTTTTCTTTTATTTGATGGTTAAAGTGGCGCAAAAATTTTTAACTGCAATTTTAATTTTAATTTCGTTTTTTAGATGAAATTATTGTTGTAAATATTTTATGTTATCTAAAATGGCAACAAAAAGTGAATCGGTGCCTACAGAAAAGAGTCACCATACTTTTATTGGTGTTTCTCCTGGTTCCAATAGAAAATACGGTAACCTCACCTTAAATCAAATTCATCATCATTTGTCTGACAGCTCAAAAAGTTTTACGGCTGATAATAAGAACAACAGAAATGATGGTCAAAAAGAAAAGAATGATGGGGATAGTTGTATTTCAAATATGAAAAGTGATCCTCGAGAGATTAAATATCCTTCATTTTTAAATCAATCTGGATATGGGCATTTAAATAAATCTGAAAAAGAAAAACTTGATTTAAGCACGAAAGGTAGTATATTATCTTTACACATAGCTGCATTTGAAAATACTGGTGAAGGTTCTGCTGAATCATATGATGCGAATGAAAGCTTGGAAAAGAAAGAAAGAAAATTTGGTTTATTTAAAAAATGGGAAAATTAAAAGCACAATTAAACACTAAAAAAACTATTTCAGGTTCAATTGTACATTTATTCAATAATTTAATACCTTTCAAAGCGTTTCACAAATGTAAAAAGCCTTTGTACCTTTATACAGAAAAAAATGGTTTTTTGTGCCAACTTCAACGCGGATAACGACGACGCTATATTTTTTTGACGCCTTAAGGTGTATTTTACATAAAAGAAATAACATAACATTTCTTCGAATGCAGTCTTTTGTATTTTTGATTTTTTTTCATTACCCATCATTATCCCCAACATAAAAATTTTTTTTTGTGTTTTTCACAATGCATTTGAATGAGGATGTGATATCTTTTTTAAGATAAAACTTTACCAAAAATTTAACAGGAGCAATTTTTAAACACAGAAAAAATTATTTCAGGTTTAATTGTCCTTCAAAATACAATAATCAATATTATTGGCTTCCAATAATACTGGCTTCCAATAATATTATTATTGTTTTTTTCACAGGCTGTTTTTGTGCCAACTTCAATGCGGATAACGACGCCGCTATGTTTTTTCGATGCCTTAGGGTTTATTTTACATAATGAAAATCACAGAACATTTATTGGAATGCAGTCTTTTGTATTTTTGAATTTTTTTTTACCCATCATTATCCCCAACATAAAAGTTTTTTGTTTTTTTCACAGTGGTCTCAAATATAGAAGTTATATCTCTTATGAGATAAAACTTGTTTCAAAATTTATTAAAAGCACAATTAAACACTAAAAAAACTATTTCAGGTTCAATTGTCCATTCATTCAATAATTTAATACCTTTCAAAGCGTTTCACAAATGTAAAAAGCCTTTGTACCTTTACACAGAAAAAAATTGTTTTTTGTGCCAACTTCAACGCGGATAACGACGCCGCTATATTTTTTCGACGCCTTAGGGTGTATTTTACATAAAAGAAATAACAGAACATTTCTTCGAATGCAGTCTTTTGTATTTTTGATTTTTTTTCATTACCCATCATTATCCCCAACATAAAAATTTTTTTTTGTGTTTTTTACAATGCATTTGAATGAGGATGTGATATCTTTTTTAAGATAAAACTTTACCAAAAATTTAACAGGAGCAATTTTTAAACACAGAAAAAATTATTTCAGGTTTAATTGTCCTTCAAAATACAATAATCAATATTATTGGCTTCCAATAATATTGGCTTCCAATAATATTATTATTGTTTTTTTCACAGGCTGTTTTTGTGCCAACTTCAATGCGGATATCGACGCCGCTATGTTTTTTCGATGCCTTAGAGTTTATTTTACATAATGAAAATCACAGAACATTTCTTCGAATGCAGTCTTTTGTATTTTTGATTTTTTTTCATTACCCATCATTATCCCCAACATAAAAATTTTTTTTTGTGTTTTTTACAATGCATTTGAATGAGGATGTGATATCTTTTTTAAGATAAAACTTTACCAAAAATTTAACAGGAGCAATTTTTAAACACAGAAAAAATTATTTCAGGTTTAATTGTCCTTCAAAATACAATAATCAATATTATTGGCTTCCAATAATACTGGCTTCCAATAATATTATTATTGTTTTTTTCACAGGCTGTTTTTGTGCCAACTTCAATGCGGATAACGACGCCGCTATGTTTTTTCGATGCCTTAGGGTTTATTTTACATAATGAAAATCACAGAACATTTCTTCGAATGCAGTCTTTTGTATTTTTGATTTTTTTTTATTACCCATCATTATCCCCAACATAAAAATTTTTTGTTTTTTTCACAGTGGTCTCAAATATAGAAGTTATATCTCTTATGAGATAAAACTTGTTTCAAAATTTATTAAAAGCACAATTAAACACTAAAAAAGCTATTCCAGGTTCAATTGTCCATTCATTCAATAATTTAATATCTTTCAAAGCGTTTCACAAATGTAAAAAGCCTTTGTACCTTTACACAGAAAAAAATTGCTTTTGTGCCAACTTCAATGCGGATAACGACGCCGCTATGTTTTTTGGATGCCTTAGGGTTTATTTTACATAACGAAAATCACAGAACATTTATTCGAATGCAGTCTTTTGTATTTTTGAATTTTTTTTTACCCATCATTATCCCCAACATAAAAATTTTTTGTTTTTTTCACAGTGGTCTCAAATATAGAAGTTATATCTCTTATGAGATAAAACTTGTTTCAAAATTTATTAAAAGCACAATTAAACACTTAAAAAGCTATTTCAGGTTCAACTGTCCATTCATTCAATAATTTAATACCTTTCAAAGCGTTTCACAAATGTAAAAAGCCTTTGTACCTTTACACAGAAAAAAATTGTTTTTTGTGCCAACTTCAATGCGGATATCGACGCCGCTATGTTTTTTCGATGCCTTAGAGTTTATTTTACATAATGAAAATCACAGAACATTTCTTCGAATGCAGTCTTTTGTATTTTTGATTTTTTTTCATTACCCATCATTATCCCCAACATAAAAATTTTTTTTTGTGTTTTTTACAATGCATTTGAATGAGGACGTGATATCTTTTTTAAGATAAAACTTTACCAAAAATTTAACAGGAGCAATTTTTAAACACAGAAAAAATTATTTCAGGTTTAATTGTCCTTCAAAATACAATAATCAATATTATTGGCTTCCAATAATACTGGCTTCCAATAATATTATTATTGTTTTTTTCACAGGCTGTTTTTGTGCCAACTTCAATGCGGATAACGACGCCGCTATGTTTTTTCGATGCCTTAGGGTTTATTTTACATAATGAAAATCACAGAACATTTCTTCGAATGCAGTCTTTTGTATTTTTGATTTTTTTTTATTACCCATCATTATCCCCAACATAAAAATTTTTTGTTTTTTTCACAGTGGTCTCAAATATAGAAGTTATATCTCTTATGAGATAAAACTTGTTTCAAAATTTATTAAAAGCACAATTAAACACTAAAAAAGCTATTCCAGGTTCAATTGTCCATTCATTCAATAATTTAATATCTTTCAAAGCGTTTCACAAATGTAAAAAGCCTTTGTACCTTTACACAGAAAAAAATTGCTTTTGTGCCAACTTCAATGCGGATAACGACGCCGCTATGTTTTTTGGATGCCTTAGGGTTTATTTTACATAACGAAAATCACAGAACATTTATTCGAATGCAGTCTTTTGTATTTTTGAATTTTTTTTTACCCATCATTATCCCCAACATAAAAATTTTTTGTTTTTTTCACAGTGGTCTCAAATATAGAAGTTATATCTCTTATGAGATAAAACTTGTTTCAAAATTTATTAAAAGCACAATTAAACACTTAAAAAGCTATTTCAGGTTCAACTGTCCATTCATTCAATAATTTAATACCTTTCAAAGCGTTTCACAAATGTAAAAAGCCTTTGTACCTTTACACAGAAAAAAATTGTTTTTTGTGCCAACTTCCACGCGGATAACGACGCCGCTATATTTTTTCGACGCCTTAGGGTGTATTTTACATAAAAGAAATAACAGAACATTTCTTCGAATGCAGTCTTTTGTATTTTTGATTTTTTTTCATTACCCATCATTATCCCCAACATAAAAATTTTTTTTGTGTTTTTCACAATGCATTTTAATGAGGATGTGATATCTTTTTTAAGATAAAACTTTACCAAAAATTTAACAGGAGCAATTTTTAAACACAGAAAAAATTATTTCAGGTTTAATTGTCCTTCAAAATACAATAATCAATATTATTGGCTTCCAATAATATTGGCTTCCAATAATATTATTATTGTTTTTTTCACAGGCTGTTTTTGTGCCAACTTCAATGCGGATAACGACGCCGCTATGTTTTTTCGATGCCTTAGGGTTTATTTTACATAATGAAAATCACAGAACATTTATTCGAATGCAGCCTTTTGTATTTTTGAATTTTTTTTTACCCATCATTATCCCCAACATAAAAGTTTTTGTTTTTTTCACAGTGGTCTCAAATATAGAAGTTATATCTCTTATGAGATAAAACTTGTTTCAAAATTTATTAAAAGCACAATTAAACACTAAAAAAACTATTTCAGGTTCAATTGTCCATTCATTCAATAATTTAATATCTTTCAAAGCGTTTCACAAATGTAAAAAGCCTTTGTACCTTTACACAGAAAAAAATTGTTTTTTGTGCCAACTTCAATGCGGATAACGACGCCGCTATGTTTTTTCGATGCCTTAGGGTTTATTTTACATAATGAAAATCACAGAACATTTATTCGAATGCAGCCTTTTGTATTTTTGAATTTTTTTTTACCCATCATTATCCCCAACATAAAAGTTTTTTGTTTTTTTCACAGTGGTCTCAAATATAGAAGTTATATCTCTTATGAGATAAAACTTGTTTCAAAATTTATTAAAAGCACAATTAAACACTAAAAAAACTATTTCAGGTTCAATTGTCCATTCATTCAATAATTTAATATCTTTCAAAGCGTTTCACAAATGTAAAAAGCCTTTGTACCTTTACACAGAAAAAAATTGTTTTTTGTGCCAACTTCAATGCGGATAACGACGCCGCTATGTTTTTTCGATGCCTTAGGGTTTATTTTACATAATGAAAATCACAGAACATTTCTTCGAATGCAGTCTTTTGTATTTTTGATTTTTTTTCATTACCCATCATTATCCCCATTATAAAAATTTTTTGTTTTTTTCACAGTGGTCTCAAATATAGAAGTTATATCTCTTATGAGATAAAACTTGTTTCAAAATTTATTAAAAGCACAATTAAACACTAAAAAAGCTATTCCAGGTTCAATTGTCCATTCATTCAATAATTTAATATCTTTCAAAGCGTTTCACAAATGTAAAAAGCCTTTGTACCTTTACACAGAAAAAAATTGCTTTTGTGCCAACTTCAATGCGGATAACGACGCCGCTATGTTTTTTCGATGCCTTAAGGTTTATTTTACATAATGAAAATCACAGAACATTTATTCGAATGCAGTCTTTTGTATTTTTGAATTTTTTTTACCCATCATTATCCCCAACATAAAAGTTTTTTGTTTTTTTCACAGTGGTCTCAAATATAGAAGTTATATCTCTTATGTAGGGTGCGCAGCGATCACTTTTTTTTCAAAAAATAAAGTGAAGGAGTCGCGGCCTCAAAAATTTAGGGGATTGGAAAAAAATCCTGTTGTGTAGTGGTTAACGCGCACGGCTGACAGCCAGAGTGAAAACAAAAAATATCGCAGGTTCGACTCCCGCCGCGTCTAAAAAAATATTTTGACTCAAGTAAAAAAAATAATTTGAATCTTTTATTATGGGAACAGTATTTTGTGAATAATTAATATTTATTTAGACTTAATATTTAGCATGTTTATCTTATTATAATATAAATTATGTTTTTTTAAACTTTTACTACATTTTTTTCAACCATTTTAAACGAATAAATTTAGAAACGTCATTGTTACACAAAATAATATGTCGTCTGTTTTGCCAGCGATAAAATGTAATGGCTTGCAATGGAAGCAGAGCACAAAAATGCTTTTTTTTCTTTTATTTGATGGTTAAAGTGGCGCAAAAATTTTTAACTGCAATTTTAATTTTAATTTCGTTTTTTAGATGAAATTATTGTTGTAAATATTTTATGTTATCTAAAATGGCAACAAAAAGTGAATCGGTGCCTACAGAAAAGAGTCACCATACTTTTATTGGTGTTTCTCCTGGTTCCAATAGAAAATACGGTAACCTCACCTTAAATCAAATTCATCATCATTTGTCTGACAGCTCAAAAAGTTTTACGGCTGATAATAAGAACAACAGAAATGATGGTCAAAAAGAAAAGAATGATGGGGATAGTTGTATTTCAAATATGAAAAGTGATCCTCGAGAGATTAAATATCCTTCATTTTTAAATCAATCTGGATATGGGCATTTAAATAAATCTGAAAAAGAAAAACTTGATTTAAGCACGAAAGGTAGTATATTATCTTTACACATAGCTGCATTTGAAAATACTGGTGAAGGTTCTGCTGAATCATATGATGCGAATGAAAGCTTGGAAAAGAAAGAAAGAAAATTTGGTTTATTTAAAAAATGGGAAAATGAAAAGCACATTTTTAGTAGATCTTCTCCTTTCTTGGTAAAAAAAGAGCTTGGAAAAATAAAATTTTAACAAACCATTTATAGAATGTATTAGAAATTCCAAGGCAGCAAGAAAATGAACATGTAACTCCAGAAGTCGCACAATTTAAGGCTTCTCAAATTTTGCTTAACCCCAATGAAGCATTTTCTTCAAAAAATTCTTATTCCAATGATAAATTGTTTACTCTTGTATTCAAGGGTGTTGGAAAGTAATATTAAATTTTATAAAATGTTTTTGTTAATTATTTTTTCATCTTTTTAGAACAGGTTTAAATGTGCTTTCATTGCCTGAAGTAATTACAGTACCCCGTACCGCAGGTAAACATCTCCTGATTTATTCAACAAATGAAAATGTTAATATCAAAAGCTTTCGTAAAGATGACTTGACTCCTTGGAAAGGAAATCCTCATTTGAAGAATTATTTTACATCAAATAATGGTGACAATGTAAAAGCAGTTGAATCAAAGTTGGCCAATGGCGAAACACAAGCTCAATGTTATTCCGCAACTCATTTCGATTATTTAAAAGAAGGCAATAAAATTACCAAAAAAGTAGTTGACAATTTTGATCTGCAAATTAACTGAATATATTTTCAGGTATTTTCTGCTACTACGCCATCATCACAAATTCCCTTGAAAAATACTTTTATTGTAGTCTTTTATGATATAGAAAAAGATATCATACCGTTTGATTTTGTTTCTCCGCAAAATGTTTCATTATCAGCTTCAAAAAGATCACCAAGTGATAAGTCAGATGGACCAGCATTCAAAAAACCTTTTAAAGTAACTTAACTGTGGTTAACTTTAATAAAACCCTTTCATTTTAGGAAGACCAATCAACTCCAAAAAGACATCCTCAAAACAAATCGCTTATTGGTATTGGTAATGTTAATGAATTCCTTGACAATACAGCTTCTCCTGGCCCTTCAACAAGTCCATCAGTTGTTGCCATAGTGGAATCAAATAACAAACTGTTTGATATGGCGATAAAACTAAAAAAAGTTGAAAAAGAATTGTTTGAAACAAAAGAAAAGGCTAAAAAAACTGAAGAACAATTAAAGAAAATTCAAGGTGAAATGGATATTTTAACCAAACAATTGGATAAGCAGGTAAAATCAAGTGCAAAAAAAGAAAATAAACTTGAACATGAAAATGCAGATTTAAAAGAAGAGCTGAATCAAAATAATCTGGAGTATACCATTGAACTTGAAAAATTGGAAGATCAAATTAAAGCTGATAGTGAAAATATTAAATTTTTGGAAGATGAAATTGCAGCTCTGAAAAAATCAATTGAAGAAAAAAGTAAAGTAGTTGAATTGAAACGAAAAGGAAAATATACTCCAGAAGTGCAGCTTGCAATGGCAGAACTTCAAACCCTTGGCATTCGTGATCATACTATTGGTCCAGCTATGAAAGTCATTTGTAACATGCTTGGATTGTCTCCAAATGCTGTTCCATCAGCCAGAACTGTTGCGTTTAATAGTTTCTTTGCGAAGGCAATGAATCTTCGACAACTTCGAGAAATAATTGAAAATGCTGCTTCTTCAAATATTCAATCAACACTTTGCACTGATGAAAGTATCAGGAATGATAAACTATTACATAATTATATTATTCAAGTTGTTGAATCCGACCAAACAAGAGATTATGTTTTGGGAACTGTAAAAGGTCTTGATAAGTCAACAAGCACAATTATGGAATTATTGGAAAAATTAGTTAAAAAGCTTGATTCTGATGAAACTTGTAAACATTGGGAATTATTTATGATGAATTTGGGAAATTTACTGACCGGTCAAGCAAGCACAAATACAAAATTGGCAAAAGAGCTTCCAAAATTAAAAGAATTAATTGCCGCAAATGATGAACATTGGGATCAGCTTACATTTGAACAACAACAAAATTTGATAAAAGTTAGATCATTTTACTGCCAACTCCATGTTTTACAAAATATGACACCTGTTGTTATAAAAAGCCTTTTGGATCATGAAAAGTTATACAGAGGTGATGAAAATATCAAGCAACCACTTATTTTCGTATTACTTCAAGAGCTTTCAAGATTCTTAGGTGCCAGGGCTGCTTCAAAATATGATGTTGCTAAAAAATGGAAAGCATTTTGCGATGAATATAAAATTAAATACGGAAATGTACCTGACTTCAAGGGACATCGGTTTAATATTTTCTTCGCTATTGGAGCTGCTGTTTTTTATCTGCTTGATGACATTATAAAATTTTATGAAACTTTTAAAACACAAATGCATGATTCAAAAATTAATATTGGTGATGCTTTGAAAGATCCATTGGTTTTATCACATTTACATCTTCTTGCAGCAGTTAATGCTTATATCACTGGACCAATGACAAGATTAACAGAAAATTCCCCAACAATTAATAGTCTTACTGAACATGCAAAATGTTTAATTCAATTTTTGGAACGGGTAAATGGAGAACCATTGGAAATGTTATATGGATTTGCTCCTTTTGAAGATTTTGAAGAAGCAGAAGAAGTCACTGCACGCAGTAAAGATCATCTTGAACATCTTGATTTAGTTTCACCTGCTTATCCAGAAATTATTTCTGATGCGATTGAATATGTTAGTGAAGATTTGCTCGAATACAGCAATAAGAAATTTGCACCATTTTTGGAAGGAGGTGAACATTATTCATCAACCGCAGATTTACGATCTGTTCCTCGATCGAATCGCCGATGTGAAAGCATTTTTGGATTGTTGGGCAGTGATTATTCTGTGGCTCCTAAAAAAAGAATTGCAAGACGTGATATTAAAGTTCAATCAATATTTAACAAAAATTTTGATTGGTTCAAAGCAAAGCCACAAGAAGAAAGAGAAAAAATTGTAAAAGAATCAATGGCAGAAGCTCATCTTCTGGAAAAAGATGCAGCTGAAGATGAAAAAGCGTATGGGATTGCACTTTGGAAAAATCTTGTCAAAAAAAAAGAAAAGGATGATAGAGCAGCTGCTATTAAATCCCGCAAAGCCCAAGAAGCTTTTAACAAGGTTCAACAAAATGGGGGCATTTGGAGAGACGTGGATCAAATGAATATTACCTTGAATGGTATGAATGCAACCAAAAAAAGGAAGGCTGTAGAAGATCAAATAAGATGCCATAAGCTTTATTTGCAAACAATTGCAGAAACAAATTCTCCACTTTTCAAATTTTCATCTAAAAAAGTTGCAAAAGATGTTCCAACATTGATTAGAAATTTAACATCATTAATGATAATTGCACAAGCACGTGAAGAAGATATGGATAATAGTGATGATAATGAAGATTAAAAAAATTGTTAAAACGGTCTTTTAATATATGTATTTCTTTACCATAAATAAATATATTTACAAAAAATTAAAACAAATGTATAACTTTTTTTGCGCATAAAAGAGAAGCAATACATTTTTTGTAGTTCAATCGTTGCTAATAAAAGTCATTTGAAAGTACAAATTCTAAATAAATATTAATTATTCACAAAATACTGTTCCAAAAAAAAAAAAACAGAACATTTATTCGAATGCAGCCTTTTGTATTTTTGAATTTTTTTTTACCCATCATTATCCCCAACATAAAAGTTTTTTGTTTTTTTCACAGTGGTCTCAAATATAGAAGTTATATCTCTTATGAGATAAAACTTGTTTCAAAATTTATTAAAAGCACAATTAAACACTAAAAAAACTATTTCAGGTTCAATTGTCCATTCATTCAATAATTTAATATCTTTCAAAGCGTTTCACAAATGTAAAAAGCCTTTGTACCTTTACACAGAAAAAAATTGTTTTTTGTGCCAACTTCAATGCGGATAACGACGCCGCTATGTTTTTTCGATGCCTTAGGGTTTATTTTACATAATGAAAATCACAGAACATTTATTCGAATGCAGTCTTTTGTATTTTTGAATTTTTTTTTACCCATCATTATCCCCAACATAAAAGTTTTTTGTTTTTTTCACAGTGGTCTCAAATATAGAAGTTATATCTCTTATGAGATAAAACTTGTTTCAAAATTTATTAAAAGCACAATTAAACACTAAAAAAACTATTTCAGGTTCAATTGTACATTTATTCAATAATTTAATACCTTTCAAAGCGTTTCACAAATGTAAAAAGCCTTTGTACCTTTATACAGAAAAAAATGGTTTTTTGTGCCAACTTCAACGCGGATAACGACGCCGCTATATTTTTTTGACGCCTTAAGGTGTATTTTACATAAAAGAAATAACATAACATTTCTTCGAATGCAGTCTTTTGTATTTTTGATTTTTTTTCATTACCCATCATTATCCCCAACATAAAAATTTTTTTTTGTGTTTTTCACAATGCATTTGAATGAGGATGTGATATCTTTTTTAAGATAAAACTTTACCAAAAATTTAACAGGAGCAATTTTTAAACACAGAAAAAATTATTTCAGGTTTAATTGTCCTTCAAAATACAATAATCAATATTATTGGCTTCCAATAATACTGGCTTCCAATAATATTATTATTGTTTTTTTCACAGGCTGTTTTTGTGCCAACTTCAATGCGGATAACGACGCCGCTATGTTTTTTCGATGCCTTAGGGTTTATTTTACATAATGAAAATCACAGAACATTTATTCGAATGCAGTCTTTTGTATTTTTGAATTTTTTTTTACCCATCATTATCCCCAACATAAAAGTTTTTTGTTTTTTTCACAGTGGTCTCAAATATAGAAGTTATATCTCTTATGAGATAAAACTTGTTTCAAAATTTATTAAAAGCACAATTAAACACTAAAAAAACTATTTCAGGTTCAATTGTCCATTCATTCAATAATTTAATACCTTTCAAAGCGTTTCACAAATGTAAAAAGCCTTTGTACCTTTACACAGAAAAAAATTGTTTTTTGTGCCAACTTCAACGCGGATAACGACGCCGCTATATTTTTTCGACGCCTTAGGGTGTATTTTACATAAAAGAAATAACAGAACATTTCTTCGAATGCAGTCTTTTGTATTTTTGATTTTTTTTCATTACCCATCATTATCCCCAACATAAAAATTTTTTTTTGTGTTTTTTACAATGCATTTGAATGAGGATGTGATATCTTTTTTAAGATAAAACTTTACCAAAAATTTAACAGGAGCAATTTTTAAACACAGAAAAAATTATTTCAGGTTTAATTGTCCTTCAAAATACAATAATCAATATTATTGGCTTCCAATAATATTGGCTTCCAATAATATTATTATTGTTTTTTTCACAGGCTGTTTTTGTGCCAACTTCAATGCGGATATCGACGCCGCTATGTTTTTTCGATGCCTTAGAGTTTATTTTACATAATGAAAATCACAGAACATTTCTTCGAATGCAGTCTTTTGTATTTTTGATTTTTTTTCATTACCCATCATTATCCCCAACATAAAAATTTTTTTTTGTGTTTTTTACAATGCATTTGAATGAGGATGTGATATCTTTTTTAAGATAAAACTTTACCAAAAATTTAACAGGAGCAATTTTTAAACACAGAAAAAATTATTTCAGGTTTAATTGTCCTTCAAAATACAATAATCAATATTATTGGCTTCCAATAATACTGGCTTCCAATAATATTATTATTGTTTTTTTCACAGGCTGTTTTTGTGCCAACTTCAATGCGGATAACGACGCCGCTATGTTTTTTCGATGCCTTAGGGTTTATTTTACATAATGAAAATCACAGAACATTTCTTCGAATGCAGTCTTTTGTATTTTTGATTTTTTTTTATTACCCATCATTATCCCCAACATAAAAATTTTTTGTTTTTTTCACAGTGGTCTCAAATATAGAAGTTATATCTCTTATGAGATAAAACTTGTTTCAAAATTTATTAAAAGCACAATTAAACACTAAAAAAGCTATTCCAGGTTCAATTGTCCATTCATTCAATAATTTAATATCTTTCAAAGCGTTTCACAAATGTAAAAAGCCTTTGTACCTTTACACAGAAAAAAATTGCTTTTGTGCCAACTTCAATGCGGATAACGACGCCGCTATGTTTTTTGGATGCCTTAGGGTTTATTTTACATAACGAAAATCACAGAACATTTATTCGAATGCAGTCTTTTGTATTTTTGAATTTTTTTTTACCCATCATTATCCCCAACATAAAAATTTTTTGTTTTTTTCACAGTGGTCTCAAATATAGAAGTTATATCTCTTATGAGATAAAACTTGTTTCAAAATTTATTAAAAGCACAATTAAACACTTAAAAAGCTATTTCAGGTTCAACTGTCCATTCATTCAATAATTTAATACCTTTCAAAGCGTTTCACAAATGTAAAAAGCCTTTGTACCTTTACACAGAAAAAAATTGTTTTTTGTGCCAACTTCCACGCGGATAACGACGCCGCTATATTTTTTCGACGCCTTAGGGTGTATTTTACATAAAAGAAATAACAGAACATTTCTTCGAATGCAGTCTTTTGTATTTTTGATTTTTTTTCATTACCCATCATTATCCCCAACATAAAAATTTTTTTTGTGTTTTTCACAATGCATTTTAATGAGGATGTGATATCTTTTTTAAGATAAAACTTTACCAAAAATTTAACAGGAGCAATTTTTAAACACAGAAAAAATTATTTCAGGTTTAATTGTCCTTCAAAATACAATAATCAATATTATTGGCTTCCAATAATATTGGCTTCCAATAATATTATTATTGTTTTTTTCACAGGCTGTTTTTGTGCCAACTTCAATGCGGATATCGACGCCGCTATGTTTTTTCGATGCCTTAGGGTTTATTTTACATAATGAAAATCACAGAACATTTATTCGAATGCAGCCTTTTGTATTTTTGAATTTTTTTTTACCCATCATTATCCCCAACATAAAAGTTTTTGTTTTTTTCACAGTGGTCTCAAATATAGAAGTTATATCTCTTATGAGATAAAACTTGTTTCAAAATTTATTAAAAGCACAATTAAACACTAAAAAAACTATTTCAGGTTCAATTGTCCATTCATTCAATAATTTAATATCTTTCAAAGCGTTTCACAAATGTAAAAAGCCTTTGTACCTTTACACAGAAAAAAATTGTTTTTTGTGCCAACTTCAATGCGGATAACGACGCCGCTATGTTTTTTCGATGCCTTAGGGTTTATTTTACATAATGAAAATCACAGAACATTTATTCGAATGCAGCCTTTTGTATTTTTGAATTTTTTTTTACCCATCATTATCCCCAACATAAAAGTTTTTTGTTTTTTTCACAGTGGTCTCAAATATAGAAGTTATATCTCTTATGAGATAAAACTTGTTTCAAAATTTATTAAAAGCACAATTAAACACTAAAAAAACTATTTCAGGTTCAATTGTCCATTCATTCAATAATTTAATATCTTTCAAAGCGTTTCACAAATGTAAAAAGCCTTTGTACCTTTACACAGAAAAAAATTGTTTTTTGTGCCAACTTCAATGCGGATAACGACGCCGCTATGTTTTTTCGATGCCTTAGGGTTTATTTTACATAATGAAAATCACAGAACATTTCTTCGAATGCAGTCTTTTGTATTTTTGATTTTTTTTCATTACCCATCATTATCCCCAACATAAAAATTTTTTGTTTTTTTCACAGTGGTCTCAAATATAGAAGTTATATCTCTTATGAGATAAAACTTGTTTCAAAATTTATTAAAAGCACAATTAAACACTAAAAAAGCTATTCCAGGTTCAATTGTCCATTCATTCAATAATTTAATATCTTTCAAAGCGTTTCACAAATGTAAAAAGCCTTTGTACCTTTACACAGAAAAAAATTGCTTTTGTGCCAACTTCAATGCGGATAACGACGCCGCTATGTTTTTTCGATGCCTTAAGGTTTATTTTACATAATGAAAATCACAGAACATTTATTCGAATGCAGTCTTTTGTATTTTTGAATTTTTTTTACCCATCATTATCCCCAACATAAAAGTTTTTTGTTTTTTTCACAGTGGTCTCAAATATAGAAGTTATATCTCTTATGTAGGGTGCGCAGCGATCACTTTTTTTTCAAAAAATAAAGTGAAGGAGTCGCGGCCTCAAAAATTTAGGGGATTGGAAAAAAATCCTGTTGTGTAGTGGTTAACGCGCACGGCTGACAGCCAGAGTGAAAACAAAAAATATCGCAGGTTCGACTCCCGCCGCGTCTAAAAAAATATTTTGACTCAAGTAAAAAAAATAATTTGAATCTTTTATTATGGGAACAGTATTTTGTGAATAATTAATATTTATTTAGACTTAATATTTAGCATGTTTATCTTATTATAATATAAATTATGTTTTTTTAAACTTTTACTACATTTTTTTCAACCATTTTAAACGAATAAATTTAGAAACGTCATTGTTACACAAAATAATATGTCGTCTGTTTTGCCAGCGATAAAATGTAATGGCTTGCAATGGAAGCAGAGCACAAAAATGCTTTTTTTTCTTTTATTTGATGGTTAAAGTGGCGCAAAAATTTTTAACTGCAATTTTAATTTTAATTTCGTTTTTTAGATGAAATTATTGTTGTAAATATTTTATGTTATCTAAAATGGCAACAAAAAGTGAATCGGTGCCTACAGAAAAGAGTCACCATACTTTTATTGGTGTTTCTCCTGGTTCCAATAGAAAATACGGTAACCTCACCTTAAATCAAATTCATCATCATTTGTCTGACAGCTCAAAAAGTTTTACGGCTGATAATAAGAACAACAGAAATGATGGTCAAAAAGAAAAGAATGATGGGGATAGTTGTATTTCAAATATGAAAAGTGATCCTCGAGAGATTAAATATCCTTCATTTTTAAATCAATCTGGATATGGGCATTTAAATAAATCTGAAAAAGAAAAACTTGATTTAAGCACGAAAGGTAGTATATTATCTTTACACATAGCTGCATTTGAAAATACTGGTGAAGGTTCTGCTGAATCATATGATGCGAATGAAAGCTTGGAAAAGAAAGAAAGAAAATTTGGTTTATTTAAAAAATGGGAAAATGAAAAGCACATTTTTAGTAGATCTTCTCCTTTCTTGGTAAAAAAAGAGCTTGGAAAAATAAAATTTTAACAAACCATTTATAGAATGTATTAGAAATTCCAAGGCAGCAAGAAAATGAACATGTAACTCCAGAAGTCGCACAATTTAAGGCTTCTCAAATTTTGCTTAACCCCAATGAAGCATTTTCTTCAAAAAATTCTTATTCCAATGATAAATTGTTTACTCTTGTATTCAAGGGTGTTGGAAAGTAATATTAAATTTTATAAAATGTTTTTGTTAATTATTTTTTCATCTTTTTAGAACAGGTTTAAATGTGCTTTCATTGCCTGAAGTAATTACAGTACCCCGTACCGCAGGTAAACATCTCCTGATTTATTCAACAAATGAAAATGTTAATATCAAAAGCTTTCGTAAAGATGACTTGACTCCTTGGAAAGGAAATCCTCATTTGAAGAATTATTTTACATCAAATAATGGTGACAATGTAAAAGCAGTTGAATCAAAGTTGGCCAATGGCGAAACACAAGCTCAATGTTATTCCGCAACTCATTTCGATTATTTAAAAGAAGGCAATAAAATTACCAAAAAAGTAGTTGACAATTTTGATCTGCAAATTAACTGAATATATTTTCAGGTATTTTCTGCTACTACGCCATCATCACAAATTCCCTTGAAAAATACTTTTATTGTAGTCTTTTATGATATAGAAAAAGATATCATACCGTTTGATTTTGTTTCTCCGCAAAATGTTTCATTATCAGCTTCAAAAAGATCACCAAGTGATAAGTCAGATGGACCAGCATTCAAAAAACCTTTTAAAGTAACTTAACTGTGGTTAACTTTAATAAAACCCTTTCATTTTAGGAAGACCAATCAACTCCAAAAAGACATCCTCAAAACAAATCGCTTATTGGTATTGGTAATGTTAATGAATTCCTTGACAATACAGCTTCTCCTGGCCCTTCAACAAGTCCATCAGTTGTTGCCATAGTGGAATCAAATAACAAACTGTTTGATATGGCGATAAAACTAAAAAAAGTTGAAAAAGAATTGTTTGAAACAAAAGAAAAGGCTAAAAAAACTGAAGAACAATTAAAGAAAATTCAAGGTGAAATGGATATTTTAACCAAACAATTGGATAAGCAGGTAAAATCAAGTGCAAAAAAAGAAAATAAACTTGAACATGAAAATGCAGATTTAAAAGAAGAGCTGAATCAAAATAATCTGGAGTATACCATTGAACTTGAAAAATTGGAAGATCAAATTAAAGCTGATAGTGAAAATATTAAATTTTTGGAAGATGAAATTGCAGCTCTGAAAAAATCAATTGAAGAAAAAAGTAAAGTAGTTGAATTGAAACGAAAAGGAAAATATACTCCAGAAGTGCAGCTTGCAATGGCAGAACTTCAAACCCTTGGCATTCGTGATCATACTATTGGTCCAGCTATGAAAGTCATTTGTAACATGCTTGGATTGTCTCCAAATGCTGTTCCATCAGCCAGAACTGTTGCGTTTAATAGTTTCTTTGCGAAGGCAATGAATCTTCGACAACTTCGAGAAATAATTGAAAATGCTGCTTCTTCAAATATTCAATCAACACTTTGCACTGATGAAAGTATCAGGAATGATAAACTATTACATAATTATATTATTCAAGTTGTTGAATCCGACCAAACAAGAGATTATGTTTTGGGAACTGTAAAAGGTCTTGATAAGTCAACAAGCACAATTATGGAATTATTGGAAAAATTAGTTAAAAAGCTTGATTCTGATGAAACTTGTAAACATTGGGAATTATTTATGATGAATTTGGGAAATTTACTGACCGATCAAGCAAGCACAAATACAAAATTGGCAAAAGAGCTTCCAAAATTAAAAGAATTAATTGCCGCAAATGATGAACATTGGGATCAGCTTACATTTGAACAACAACAAAATTTGATAAAAGTTAGATCATTTTACTGCCAACTCCATGTTTTACAAAATATGACACCTGTTGTTATAAAAAGCCTTTTGGATCATGAAAAGTTATACAGAGGTGATGAAAATATCAAGCAACCACTTATTTTCGTATTACTTCAAGAGCTTTCAAGATTCTTAGGTGCCAGGGCTGCTTCAAAATATGATGTTGCTAAAAAATGGAAAGCATTTTGCGATGAATATAAAATTAAATACGGAAATGTACCTGACTTCAAGGGACATCGGTTTAATATTTTCTTCGCTATTGGAGCTGCTGTTTTTTATCTGCTTGATGACATTATAAAATTTTATGAAACTTTTAAAACACAAATGCATGATTCAAAAATTAATATTGGTGATGCTTTGAAAGATCCATTGGTTTTATCACATTTACATCTTCTTGCAGCAGTTAATGCTTATATCACTGGACCAATGACAAGATTAACAGAAAATTCCCCAACAATTAATAGTCTTACTGAACATGCAAAATGTTTAATTCAATTTTTGGAACGGGTAAATGGAGAACCATTGGAAATGTTATATGGATTTGCTCCTTTTGAAGATTTTGAAGAAGCAGAAGAAGTCACTGCACGCAGTAAAGATCATCTTGAACATCTTGATTTAGTTTCACCTGCTTATCCAGAAATTATTTCTGATGCGATTGAATATGTTAGTGAAGATTTGCTCGAATACAGCAATAAGAAATTTGCACCATTTTTGGAAGGAGGTGAACATTATTCATCAACCGCAGATTTACGATCTGTTCCTCGATCGAATCGCCGATGTGAAAGCATTTTTGGATTGTTGGGCAGTGATTATTCTGTGGCTCCTAAAAAAAGAATTGCAAGACGTGATATTAAAGTTCAATCAATATTTAACAAAAATTTTGATTGGTTCAAAGCAAAGCCACAAGAAGAAAGAGAAAAAATTGTAAAAGAATCAATGGCAGAAGCTCATCTTCTGGAAAAAGATGTAGCTGAAGATGAAAAAGCGTATGGGATTGCACTTTGGAAAAATCTTGTCAAAAAAAAAGAAAAGGATGATAGAGCAGCTGCTATTAAATCCCGCAAAGCCCAAGAAGCTTTTAACAAGGTTCAACAAAATGGGGGCATTTGGAGAGACGTGGATCAAATGAATATTACCTTGAATGGTATGAATGCAACCAAAAAAAGGAAGGCTGTAGAAGATCAAATAAGATGCCATAAGCTTTATTTGCAAACAATTGCAGAAACAAATTCTCCACTTTTCAAATTTTCATCTAAAAAAGTTGCAAAAGATGTTCCAACATTGATTAGAAATTTAACATCATTAATGATAATTGCACAAGCACGTGAAGAAGATATGGATAATAGTGATGATAATGAAGATTAAAAAAATTGTTAAAACGGTCTTTTAATATATGTATTTCTTTACCATAAATAAATATATTTACAAAAAATTAAAACAAATGTATAACTTTTTTTGCGCATAAAAGAGAAGCAATACATTTTTTGTAGTTCAATCGTTGCTAATAAAAGTCATTTGAAAGTACAAATTCTAAATAAATATTAATTATTCACAAAATACTGTTCCAATAATTAAAGATTAAAATTATTTTTTTTACTTGAGTCAAAATATTTTTTTAGACGCGGCGGGAGTCGAACCTGCGATATTTTTTGTTTTCACTCTGGCTGTCAGCCGTGCGCGTTAACCACTACACAACAGGATTTTTTTCCAGTCCCCTAAATTTTTGAGGCCGAAATGTAAATCCGAGGAGCGCGTCGTATATCCGCTTTATCTTTTCCGGGGTTAATTTAAAAAAAAAAAAGTAAAAATGCCATAAAATCACGGATAAGCTGAGCTATCGATACATAGTAAATTTATCTACCAAATCAAAAATTTTTTTTTCACGCTGCGCACCCTACTCTTATGAGATAAAAATTGTTTCAAAATTTATTAAAAGCACAATTAAACACTAAAAAAGCTATTTCAGGTTCAATTGTCCATTCATTCAATAATTTAATACCTTTCAAAGCGTTTCACAAATGTAAAAAGCCTTTGTACCTTTACACAGAAAAAAATTGTTTTTTGTGCCAACTTCAACGCGGATAGCGACGCCGCTATATTTTTTCGACGCCTTAGGGTGTATTTTACATAAAAGAAATAACAGAACATTTCTTCGAATGCAGTCTTTTGTATTTTTGATTTTTTTTCATTACCCATCATTATCCCCAACATAAAAATTTTTTTTTGTGTTTTTCACAATGCATTTGAATGAGGATGTGATATCTTTTTTAAGATAAAACTTTACCAAAAATTTAACAGGAGCAATTTTTAAACACAGAAAAAATTATTTCAGGTTTAATTGTCCTTCAAATTACAATAATCAATATTATTGGCTTCCAATAATATTGGCTTCCAATAATATTATTATTGTTTTTTTCACAGGCTGTTTTTGTGCCAACTTCAATGCGGATAACGACGCCGCTATGTATTTTCGATGCCTTAGGGTTTATTTTACATAATGAAAATCACAGAACATTTATTCGAATGCAGTCTTTTGTATTTCTGAATTTTTTTTTACCCATCATTATCCCCAACATAAAAGTTTTTTGTTTTTTTCACAGTGGTCTCAAATATAGAAGTTATATCTCTTATGAGATAAAACTTGTTTCAAAATTTATTAAAAGCACAATTAAACACTAAAAAAACTATTTCAGGTTCAATTGTCCATTCATTCAATAATTTAATACCTTTCAAAGCGTTTCACAAATGTAAAAAGCCTTTGTACCTTTACACAGAAAAAAATTGTTTTTTGTGCCAACTTCAACGCGGATAGCGACGCCGCTATATTTTTTCGACGCCTTAGGGTGTATTTTACATAAAAGAAATAACAGAACATTTCTTCGAATGCAGTCTTTTGTATTTTTGATTTTTTTTCATTACCCATCATTATCCCCAACATAAAAATTTTTTTTTGTGTTTTTCACAATGCATTTGAATGAGGATGTGATATCTTTTTTAAGATAAAACTTTACCAAAAATTTAACAGGAGCAATTTTTAAACACAGAAAAAATTATTTCAGGTTTAATTGTCCTTCAAATTACAATAATCAATATTATTGGCTTCCAATAATATTGGCTTCCAATAATATTATTATTGTTTTTTTCACAGGCTGTTTTTGTGCCAACTTCAATGCGGATAACGACGCCGCTATGTATTTTCGATGCCTTAGGGTTTATTTTACATAATGAAAATCACAGAACATTTATTCGAATGCAGTCTTTTGTATTTCTGAATTTTTTTTTACCCATCATTATCCCCAACATAAAAGTTTTTTGTTTTTTTCACAGTGGTCTCAAATATAGAAGTTATATCTCTTATGAGATAAAACTTGTTTCAAAATTTATTAAAAGCACAATTAAACACTAAAAAAACTATTTCAGGTTCAATTGTCCATTCATTCAATAATTTAATATCTTTCAAAGCGTTTCACAAATGTAAAAAGCCTTTGTACCTTTACACAGAAAAAAATTGTTTTTTGTGCCAACTTCAATGCGGATAACGACGCCGCTATGTTTTTTCGATGCCTTAGGGTTTATTTTACATAATGAAAATCACAGAACATTTATTCGAATGCAGCCTTTTGTATTTTTGAATTTTTTTTTACCCATCATTATCCCCAACATAAAAGTTTTTTGTTTTTTTCACAGTGGTCTCAAATATAGAAGTTATATCTCTTATGAGATAAAACTTGTTTCAAAATTTATTAAAAGCACAATTAAACACTAAAAAAACTATTTCAGGTTCAATTGTCCATTCATTCAATAATTTAATATCTTTCAAAGCGTTTCACAAATGTAAAAAGCCTTTGTACCTTTACACAGAAAAAAATTGTTTTTTGTGCCAACTTCAATGCGGATAACGACGCCGCTATGTTTTTTCGATGCCTTAGGGTTTATTTTACATAATGAAAATCACAGAACATTTCTTCGAATGCAGTCTTTTGTATTTTTGATTTTTTTTCATTACCCATCATTATCCCCAACATAAAAATTTTTTGTTTTTTTCACAGTGGTCTCAAATATAGAAGTTATATCTCTTATGAGATAAAACTTGTTTCAAAATTTATTAAAAGCACAATTAAACACTAAAAAAGCTATTCCAGGTTCAATTGTCCATTCATTCAATAATTTAATATCTTTCAAAGCGTTTCACAAATGTAAAAAGCCTTTGTACCTTTACACAGAAAAAAATTGCTTTTGTGCCAACTTCAATGCGGATAACGACGCCGCTATGTTTTTTCGATGCCTTAAGGTTTATTTTACATAATGAAAATCACAGAACATTTATTCGAATGCAGTCTTTTGTATTTTTGAATTTTTTTTACCCATCATTATCCCCAACATAAAAGTTTTTTGTTTTTTTCACAGTGGTCTCAAATATAGAAGTTATATCTCTTATGTAGGGTGCGCAGCGATCACTTTTTTTTCAAAAAATAAAGTGAAGGAGTCGCGGCCTCAAAAATTTAGGGGATTGGAAAAAAATCCTGTTGTGTAGTGGTTAACGCGCACGGCTGACAGCCAGAGTGAAAACAAAAAATATCGCAGGTTCGACTCCCGCCGCGTCTAAAAAAATATTTTGACTCAAGTAAAAAAAATAATTTGAATCTTTTATTATGGGAACAGTATTTTGTGAATAATTAATATTTATTTAGACTTAATATTTAGCATGTTTATCTTATTATAATATAAATTATGTTTTTTTAAACTTTTACTACATTTTTTTCAACCATTTTAAACGAATAAATTTAGAAACGTCATTGTTACACAAAATAATATGTCGTCTGTTTTGCCAGCGATAAAATGTAATGGCTTGCAATGGAAGCAGAGCACAAAAATGCTTTTTTTTCTTTTATTTGATGGTTAAAGTGGCGCAAAAATTTTTAACTGCAATTTTAATTTTAATTTCGTTTTTTAGATGAAATTATTGTTGTAAATATTTTATGTTATCTAAAATGGCAACAAAAAGTGAATCGGTGCCTACAGAAAAGAGTCACCATACTTTTATTGGTGTTTCTCCTGGTTCCAATAGAAAATACGGTAACCTCACCTTAAATCAAATTCATCATCATTTGTCTGACAGCTCAAAAAGTTTTACGGCTGATAATAAGAACAACAGAAATGATGGTCAAAAAGAAAAGAATGATGGGGATAGTTGTATTTCAAATATGAAAAGTGATCCTCGAGAGATTAAATATCCTTCATTTTTAAATCAATCTGGATATGGGCATTTAAATAAATCTGAAAAAGAAAAACTTGATTTAAGCACGAAAGGTAGTATATTATCTTTACACATAGCTGCATTTGAAAATACTGGTGAAGGTTCTGCTGAATCATATGATGCGAATGAAAGCTTGGAAAAGAAAGAAAGAAAATTTGGTTTATTTAAAAAATGGGAAAATGAAAAGCACATTTTTAGTAGATCTTCTCCTTTCTTGGTAAAAAAAGAGCTTGGAAAAATAAAATTTTAACAAACCATTTATAGAATGTATTAGAAATTCCAAGGCAGCAAGAAAATGAACATGTAACTCCAGAAGTCGCACAATTTAAGGCTTCTCAAATTTTGCTTAACCCCAATGAAGCATTTTCTTCAAAAAATTCTTATTCCAATGATAAATTGTTTACTCTTGTATTCAAGGGTGTTGGAAAGTAATATTAAATTTTATAAAATGTTTTTGTTAATTATTTTTTCATCTTTTTAGAACAGGTTTAAATGTGCTTTCATTGCCTGAAGTAATTACAGTACCCCGTACCGCAGGTAAACATCTCCTGATTTATTCAACAAATGAAAATGTTAATATCAAAAGCTTTCGTAAAGATGACTTGACTCCTTGGAAAGGAAATCCTCATTTGAAGAATTATTTTACATCAAATAATGGTGACAATGTAAAAGCAGTTGAATCAAAGTTGGCCAATGGCGAAACACAAGCTCAATGTTATTCCGCAACTCATTTCGATTATTTAAAAGAAGGCAATAAAATTACCAAAAAAGTAGTTGACAATTTTGATCTGCAAATTAACTGAATATATTTTCAGGTATTTTCTGCTACTACGCCATCATCACAAATTCCCTTGAAAAATACTTTTATTGTAGTCTTTTATGATATAGAAAAAGATATCATACCGTTTGATTTTGTTTCTCCGCAAAATGTTTCATTATCAGCTTCAAAAAGATCACCAAGTGATAAGTCAGATGGACCAGCATTCAAAAAACCTTTTAAAGTAACTTAACTGTGGTTAACTTTAATAAAACCCTTTCATTTTAGGAAGACCAATCAACTCCAAAAAGACATCCTCAAAACAAATCGCTTATTGGTATTGGTAATGTTAATGAATTCCTTGACAATACAGCTTCTCCTGGCCCTTCAACAAGTCCATCAGTTGTTGCCATAGTGGAATCAAATAACAAACTGTTTGATATGGCGATAAAACTAAAAAAAGTTGAAAAAGAATTGTTTGAAACAAAAGAAAAGGCTAAAAAAACTGAAGAACAATTAAAGAAAATTCAAGGTGAAATGGATATTTTAACCAAACAATTGGATAAGCAGGTAAAATCAAGTGCAAAAAAAGAAAATAAACTTGAACATGAAAATGCAGATTTAAAAGAAGAGCTGAATCAAAATAATCTGGAGTATACCATTGAACTTGAAAAATTGGAAGATCAAATTAAAGCTGATAGTGAAAATATTAAATTTTTGGAAGATGAAATTGCAGCTCTGAAAAAATCAATTGAAGAAAAAAGTAAAGTAGTTGAATTGAAACGAAAAGGAAAATATACTCCAGAAGTGCAGCTTGCAATGGCAGAACTTCAAACCCTTGGCATTCGTGATCATACTATTGGTCCAGCTATGAAAGTCATTTGTAACATGCTTGGATTGTCTCCAAATGCTGTTCCATCAGCCAGAACTGTTGCGTTTAATAGTTTCTTTGCGAAGGCAATGAATCTTCGACAACTTCGAGAAATAATTGAAAATGCTGCTTCTTCAAATATTCAATCAACACTTTGCACTGATGAAAGTATCAGGAATGATAAACTATTACATAATTATATTATTCAAGTTGTTGAATCCGACCAAACAAGAGATTATGTTTTGGGAACTGTAAAAGGTCTTGATAAGTCAACAAGCACAATTATGGAATTATTGGAAAAATTAGTTAAAAAGCTTGATTCTGATGAAACTTGTAAACATTGGGAATTATTTATGATGAATTTGGGAAATTTACTGACCGATCAAGCAAGCACAAATACAAAATTGGCAAAAGAGCTTCCAAAATTAAAAGAATTAATTGCCGCAAATGATGAACATTGGGATCAGCTTACATTTGAACAACAACAAAATTTGATAAAAGTTAGATCATTTTACTGCCAACTCCATGTTTTACAAAATATGACACCTGTTGTTATAAAAAGCCTTTTGGATCATGAAAAGTTATACAGAGGTGATGAAAATATCAAGCAACCACTTATTTTCGTATTACTTCAAGAGCTTTCAAGATTCTTAGGTGCCAGGGCTGCTTCAAAATATGATGTTGCTAAAAAATGGAAAGCATTTTGCGATGAATATAAAATTAAATACGGAAATGTACCTGACTTCAAGGGACATCGGTTTAATATTTTCTTCGCTATTGGAGCTGCTGTTTTTTATCTGCTTGATGACATTATAAAATTTTATGAAACTTTTAAAACACAAATGCATGATTCAAAAATTAATATTGGTGATGCTTTGAAAGATCCATTGGTTTTATCACATTTACATCTTCTTGCAGCAGTTAATGCTTATATCACTGGACCAATGACAAGATTAACAGAAAATTCCCCAACAATTAATAGTCTTACTGAACATGCAAAATGTTTAATTCAATTTTTGGAACGGGTAAATGGAGAACCATTGGAAATGTTATATGGATTTGCTCCTTTTGAAGATTTTGAAGAAGCAGAAGAAGTCACTGCACGCAGTAAAGATCATCTTGAACATCTTGATTTAGTTTCACCTGCTTATCCAGAAATTATTTCTGATGCGATTGAATATGTTAGTGAAGATTTGCTCGAATACAGCAATAAGAAATTTGCACCATTTTTGGAAGGAGGTGAACATTATTCATCAACCGCAGATTTACGATCTGTTCCTCGATCGAATCGCCGATGTGAAAGCATTTTTGGATTGTTGGGCAGTGATTATTCTGTGGCTCCTAAAAAAAGAATTGCAAGACGTGATATTAAAGTTCAATCAATATTTAACAAAAATTTTGATTGGTTCAAAGCAAAGCCACAAGAAGAAAGAGAAAAAATTGTAAAAGAATCAATGGCAGAAGCTCATCTTCTGGAAAAAGATGCAGCTGAAGATGAAAAAGCGTATGGGATTGCACTTTGGAAAAATCTTGTCAAAAAAAAAGAAAAGGATGATAGAGCAGCTGCTATTAAATCCCGCAAAGCCCAAGAAGCTTTTAACAAGGTTCAACAAAATGGGGGCATTTGGAGAGACGTGGATCAAATGAATATTACCTTGAATGGTATGAATGCAACCAAAAAAAGGAAGGCTGTAGAAGATCAAATAAGATGCCATAAGCTTTATTTGCAAACAATTGCAGAAACAAATTCTCCACTTTTCAAATTTTCATCTAAAAAAGTTGCAAAAGATGTTCCAACATTGATTAGAAATTTAACATCATTAATGATAATTGCACAAGCACGTGAAGAAGATATGGATAATAGTGATGATAATGAAGATTAAAAAAATTGTTAAAACGGTCTTTTAATATATGTATTTCTTTACCATAAATAAATATATTTACAAAAAATTAAAACAAATGTATAACTTTTTTTGCGCATAAAAGAGAAGCAATACATTTTTTGTAGTTCAATCGTTGCTAATAAAAGTCATTTGAAAGTACAAATTCTAAATAAATATTAATTATTCACAAAATACTGTTCCAATAATTAAAGATTAAAATTATTTTTTTTACTTGAGTCAAAATATTTTTTTAGACGCGGCGGGAGTCGAACCTGCGATATTTTTTGTTTTCACTCTGGCTGTCAGCCGTGCGCGTTAACCACTACACAACAGGATTTTTTTCCAGTCCCCTAAATTTTTGAGGCCGAAATGTAAATCCGAGGAGCGCGTCGTATATCCGCTTTATCTTTTCCGGGGTTAATTTAAAAAAAAAAAAGTAAAAATGCCATAAAATCACGGATAAGCTGAGCTATCGATACATAGTAAATTTATCTACCAAATCAAAAATTTTTTTTTCACGCTGCGCACCCTACTCTTATGAGATAAAAATTGTTTCAAAATTTATTAAAAGCACAATTAAACACTAAAAAAGCTATTTCAGGTTCAATTGTCCATTCATTCAATAATTTAATACCTTTCAAAGCGTTTCACAAATGTAAAAAGCCTTTGTACCTTTACACAGAAAAAAATTGTTTTTTGTGCCAACTTCAACGCGGATAGCGACGCCGCTATATTTTTTCGACGCCTTAGGGTGTATTTTACATAAAAGAAATAACAGAACATTTCTTCGAATGCAGTCTTTTGTATTTTTGATTTTTTTTCATTACCCATCATTATCCCCAACATAAAAATTTTTTTTTGTGTTTTTCACAATGCATTTGAATGAGGATGTGATATCTTTTTTAAGATAAAACTTTACCAAAAATTTAACAGGAGCAATTTTTAAACACAGAAAAAATTATTTCAGGTTTAATTGTCCTTCAAAATACAATAATCAATATTATTGGCTTCCAATAATATTGGCTTCCAATAATATTATTATTGTTTTTTTCACAGGCTGTTTTTGTGCCAACTTCAATGCGGATAACGACGCCGCTATGTTTTTTCGATGCCTTAGAGTTTATTTTACATAATGAAAATCACAGAACATTTATTCGAATGCAGTCTTTTGTATTTTTGAATTTTTTTTTACCCATCATTATCCCCAACATAAAAGTTTTTTGTTTTTTTCACAGTGGTCTCAAATATAGAAGTTATATCTCTTATGAGATAAAACTTGTTTCAAAATTTATTAAAAGCACAATTAAACACTAAAAAAACTATTTCAGGTTCAATTGTCCATTCATTCAATAATTTAATACCTTTCAAAGCGTTTCACAAATGTAAAAAGCCTTTGTACCTTTACACAGAAAAAAATTGTTTTTTGTGCCAACTTCAACGCGGATAACGACGCCGCTATATTTTTTCGACGCCTTAGGGTGTATTTTACATAAAAGAAATAACAGAACATTTCTTCGAATGCAGTCTTTTGTATTTTTGATTTTTTTTCATTTCCCATCATTATCCCCAACATAAAAATTTTTTTTTGTGTTTTTTACAATGCATTTGAATGAGGATGTGATATCTTTTTTAAGATAAAACTTTACCAAAAATTTAACAGGAGCAATTTTTAAACACAGAAAAAATTATTTCAGGTTTAATTGTCCTTCAAAATACAATAATCAATATTATTGGCTTCCAATAATATTGGCTTCCAATAATATTATTATTGTTTTTTTCACAGGCTGTTTTTGTGCCAACTTCAATGCGGATAACGACGCCGCTATGTTTTTTCGATGCCTTAGAGTTTATTTTACATAATGAAAATCACAGAACATTTATTCGAATGCAGTCTTTTGTATTTTTGAATTTTTTTTTACCCATCATTATCCCCAACATAAAAGTTTTTTGTTTTTTTCACAGTGGTCTCAAATATAGAAGTTATATCTCTTATGAGATAAAACTTGTTTCAAAATTTATTAAAAGCACAATTAAACACTAAAAAAACTATTTCAGGTTCAATTGTCCATTCATTCAATAATTTAATACCTTTCAAAGCGTTTCACAAATGTAAAAAGCCTTTGTACCTTTACACAGAAAAAAATTGTTTTTTGTGCCAACTTCAACGCGGATAACGACGCCGCTACATTTTTTCGACGCCTTAGGGTGTATTTTACATAAAAGAAATAACAGAACATTTCTTCGAATGCAGTCTTTTGTATTTTTGATTTTTTTTCATTACCCATCATTATCCCCAACATAAAAATTTTTTTTTGTGTTTTTCACAATGCATTTGAATGAGGATGTGATATCTTTTTTAAGATAAAACTTTACCAAAAATTTAACAGGAGCAATTTTTAAACACAGAAAAAATTATTTCAGGTTTAATTGTCCTTCAAATTACAATAATCAATATTATTGGCTTCCAATAATATTGGCTTCCAATAATATTATTATTGTTTTTTTCACAGGCTGTTTTTGTGCCAACTTCAATGCGGATAACGACGCCGCTATGTTTTTTCGATGCCTTAGGGTTTATTTTACATAATGAAAATCACAGAACATTTATTCGAATGCAGTCTTTTGTATTTTTGAATTTTTTTTTACCCATCATTATCCCCAACATAAAAGTTTTTTGTTTTTTTCACAGTGGTCTCAAATATAGAAGTTATATCTCTTATGAGATAAAACTTGTTTCAAAATTTATTAAAAGCACAATTAAACACTAAAAAAACTATTTCAGGTTTAATTGTCCATTCATTCAATAATTTAATATCTTTCAAAGCGTTTCACAAATGTAAAAAGCCTTTGTACCTTTACACAGAAAAAAATTGTTTTTTGCGCCAGCTGCAATGCAAATAACGACGCCGCTATGTTTTTTCGATGCCTTAGGGTTTATTTTACATAATGAAAATCACAGAACATTTATTCGAATGCAGTCTTTTGTATTTTTGATTTTTTTTCATTAATGATTAATTAAACAATATTTTTAATATTTTTTTGCTTTTTTCTTTTTTTATTCCCAATGATTTTTTTACGGCGATTCTAATGCTACCAAATTTATAACATTTGGCGCACTTTGAAAAAACTGCGCGCGTTCCTACTTATAAAAAGCAAAAAGTTTGTCTGCTAAAAAAAAAGAGCAAAGATGCAGTAATCCTAAAACGACTTCTTTTTGAGCGCAACAAAGGCCTTACAATTTTTAATAGCAAAAAAAGCTTAAAAATTTTGAGGCAGCTAAATTTTACCCTATTTTAAGCACCATTCATGAACATTTTTGAGTGTATCCAATAAGGATTGGGGATTAAATGTTTTGTGGCTAAAACGATAATTAATTTTTGAAATCCAAATAAAAAAAAATATCGTTTTCAAAAAAAATTTAAAAAATTCCGCTTCCGCTTCCGAAAAATACGGAATTCCGCTTTTTTTTTCACTTCCGCTTCCGCTTCCGCTTCCGTAAAACGAATTTACTTCCGTTCCGCTTCCGCTTCCGTTTTAAAAAGTTACTTTCGCACATCCCTGTTTCTGTTTTTTTATTTTTCAATTTATAAAAAATTTTTTACTGAAACGTTTTGTGGTTACTGTAACTCAAATAAGTATAGCAAATTATTTATGGGATATTATTGTTGCATATTGTTAGCATCAGCATAATTTTATGACATCAAAGATGTTTTTTGATGTTTGTAGTTTAGCAAAAAAACATCTTTTTTAAACACGTATTTTTGTAACTTGATTCGTCGAATTAATTTCGAAAAAAGAATTTTTCTCGTTCTTTTTAAATGCATTTTTGTTGTTTTTGCTTCAATTAACAAATTTTTTTTCAGACATAGTTTAAAATAATCGTAGGAGTTTGTTGCTTTAATTCTACAGCCATTGTACTTTTAACATTTAAAAAAGTATATTTGCTTCTTTTAAAAAGTTGTCTCTAAAAAAAATGCGTCCATTATTTTCAACATTTCGAGATCGATCAACATCTTTTCATCAATCAGATCAAAATGTTAAACTTTATACTTTACGACAAATTATTGAACAAAATTTTTTGGATCCAAATGATTATATTTTGGATGAAAAGGAGATAATTTGGTCACATAAAAGTGTTACCATATTTATTTTATTTATTCCATTTTTTTGGTATTTTTATTAAAAAAAAGATATTTTCCTACTTTATTATCATTTGTTGATGAACTCGATATTCTTCTTAAAGCATTGGAAAAGTTTTATTAAAAACAAGTCATTGTTTAAAATCTTAGAAAATTTTTTCTAAAACTTGTTGCAAGTCTCCTCGTCGTTGTTTTGTTTCGGCTTTTTTCTTTTCAATGATCGTTATTTGCATTTATTTGTATCTGCTTTTTTTGAAAATGTTGTGTTGAATAAAAAAGGGAAAAAGGGCGGAAGCTAAAAAGTATAACAAAATATTTTTTTTCTTTCTTTTTCACTAGCATACTTTTAAACAGATAAACAAATGGTTCAAGAAATTCTGCCCTTTTTTCGACACCTCAAGAAATTTCCTTTGTTTTTTTTTGTTTCAAAAAAGGAATGAAAAAAAGGGGGGAATTTCTTGAACCACCTTGTATTAATTTTGCTACAACGTCACCAAATTAAAGGTGCAGAACATTTTTAAATGTCGATTTAGTTTATGGGCAAAGAATTAGCCAAATCCGTGACAAAAATTTTTTCCTAAGTTTACAGTTTGGTCGAAAATAAGAAAAAATGGCTTTTAAAAGCAAAAACTGACAATTACCTTTTTTTGTAGCAATTGAACAATAGCACCGAAGAAAAATTCTTTTTATAAAAAGCAATGTTTTAGTTTGGTTGCGTTTTTGTCTTTGTACTTATCGAATTTTTTTAAACGAAATCGGAAAACAGGTGAAACGAACCATGGCAAAGCGTGTCATTTTATGCCCCTTTTTGGCGCTGCATTTAAAATTCTTTTGGGAGAAAAAAAAGTTTTTTCAAAGATAAAAAAAAAGTGAATATTAGAGTATCTGAGTTATTTTTTCACCCAAAATTACATTTTTATTTTTTATAAATGTTTTATATGTGGGTAGGTATATGTATTATCCACATCAGGGATGAGAAATGCCGGCGGCGGCCGCCCGGCTCTTTTTTCTGTGCCGCCGGCCGGCGCGGCGAGAACTCTTGGCCGCCGGCCGGCCGCAATATTTTAACAGAAAAAAAACAGAAAAGGAGGGACCCTTTGAAAAGAAATTTAAAGGGAAAAAACAGAGAAAAATTAGTTAAAATTTCCTAAATAAATTACTATAACATAGAAAAACCCTATCTTTCGAATGTTAGAAAAAAAAATTTTGTGCAGAAAAATACGACTTAAAATTTCGATCTGAAAATTTTTTTTTCACCGGCCGCCGCGGCCGGCCGGCCAATATGTTTAAGCTGCGCGGCCGGCACGGCCGGTGATTATTTGGCCGCCGGCGCGGCCGGCCATCATTTTTGGCCGCATTTCTCATCCCTGATCCACATAGGATATAAAATAAAAGTACTTTTTTTTGTTTATTTTTTTTAACTCTAACTTTTGTTGTTTTTACGTGTTTTTTCGCTGTTTTGTTAATTTAAAAAATTTATTAATAATCTTTTTTTAGTGTTTAACCTGCCAAAAACATGTTGCTTGGATTTCTTGGTTATCGGGCTGTTTCAGCTATGGTTGGTGCAATTGTTTATACAATAGTAAGCATTTTCTTTACTTCATAAACTACTATATTTGTACTTTTTTCATATCATTTTTTTAGCTTCCAACGAGTATTACAATTGGCACTGCAACTCCAACGGTTGATTTTTTATCAAATGCAAAGCTAATTAAGACTGATGATGACAAAGATGTGTTAGGAGGAAAACAAATTCAAGGAAAAGATTTATTTGACAATGGCCCAACTTTGATAATGGCTGTTCGACGTCCAGGTTGTCAATTTTGTCGACATGAAGCAAAAAGATTAGTGAATTAAAGGATCAACTTTATGCTGCTGGTGTTTAACTTGTTGGAGTTGTACGTGAAACACATGGACGTAATAAATTTAAGTCATTCCTTAAAGGTGATATCTACTATGATGTAAGTTTCTTTCATTTCTTTAGCTTAAAGCTTATATATTTCATCTTTTAGCGTAAATTCTATGGCCCTAAAGAAAGATGGATGCCTGCATGGCTTGGATTTCTTCGTGCCAGTACTTACATCAATGCCTACCGTACTCGAGATACAAAAGGAAATTTTGAAGGTGAAGGAAAACTTCTTGGAGCTGTTTATTTAATTAACAAAGATAAAATTGTTTATTCACATTTGGAAAAATATTGGGGAGATGTCGCTGATATTAATGATATCTTAACTGCTGTAAAGAAATTTTAATTTCTAAAAGAAAAAATTGGTGGCATTAGTTTTTTATTGTATGTTTGCATTTATTATTATTGTTTATTTATGAATTGTAAACAATTTTATTTCTGTCTAATATTTTTAATAAAATTTAATCCCTAAATACTGAATTTATCCATGAATTCAAATTTCCTTCCTTGTTTCATGAAGAAGTGATAGAAACTATTTTTCAAAGTACATATTTTATTTTTATTTTATATTGCACAGAATTCGATGCATCAAGAATACAATTGTAGCCTTGAAATATTGAAATCTAATTATTTCAAAAAAACCCCAAATATTTGGTCAAAAACGTCGTTTAAAAAAGTCATTTTTAACGTTACAGTAACTGGGATCCAAAATAGTTATTTTAAACCCATTTTTAAGTTTTTAAAATAATTTATGTTGCGTTTTGGAAAAATTTATGGCAATTTGCCAATGTCCCTTTAATTGTTGATAACAACATTTTTTGAACATTATTAAAAACGTGAGAAAAAAATTATTTTTCAAAGTACATATTTTATTTTTCTTTTTTATTGCACAGAATTCGATGCATCAAGAACACTTTTAATTTTAAGTTTCAACATAATTTATTCAATAAAATGCATAGTAAAAAGAGACAAAAAATTACAATAAAAGAAAAAAAAACTACAAAGCATTTTTTTACATGAAATAAAAATACAACAATTTAAAAGAATATTCTTAATTGTCTAAGACGACTTTAAAAATACAAGTAAAAACAAGAAAAAATCAATGAAAAAATTTGTACAATTATATTGTTTTGCATAAAATCATTAAAAAAGATAAATAAAAAAGTTGAGATAATAAAATTTAGACAAGATTTGATTAAAAGAGATTATTTCAAATTTTTAGTGGCAATTGGAAAGAAACAAATATTTTATGGTTGAAATATTTGATCGAAAAAGTAGCAAGGATAAGAAAAAGACGAATAAAAAGTTAGAAAGGATGAAAAGAGAAACATAATATTATTAATAAATTTGAAAAAAACTATTAAAATATTTGGAAGCAGCTAATTTTGTAAAAAAATCACCTGCTGTGTTGCACTTCTTAATTGCAGCATTAAATTCCTTTGCAATTTTCTTTCTTTCTTTTCTTTCTTCTCTTTCTTTTCTAATATCTTCATCATTTTGCTTATTTTTGCTAGCTTTTTGAAAAGCTACTGTTCCAAGAAATTTTGAATCCTCTTCACTTGAATCGAATCTTGTAAGAATTTCAATCAATTATTTCAACCATTCAACATTTGTTCCAGGATGATAATTTTTCCAATTTCCACTAAAAATTTTAAATAAATTATTTAAAAATTTTAATGGCTTTTTTACCCAGTAATTTCATTCATTCGAGGGTAAATTTCATAATGCAATTCACGAGGTCCTTCACTATCATTTGATTCATTTGGTTCATTTGAATCCATTTTCCAATCATTACAAAAAAGAATTTCATTTCCTAAAAAATCTGCAGTTAATCCCTTTTTATACAGGATTTACAAAACTATACCATCACGAAGCCGTGATTTTCCAAAATCAATAAATTTTATCATAATTTTCATAGTTTTTACAGCATATTTCTTTCCATATATTGTAAATTCAATTTCTTCTTCTTCTGTATTTTCAATTAAAATATTTGAGACATGAGCATCACGATGCTCAAGCTCTACCATTTGTTCACCCATTGCCATTGTTGCGGCAACTTGAATAACATTTGCAATCAATTCATTTTTGCTTTTGATCACAAAATTTTCCAATTCTTCTCCTCCTTTTGTAAGGAGTAAAACCAATTTTGGAACCTTTTCTTCAGCTTTTTCTTTTTCTCCATCTTTTTCATCATCCTTGTTTTCTTCGGAAACCCGAAGAAATTTTCCTAAAAGAAAAAACCTTAAAAATTGTAAATAAAAACTTAAAAACTGACCATGAATTACAGAAGCGCCAACAAGTCGAATAAAATTTGGGCAATTAATAGAATTTACTGTTTTCACAATTTTCATTTCCAAAATGACACTTTTAATAATTTCTGCATCTTCTAATAACAATACTTTCATAGCCATTTTTTCACCAGTTTTGGCAATTGTTTCATAAACAGTGCCAAAAGATCCAGTCCCAAGTCGTGGGCCAGTTGGAAGCTCTTTGATACATTCTTCATTCAATCCATCTTCAATAATCTTATTCAATTCCATTAAAGCATTATCCAAATCATCTAAAATTTATGTCATTGTTAACAAACGTTGCTCTTTTTTGTCAAACTGAATTATTTTAAACGACATAGATTATGTATTTTTTTACCATTAATTTTTTGTTGCTTTTTACAGATATTTTTTGCTTTATTAACATGACAAAAATTCTTTAAAAATGCAAAACGACTTTTGCCACATTCAACCATTTTACTGTTTTTCAAAAAACATTTTTTATTCGAAGAATGCGTTGTATCGATTGATTTCATTTTTTGGTTTTTTTTTCGCAATAATAAGTGCTTTTAAAAAAGTTGGCAAAATCATCGATTTTTTTCTCTGTGTTTCCATCTACGCCTTTTTCCATCTATTTTTCCGATAGTTCAAATCAGTTCTTTTTTCAGTAAAAAGTAAAATTGTGTGTTTAACTACTCGTTAAAAAAGGAAGCAAATTCAGCAACTAAAAATTATTTTTTTCTATATTATTTTCCTTAAGCTTTCAATGTTTTTTTTAGTGTTTTCCCAACATTTTTATAGCATTTAAAAATTTAATTATTAAAACAGCTTTTGTCTTTTGCAAAATCCTTTTTAAAAACAAATTCGTTTTTGACATTTTATTTTATTTATTGTAATTTCTGCCGGAATATTTTTAATCCCTAAGTTGATTAACTTTAAAATTCTTTTAAAATGCAAAACAACTTTTGCCACATTCAACCATTTTATTGTTTTTGAAAAACCATTTTTTATTCGAAAAATGCGCTTCATCGATTGATTTTTTTCTTATGTTTTTTTCCAAGTGCTTTTAAAAAAGGTTGCAGAAAAGTCTTCCTTTTTTTATGACTCTTTTTTGTGTTTAAATGGCAAAATCATCAATTTTTTCTCTCTCTATTTTTGCCGGCGCGCTTTTATCATCTATTTTTGCGAAATTTTTAAAGCTTTTGTCTCAATTAGTAAATATGAATACTTTTTTTCTCAAACATTTTTTTTGTGTTTGAAATATAATAGAAGTTCTTTTTTAATGCAAAACAATTTTCGATGCAAACCACTAGCGGTAAAACGATTAAGCAAGCATATATTAATTGACTACAAAAGCCTTTTCTTTCAAACTTTTTAATTTTTTTTTCTTTCTTCTTCATTTCTTTTGATTAAGTCCCACCCATTTTATTATGAATTTTCGAAATTTTCTATCCACATATCTTTTTGTAATTTTTCTTTGTCTTTATATATTTGTTTTTAATATGAAAAAATTTTATCCGGTTTTCTAGCCAAACCACTTGCCGTAAAACGATTAAGCAAGCATATATTAATTGACTAGAAAAGCCTTTTTTTTTTCATTTGTTTTTATCATTCTCTAGGTTTCAAAGTTTTAACAACAACAACAAATTTTATTTTTTCTGTTCAAGGCAACAAAATTTTAAATACTAAAAACTCCATTTTTTAAGCATTTTTTTATTTAAAAATTAATACGTTTTAGTAAAAAAATGTTTTTAAATAGCTTTTTTTTTGCAAAATCCTTTTTAAACACAACTGCGTTTTAAAAAAATAAAACAATAAAAATGGTACCGCTTTTTTCATGAAATGAAGAGTAAACAAAATTAATGCAATTACTCAATCCTTTTTTCACGGTTTTTTCACAAAAAAAAGAAGTGTTTTAGCTTATGTTTTAATGAACCAAAAAACATGCTTTTTTACATTAAAAAATGCGTTTTACATTGATTTTTTTGCTTGTCGAAGATTGAATCTCATTGCCGCCATTTTCTCACATTTATGCCGCAATTTGCGGCATAAGTCTAAGGATGGACGTGGGCCTCGGGCTTTTCAAAAAGCCCGGGCCGGGCCTTGATTTTCACGATTTCCGGAAAAAACTGCACAGGGGGGACCAAGGCAAAAATCATTAAAAATTAAATTTTTACGCGGGCCGGGCCTTGTTTCTCGCGGGCCGGGCCGGGCCTGAGAATTCGGGCCCGCGTCCATCCTTAGCCACAATTCACTATTTTATTGTTTCTGAAAGTATAAAAACATTTTTTATTCGAAGAATGCGTTTTATCGATTGATTTTTTTCTTATGTTTTTTTCCAAGTGCTTTCAAAAAAGGTTGCAGAAAAGTCGTCCTTTTTTTATGACTCTTTTTTGTGTTTAAATGGCAAAATCATCAATTTTTTTCTCTCTCTATTTTTGCGAAATTTTCGATAACCTTTTGTCCCAATTAATAAATAATTTAATTTAATTTATTTTTCACTCCAGAAAAGGCTGAGTGGGCAAAAGAAAAAAAATACTTTGAGTTTTTTTGCAATTCCTGCAGTGCCGTATCCAGGAATTTTTTTCAGGGGGGGCATCACCAGTTTGGGGGGGGGGCACCCCTTTGATGTTTTGCCGCTTGCGGCAAAACATCAAAGGAGATTCATGAATTTCGGGGGGAGGGGCTCGTGTCCCCATTGCCCCCCCCCCTGAATACGGCGCTGAATTCCTGTAATAATTTTTTGGCGGATTTTATCGACATTATTTGCATGCAATTTGCATATAAAAATTTTTTTCAATTCCCTCACTTTGCTATTGGCGAAAAAAAAACACTTTGCCTGTCATCGGTTTAAAAAATCAACGTTGAATTCAATGCATTTTTTGGCGGAAAAAAGAAAGCACTTTTTTAATTTTAAAATTGCGTCAGCACGATTGTTGCGTTTGTTTTTTTGGAATAAAAAATCTCTCCGCTGTCAAATTCTCTCTTTTTTCTTCTCTTTCAAAAAAAGGCAAAAAATGAAAAATATTGTGACGAAATTTTTGGCTGCGGGGCTTTGAAAAGCACTTTTATTTTCTGCCTTGATTTTAGTTTGTCGCAACAGTGTTCAATCTTTTGTAAAAAATATGTCCAACTCTTTTTTTTTCATTTTGGTTTTTTGCAGTATTTTAATTTTTAATAATTAACAAAATCTTCAAAACGCACCTGTTGTATTTGGATTAAGTAATTTTTGAGATGCTTTAAATTGCATAATTTCTGGTTTTTTGGCTTGATCATCTTTTTGTTGTCTTGGAAATTCAAATGGATTTGCCATGGTTGTTGAAGAAGTTAAATTAAAAATATTATTAATAATTTTCCCATTTTTGGCGCTTTTAACACTTTCATCATTTTTTGGCATAAATGTATCAGGAGTATTAGCTTCATAAGCAGCAATATGAAGTGATAAGGTGCTTTGGTTGGCAGAAAATGATTTCTTGCCTTTCTTTGGCTTTTTTTCTTCCAAATCTTTATTGAAAACATTTTTTGAGACTTCAGGGAAATCTTCATTTGAACCTTTTTCACCAATAACAACATTCTTTTCGCCTACAAATAAATCATTGAATTAATTTTCGTCTATGAGATTTCAAAAAATACTGATTTTTAACATTGCCTTCTGTTTTTCCTTGTTTTTAAAAAATGTATAAAATTTATTGCTTTTCAGACAACTTTGTGCCATTTTCATAATTTAATTTTTTTAAGAGCTTTGCAAATTTTTTAAACTTCCAAGTTTTTACAAATGGCTTAAATTTAAATATAACAAAAAAAAGTTAAAGCCCCAACTTTCTGCCCTTTTGTCACCTTTTTCTTTTTGCATAATACTTTGCCAATTTTTTATTTTGTTCTCTGATTTCTTACCACCTTTTTTTTATTGCAAAATTTGCAAAGCACTTTTAATCGATATTCTAACTGCTTTAGGTGCTTTCATTTTTTGTATTTTTTAGCTCGCCTGCAGACAAATAGAAGAAACAAAGAAGAAAAAGAAAAATATTTCAAAAGATTATTATTTTTTTTGATTAGGGAAATGTTGTAAAATGAGCTGTCTTTAAGCTTTTGTCTTTTATTGTAATTTATTTAAAGTATTTTTATAACCCTTTTTATTGTTAGTTTTATTTGTCTGTAGTTTTGCTTCTTTTATTTGTGTCTTCTTTCTTTAAAATATTTAAAAAGTCTTCTTTACAGAAAGAGTGATTCATATTTCCTGTCGGCTGCTCTTTCTTTCTACTTTCTTAAAAAGGCGCCAAATTTAGTGCCACGTGACTGTTTCTTTTGTATGCTTTTTTAGGCTTTAACGGCCAGAAAAAAGGAAAAGGAAGAAGTGCGCAAGCGGCAGTCGTTTGTCACTGGAGGTGGAGCTAAATCGGCACTTTTTGATCTGTCCGGATGGATCGCCGGTTTGGTTGCGCTGGCCCAGTGGAAGCAAAAGTAGTCAGTCAGTAGAGAAAAATGGATCATTTTTAAGCTAGTCATATTTCTTTAGGGGCTTTTATTCTTAGGGGGTTTTCTTTTTAATATCTTTAATTCTTTTGGTAAATTTATTTATGTAGTTTTATTTTAATAAAGTCTTTGTAAAGATAAATGATGAAGAGGAGTAAAAGGGACAGAAGAGGGAAAAGGGACACCGGGACATTTGGAAGAGAAAGAAAATCAGTTTTTCTTCAGGAAGCAAATTTAAAAAAAAACCGATTCAGCCTTTTTTCGGAGTGAAAAATAAATGAAATAAAATTCCGAGAAAAAAAAGTGGCATTAAAAGACCCTCACCAGTGACACACAAGTGTCCACACTGATTTTGGCGAAAAAAGTGTCCTATATATCACTAAAAACTGAGTTTGTCGGGGTAATTAACTGGTTCCTGTTGCAGGAGGGGATAAGGGTTCTTGATTTGATATTGGAAAGAGGAGTTTCGTTGTGGTACCTCAAACTTTGGGTAATTAAACCTTTATTTCATATCACATAAAACAAAACACGATAAAATAGTAAATCCAGGGATACAATTCTATAATACAAGGGTATTTTCTAAAAGATGCATAAATATAATAAAAAAGGGGAAAAAACTCATAGGAATAAATATAATAATAAGGGGAAAGAAAAAATGGGAGAGCTCAAGCGAGCAACCAGCAAACGAAAGGCAAGAATGACGGTTGAAACTGGCTTTGGCTGCGTATGTATGGTTTCTTTGACCTGGATGATTGAAAAAGGGCCTTTAGGGGATTCTCTGGAATATTTTTATGAGAATATTGAATAAACAGGAAATTCGTTGCAGGATTTTCCTGACAGAGTTCTCAAAAATTTTGAGAAGTCAGAGCCAAAACTAAAAAGATGAGTCAAAATTAAATAAAAAAACATTCGACGCAGCAAATAAAAAAATTTCAGTTAAAAATCATGAGTTTGTTTTTTTTTGTCTAAAAGAAAATTTTTACTGGTTTTTCATTTAAAGTGAAAGTTTCTTTACATAAAATAGCAAAAAATACGTCAAAGACAAGAAAATTCAACAAAAACAAAAGAAAAAAAACAATAAAGCAAATTTTAGTTCAAAAAAGGAAGTAAAAACATGACTCATTATAACATAAACGAATGAACAAAAGGTTTTTTAAAAGGAAATAATCTCTTTAACAATTATTTTTTATTAAGTGAAAACGGTATCGGTTTATGAAAAAAAAAAGTTATCTCACAAAAATGCAAAAACAACTTGAAACATGCAAAAACTTCAAAAAATTGTCCATGAAGGTCCCTAGTTAAAATGAATATATTTTTTGGCGTGGCCTCCTTTAAGGATTTTATTTTAAGGATTGTCAATTTAAGAAAGAAATATTGAGGATCAATAATTTAAGAAAGATACTTTAATGATAAACATTCAAATTTTCAAGTTTTGAATAAGTTTTTGAACGTCAAATTAAAAATTAATTTTTCAAAAGGAAAAGTTAAAAATGTTTACTCAACTCTTTTGAAATAAAAATACGTTGATTAAAGACGTTAACCAAAGAATGTTAATTTACGCATCGGTAATTTTAGAATACATTTCAGAGAATTTACTTTTGAATATAATTTTTAAAAGACAGCTAATTCGAGTAATAAAAGAATAATGATATTTGAAAGAAGACAATATTTTAATGATGATAATTTAAAACTCGACACTTTGTACTTGTTAATTTAAGAATAGATTTTAGAGAAAGTTATTTAAAATATGATTTTTTAAATACCGATAATTTAAAGACCGTTTTTTTAAGGATTTTTTCTTTGAAGATTACTTTTTTAAAGTTTAAAATTTGAGGAAAATAAATTAAGTATTAAAGTATAAAGATGATAAAAAAAAAGGATGTCAAAATAATATTGATAAAATAAGAATGATAAAATAAAGTTGTTAAAAAAAGAATTCTAAAAAAAGGATGCTAAAATAACGTTGTTTCTCCAAGGTTTGACATTTTAAAAAATGCTAAAAAGAGGATATAAACAGAACATTTTACCAAAACACCAATTTTTTCTTCAAAATATTTTATTTTTCGTTTCTCAATCGCTTTATTCACTACACAGGTTTATGGTAATTTTTTGTGCTGATTCCGGGAATAGAGTCAGAACATGTTTCAACGACTTCTGAAGTCGGATTCTGATACTCAAGCTTTTTTGACTTCTGAATCCGGTTCCAGAATCCAGAAATCGAAAAAGTGCCTATTTTCTGAGAATCAACGTATAATTCTGATACCATCCTTCTCTATAATCAAAAAAAAGTATTGGCAAAATATTTTGAAGAAAAAATTGGTGTTTTGGCAAAATGTTCTGTTTATATCCTCTTTTTAGCATTTTTTAAAATGTCAAACCTTGGAGAAACAACGTTATTTTAGCATCCTTTTTTTAGAATTCTTTTTTTAACAACTTTATTTTATCATTCTTATTTTATCAATATTTTTTTGACATCCTTTTTTTTATCATCTTTATACTTTAATACTTAATTTATTTTCCTCAAATTTTAAACTTTAAAAAAGTAATCTTCAAAGAAAAAATCCTTTAAAAAACGGTCTTTAAATTATCGGTATTTAAAAAATCATATTTTAAATAACTTTCTCTAAAATCTATTCTTAAATTAGCAATGTTTTAATTGATATCTTTTGGTTATCATCCTTAATCATTGTTATTTTATTTGACATTTTTTAATTACCGTATTTATCTTTGCATTCTCAAATGTTTTTCCGTAGAATAAACATACTTTAATTCAAAGTTCTTGAAATTGCATAATTATAATGAAAGTATTTTAATAAATGTTTACACTTCATCATCTTTAACTTCCTGATGTTAGTAATTCTTAAATGTTTAGTATTCATAAAAAAATATTTAAAAAAACATCCTTTAAACTTTGCCCTCAAAAAAGTTATACATAAATTGTCATTTATTTTATATCACGCTCAAAGTATCGATATTTAATCAACTATCCTTATGACATTTTTCTTTAACTGACAATCCTTAAAATAAAATCCTTAAAGGAGGCCACGCCTATTTTTTATCTCTGTTAAAAAAAATAATTTTAAAAAAATCTCAAAAAGAAAACATTTTACTCACATAAAATGCATTTAAAAATGACGTTACAGTATTTTAGTGAACATGCAAAAAAAGAGGATTAAGAGAAAAAAATAAAAGAAAAATAAAAAATAAACAAAGAAATTGAAAACTATCAATCTCACAAAAATGCAAAAACAACATGAAACATGAAAAAAAGATCTTAAAAAAGAAAATATTTGACTCAAATATTTTTTAGATCGGAAACAGCTAACAAAAATACATGAAAAGTTTGTTATTTTTTTTTTGAAAATGTGACACACAAAATGAAATTAAAAATGGTGTTACAGTATTGCAAAAAAAGAGGATTAAGGGGGAAAAATATAAAAACTAAACAAAGAAACTGAAAATTGTCACCTATTTTCCTATTAAAATTTCTTCAAAAAAAAAACATAAAATTGAGTTTTATTGAATAATGATTAAAAAGTGACAAAAGATGAGAAAAAAAAATTTTAAAAATGCTCAAATCTACAAAAATAAAAATAGATTTATCAACAATAAAGGCAACTTTTAAGCAGCATTCGAAAAGTTAAAAAAAGTGCTGGGTTTAATTTCTTTTTTTTCTGAAGTAAAAAAATGCGATTCTCTCAAATTTTTTTGTTGCCTTAAACTATTTATATCAAAAAAACTGTTGCATAATTTTTTTGAGCAGCAATTTAACCTTTTAAAAAATTTTTTAAACTATTCCATATTTAATTATGTATTTAAAAAAAGAAATGTTTGACAAAAAAATAAAAATAGAAGGTAACAAACCTTGCACACTTTTCTTTTGGTTATGCTTTTGGTTCTTCGTAGATGATTGCCATTCATAAAAAGGATAATCAGGAGTGTAACCTCCTCTTTCATTTAAATTCAAATTGTATTGGTCATCTTGGTTGTAACCACTTTTTTTGCCACTAACGGCATTGGCAAAAGATGAATATTTCGATGCCATAACGAAGAAATAACAGTAGAGAAGATAATTGAGAAGACTAAGATAATAATATTAGATAACTATAACTTTCAAAAATAAATGTTTAACAAAAAAAAACAAAAGCAAAAAATCACGATCAATTTAATACAGTTTCAAAAAAATTAACATTTTGACAAAAGATATTTGGAAATTATAGATTCATTAATTTAGCAAAAAAAGCTGCAACTTTTTGCAAATATATATTAGGAAGTAGTAACCTTAAAATGTATATAATATTATCATATTATTATTTTTAAATCTGTATAAAAAATGAATTTTTAGTTGATAGTTTTTTTAAAATACAATTTAAAATATTATTGAATTAAAAATATGACGAAAAAATGAGGACCAGAAAATATTTAACAAATTAAAAAAGAATTGTGTTAAAATGACTTTTATTGATTTTTATTATGAAAACTGTAGAAAGAATTTTCAATGAAACTAAAGGCTAAATTCAAAAAGACAGCGTTCAGATTGTCCGTAAAAAAATTTTTAAGGGAGATAAATTTTATGCCATGTTCAAATACGGCGAAAGATCAAAAGAAAATATCGTTTATTAAAGGGGAAAGTCGGATTATTAAAAATTCTTGATAATAAGAAATGAAAAAGTTTCCGAAGAAGTTTAAAAAACTTTTACGTAAAATTAAACAAAGAAAAAAGAACAAGTTTGACATCATTTTCATTAAATTAAACAAAAAATAGAAACCACAATTAATAAATAAAACACGGAGGAAAATGCAACCTGCAAAAAAGCAGAAAGGCTACAAAAAGGTCAGCTAAAAGAATCATTTTTAAAGAGAAGTTGTGGAATTTATTAAACTGAATCATTTTTCTCAAAAAAGGGAAAGCATTAGTTCAGTTTTTTCGATTTTGTTCTGTTTTTGCCTTTTTTGTTTTGAAATTGTAAAGATTGAATTAACCTGATAACAAATGTTTTGAACACCTTTTGCTAGCAAAGAGAAGACTTCAATGCCTTCTCTTTGCTAGCTTTTATTTAATAAAGCAAAAACTTTTTAAAATTATTCTTTTGTGTGCATTTCCGATTTCTTTTTAAATACTTTTTATTCTTTTTTATTTTATCACTTTTATAACTTTGGACCATTTTCATTATATTTTTTTGCCATAATTTTTTTTCAAATTTTATAATTAGTTGCACACGTTTTTCATTTCGCTGAAATGTATTGAAAAATTGTTTAAATAAAATTTAACAAATTTTATTTCGATAATTCTTATTTTAAAAAAAGCAACAGTGCAAAATGTTGTGAAACAAAAAATTTTTTTGTGGGTGTGTGGAAAAACTGGACTGGACCGATTTTTGGACTGGACTAGGATTTCCTGGACTAGAGAAATATGTTTTTTTTCAAAAAAAACGTATTTTTTAGGGTATTAAATCAATCTGTTTTGTCATATTTTAATATCTTAAATACAGGCCCGTAGAGATGGGGGGGGGGGGGGGGGCCAGGGGGCATGTGCTTCCCGAAATTAATGAATTTCCTTTGATGTTTTGTCGCTTCGCGTTGGCGGCGGCAAAAGATCAAAGGGGTGCCCCGCAAAATGGTGTTGCACCTGATGAAATTTTTTTCTGGCTACGGCCTTGCTTAAATATATTTTTTTTTAAAAATTGCGAGTCCAGTTCAGGAAATCCTAGTCCCGTCCAAAATTCGACCCAATCCAGTTTATCCACACACCCTTTTTTTGTTGTAAATAAAGCAAAGCTTTTTAAACCATTTTTTTTATCAATTGAATAGATATTTTGTATTTTTATAAAATATTGATTACATTTTTAAGATTTTTTTCTTCAGAGTGGAGTAGGCATGGCAGCTAACAGCCCGTCACAGAACGCCAAAATTTTATATCTTTTTTTATCACTGATAAAAATATTTTTTGACAATTACAACCCCACCGGCCTTTAGGATAATCTGTCTGATTCTGCAGACTACATAAAAAAATATTCAGTAGGTGACGAGATATCACCAAACGGCCGTTTCAACCCGGAAAATTGCTCGTTTTTTCTTAGAAAAAACGAGCAAAAAATAAAAATGCTAGTTTTTTATAAGAAAAAGTTTTTGTTTCTTTCAATCCATCTTTCTTTTAAAATGTTTAATACAATATTTTTTATTATGAAATATCATTGGCAAAAAATTGTAAATACATATGTACTCGTAAATGGCAAAGATCAAAAAAGTAATTAATTTTATCGCTTTTGATTTGAAGAAGGAGGCTGTTGCTGTTGTTGACTATTGTTAAGCGTTGCAAGATAAGCTTGAAAAATTTGTTGTTGATTTTGTGGGGTTGAATTTTGCAAGAGATGTTGTAATTGTTGTTGAATCAAAGTATTTTGTAAATTTTGCCAAAGCAGCTGGCGTTAAATTTGGCATTGTTGAAGTGAAAGGAAGATTTGAACATGGAGTTGTATTATTATTTCTTGATTTACAGAAAATGTTTAAAGTTAATCAGTCACTCAAAAATTAGCTTTAAAAATTTATAACTCAAAAAAGTATTTTTTCAAAAAAATCAAAAGGGCTCGTTCGACCCACCGTGGCAAAGAAAAGACGAACAGTTTTTTTACAATGTTTTTCTTTTCTCAAACGTTGATCAAATTAATGTGATAAAGGTATATATGAAAAAATAACGACAAATTATTTATATACGACTAATAACAATGAGAAAATACGATTGTAGAAAATAAAGATAACTGTTAGTAAAAGAATGATAAAACAAAAATTAAAAGCATTGAAAAATAATTCAACAAAAATAAATAATTTAAACTTTTCGTGTTATAATACCTTTAAATAATTTATGGCTTTCAAAATATTTTGAAACTTCCTGTGCATTTGGAAGAACGGCAACTCCATTACTAAGTTCTTTTGAAATTTCTTTCCTGCTGTCAAGTTTGACGTCTGTTTTTGGGGGTTTTCTGCTAAACTGTGAACCGTTCTCTCCTTTATATTTGGTGAGTTTTTCAATTAAATATTGTAACCAAATTACTGAAGTTTTTGGAGTAAAATCTTTTCCACCATTTCTAAAATCAAACATAAATTAGTTCAAAATAATCATATTAGCCATTAACTTACTGAAGAATTGGTATCATTTGTCGATATACTTGTTGATGCAGATCGGTATCAGTAGCAGCATCTTCATTAACAAGATTTTCTTTTTCAAGATCTTTGCATATAATTGTATTTTCTAAAAATGTTCATTTTGATTCAGTTTTTAAAATGATAATTAAACTTACCAAGCTTTAAACGACTATTCCCATAGTCAGCTAATCTTGCTAATTTACCAAATGTTTTGATGCCAAATGTTTTGCCATTTAATTCAACAGATATTTCAGGTTCTTCTGTTTCTTGAATAAATATATTAGATACATGTTGATCTCTATGCTCAAATTGGAGCACAGATTCAGCAACGGCATCAGCAAAGGAAATTTGTGCTAGAATGCTTAATAATTCTTCAGCTTTTTTGAGAATAACTTTTCAAGTTCTTGACCAGCAAGGCTAAGAGACAAAACAAGATAAGTTTGATTTTCAGCATCAATTTTAAGTGGAGATGCATTGTATTTTTTTCCTTTATAATTATCAAAAAGATTGAGAAGAATTTGTGGGTAATATCCTAAAAAAGAAATTATTAAAGTAACTCTCAGGTCTTTTTATAATATTACCTTTTACAATAGCTGCATCATAAAGCTTTAAGAAATTTCCACCAGGTAATGAAGATAAAGCTTTTGTAATCAAAAATTCAGGGAGAATTTCGGCTGCTGAAGCCATTAGTGAATCATTGAACTTTGTTTTCAAATGACCTTGTCGATATGGAATGATCTTAAAAAAATCTATTAAATTTTTTTTTGAAATAATAAGCAACTTACTTTGACGGCTGTTGCAAGTTGGGTTCTTTTTAATATTCCTTGATAAACATCTGAATAACCGCCTTCCCCCAATTTCTTTCCTTCATCAAAATTAAAAGTTTTTGCAACATATTCATTAAAATCACATAACGTTCCAACAGCTTCCCGAAGTTCAGTTTCAGCATCAACATTATTTTCTAAAAAAATACGTTCATTCTCGGAAATAAATGTGTTTCGTACATTTTTGTTTTACAATAAATTAACTTTAGTGATGAATCTCTCTCTTTATCTTCTTACTTTTTTGGTAAAGAATTAACAAAAATAAATTATGCTAAAAAACCGCCTTTTTCCTTAAAAAAGGCATTGATTTTTTTTACCTAATTATTTGTGCATCTTTTTTATTTCAATTTTTTCATTTTCATTTTCTCATTTATTTTTTTTTTTTTTAATTCAATCCAAGAGTTTTTTTTGCAGGTTTTTTTTTTGTTATATTAGTCAAAACGTTTGTTTTTCTTCTTTTTTTTAATGAGAACATGGGTTTATCTTTTAATTTTTTTACCAATATTTATCTTGGCAAATGACGTATTTTTAGGTAATACTGTGGTTGCATAAAAAATTTGGTAAAAACTTTTTGTAAAAAATTCGATATATTTCCATCATTTTTTAAAGAAAACAACATCGAAAACGGAGAGATTTTTCATTTTAAAGAAGAAAAAAAACAACGCCATCGTTTTTTGACAAAAAGTATTGATTTTTTCACACCAATTTTTTTCGCTTCTTTTTCTCTTGCTTTCCAGTTTCATCGAAGAGCATTTTTTGCGCATCCTTTTTTTTTCACTTGACTTTTTTTTAATATGATACTTTAAAAAATGTCGTTTTATCTTCATAATTATAAGTTATCTTATTTTTTTTTGAAGTAGAAGTAAGCATAATCTTTTCAGAAACAAATAAAAAGGCTGGAACATTTTTTTATGTGTTAACTAAACGGGAGTTTCCTCTTTTAAAAAAACAAAAACGACGCGGTTTTCTTTTTGAAAAAAAGCATTGATTTTATGCCCTTTTTTTTGCATTTTTTAAATTCACTTTTTTTCATTCTCTTACTTTGCTTTCAGTTTCATCAAAGAACATTTTCTCGGTTCTTTTTTCTGTTTCAACCAGGGTTGTTAAATTCCCGGGAAATCAGAAAAATCGGGCAATTTCCCGGGGATTTCCAGGGGATTTCCCGCTAATTTACCGTAAACCCAATTTTTCAGATTTTAGATTTCACACTTGAAAAATTTAAAAACGTGATTTAAGAGTAATTACCCTTTTTTTACCTATATTAATTCGTTCTGATTGTTTTAAAAGCTAAAAAAACCTATTTTAATTGAAAAAGATTATAATTTTTAAAAAATTTTAGTATGAAAAATTAGGGTTGTCGATTTCCCGGGAAATCGAAAAAAAGCGGGAAATTTCCCGTTGATTTCCCGGAAACGTAATTTTGGTAATTCTGTTTTTTCAATACCTAAAATTACTAAAAGCTCATAATTTGATGAATTTTTAATGAATTTTTCCAATTAATGACTTTTTATAACAAAAACTGCCTTATTTTGTGCTAAATGAGGTTAAAATAGTAAAAAATGTTGAGTTTCTAACAAACATTTGCGGGAAATTTCCCGGGAAAGGGAAATCGACAACCCTAATTAATATACCCAAAATTCCGGGAAATTAATTTCATTTCCCGCTAAAGTCGGGAAATTTCCCCGGGAATTTTCCGCTAATTTCCCGGGGATTTCCCTTTGACAACCCTGGTTTCAACAACTATATTTTTTCCAAAAGAATTGTTTATTTGTTTTTTTTTGCGTTTAAATTTTTTGCCATATGAACTCTTGTTCAATATACTTTTCGAATCAACTTTGGACGAAAAGACAGTCACAAATTTTTTTTTGTCATTTTTCCTTAAAATATCTTTTTCTTCTTGCCCTTTTATATTTTGATTGATTTTTAACTTTTTATTCTCAATACATTTATGTGGGAATTTTATATAATAATGTTTTTGCAGGTGATGCATATATGGTCGCTTCTGGAGTGCCAGAGAAAATTGAAAAAAAGCATGTAAAAGAGATTGCAATAATTGCATTAAAACAAAGAGATGTAAGAATTTGGAGAACTTTTGCCATAAAAAATAACAAACAAAAATAAATGAAATGATAGCAATAAAAACATTTAGTTTTTGATTTTTGATGTTATTATCGCTTTTTTGTTACAAGAGAGGTAGGCACTTTTATAGTATTCCCCCCGCATTTTCAAAATTGTTTTTGCATTCACAAAAAAGTTTTGAAAAAAAAAATTCACGCTTTTTCTTTAAAATTTGCATAGATCGCATCAACATAAAATGTATTTTCCCTTTCTAAAATTTTCTCTTTTTTTCCATTTTTTAAATCATGGACGAACTTCGAAATTTAACAAATCGTGAATTTTATGATATTATTAATAAACCAGATGATGATATCTATTTATTCGAGATTTAAAGTATTTCTGCCGTTTTTTTAAAACTGCGCTGTGAGGGGGGAATACTATAAAAGGTGGTCATTGCCTTCTTTTATGGTATTCCCCCCCCCATTTTTGCAAAAAAATATTTCTCAAAATTCCATGAAATTTACATATCCGGCGTTTTTTCTCTTACAAAGACTTCTGTTTATTTTTTCTGCCGTGTTTTTAAACTGCAAAATGCGGGGGGAATACTATAAAAGAAGACAGTTGCCATCTTTTATAGTATTCCCCCTGCATTATCATCGACTATGTTTTTGCATTCACAAAGAAAAAATTTACATGAAATCAAGCAAAATCAACGAAAGTGCTATAAAAGGAGAGAAAGCACACAAAACAGGCTTTTTTTCACTCTTCAACGGTTTGCTGAACGGTTGCTCCATCACTCTCTCCAACTTCAAAAATTTTTCAAAGTCTTTTTTCTCTGGATTTTTACAAGTTCGAAAAGAAAATCGGACTTGTACAAATTACGAGAAAAAAGACTTTGAAAATTTTTAAAAAGGGGGGGGGAAAGCTATAAAAGTACCGCGAGGTATGCATAATGTATTTCGAGTTTTGACTTTAAAATAGGTTCGAATTTAAGATGCGGAACCGAAAACGAATTTGTGAAAGCCAATGGCTATCCAAAAAATTATAATCTCAAATTAAATATCAAAGGAATTCTTTTGATGTTTCATGCCGCTGATTGTTCTCGGCGGAATTCCTTTGATCTTTAAATCTTTCCCACAGAGATTATAATTTCTTGATAATCATTGGCCGCTAATACTTTCACAAATTCGTTTTCGGCCTCTTGTTATTAATTTAAATCTGTTTTGAAGTCAAAAATCGAAACTCACTTCGCGTACTTCCATTGTAAGTTGTTTTATATCTGCTCGAAAATTTTTCTGGCAAGGCTTACTGTTGTTTTAAAATGTTTAATATTGCGTCATTCTTTGATCCTTATATTTTTTCTGTTTTTTTCTGTTATTTTTTTGCTTTTTTTAAAATACATGTAGTTGTCTTTTTAAAGCTTGCACATCTCAATTGACGCCGATTTAAATCAATTTGTTTTTATGTATTTTTTGCAGCTCTTTTTTTACATCACTTTTTTCTATTTTCTTTTTGATCGCAAATTAAATTCTTTTCGTCTTGTGGAAACAGTTTTTTGTTTAAAAGCTGACAAAAGTCAATGTTTCTATTATTGATCTTTTGTTTGTTTTTTTTGTGCATAAAATATTTGTCTCACAAGTGCCATTTTTTGCTGTCATTTTTTTCTTTTTTGAATTAAAAACATCTTTTTTCTTGCTAACATGCCCGAAAAATTGTAAAGAATGCAGATGTTGAGCTGCCAGTGTCAAAAATTAATCTTTTTTTAGTTGTGAAATAAAAATGGTATTGTTGTTTTAGCATGCATAGTCAAAAGTAAGGCAAAAGCATTTTTTTGCACATCTTTCTTATTTTAATATGTATTGTTTTCCTTTTTTTATGTCTTACTGTAAAAAACTAACTTCATTATATAAAATACTTTGAGTTTTTTTGCAAGTCCTGTAATAAAAAGATATATTTCAGAATTTCTTTTTAACTTTAGTTTAACTCGATTTCTATAATATCTTTTTTTTCATTGCCAAAATGATAAATTTTTTTAAAAATATTATAGAAATTGATGTGGCAGAAATTGCTTTGCTTTTCTTAAATCACTGAAGCAGCAACATTTTCTTTGCTCACTTTTCAATAGTAACTTGCTGTTAAAGCTTCGAATATAAAAAAGGACGACTACATTTTTTCAGATTTTATCGACATTATTTGCATTAAAAAAGCGTTTTTATAGCAAAAAAGCTCTCTTGATTTTTTTCGTTTAAATAAAAGGTTTTCTGCTCATCTTATCTGCGACAAAAACAATAAAATCCATATTTAATTTATTTTTTAAAGTCGTCACTTTGAAAAAATTATAAGCTTTAACGAATTTCTTTTTTTACTTTTATTCAATCGTCGCGCAAGATGAATCAATTTTTGTTTTTTTTGACTACCCCCTTTTTCTCATCAAACAGAAAAAGTGCAAAACGCAATCGCCGCTTTCATTCCGAAAAAAAACTTGTTGATTTTTATCGTTGTCATTTCAGTGCTCTACTGCATCATTTTTGAGTGATTTTATATCAATTTTGAGTGATTGTTTTAGAAAACACTAACTAACCTTTTGTGGACATTGTTGTTGCTGCTGTTGTTGTTGCTGTGGAGAATGAAGATGTTGCTGAAGTTTCAGCTGAAGATGCAGATGCAGATGACGATGCTGCTGTTGTTGTTGTTGTTGTTGATTTTGATGATGCAGCTTCAGCACTTATTGTCAAATTTTGCATTCTTTCATTAAGTTGTCCATCAGTTGATTCAATTTCTTCAACATCTTCTTCATCATCAGGATTAAAGTTATCCAATTTTCCAAAAATTATCTCCGCTGTTTCTGGTTCAACTTTTGAATCATTCTATAAACGTTTATTTTAAAAATATGCAAAACAATTTGCCATTGATAGAGTCTAGTCCATAATTTTTAAACTGCCATTTTTGATTTCTTCGTAAGCAAAATAAAAAATGGTTTTTAATTTTTTTTGAGGTTACGTTACAGTAACACTGATCAAAAAATAATCAAAAAAAAAACATTAAATTCTATGAAGGGGTTTTAAAAGTGAACTCACAGCTCTCCCAATTCTTCTTTTTAAATTGTCTTGTGCTTTTCGCGTTCCATATGAATCAAGAAAACGCTCCGCTCCAAATGTTGCTGTAAATTGCTGTTCAAATTCATGCATATCAGGTGGAACCATTGTTGCAGAGACTTTCAATAAGAAATCCCTAAAAAGTTTGTTTATAATATCTATTTTTTTAAAAGTATGCATTTTTTTCACCTTTCAAATTGTTCTGTTCGAATTACATCAGCTTCTTTGAGTTTGCATGTATCATGATGACCAAGTCGAGGATCATCAACAATTGTATTATTATTTAAACGATAATGAACATTTAAACTTTTACATGCTTCAGTGGTGCATCTTGCACCATCATTTGGGCGGCGATCATCAGTTGATAATTCAATAAAACCATTTGATGACACTTGCACAATGAACAAGTTTGCATTAAGGTATTTTGTTAATCTTCGCCAACACTGAAAAAAATCAAAATATATATTTAACATATAATAAACAACTTTTTTTGTTGAAAAGAACAATTTTTTTAGAAAAAGAAGTTGACGATTATTTTAGATTGCTTTTAAAAATCTTCAACTTACTTTCCAACCGATTGGTAAAATGGATGATGATGATCCAGCACCTAAAAAAGTTAGCATATTTTATTATTTTATCTTTATTATAAAAACAAAAAAATTTTTTATTTTATAAAATTAACTGCGGTGCGGCAAAACTATTATTATCATACTTTTTCGTAAACATGACCGTCTGGCTTCAAAGTGACGGGGTCAACAAAAGTCGTATTTCCTAATACAAGCAAAATTTTTCATTTTTTGCAGTAAAGACAAAAATTTTAAATTTAAAGCATACAAAAAAATCTCACAACATTTCGTTTACCAACAAAACTTTTAAATTCAAAAATCAAGCATAAACAAAACAATCTTGCGCATAAATTATGTTCGTTTTTTTTTGTTTTTTAATTTTTCATAAAATCAAAGCACTTTTTAAAACAGCTCTTTTTTGTGTAGCAATGCAATTTCAGTCTTCTTCCTTTTTTCTGTTTAAACGAAAAAGTATTATTCTTTCTTTCTATTTTTGGTTTATTTTTGTTGCATTAAAAAATTCAAAAAAATAAAGTCGTTGAAGAAGTCCACAAAAGTGAATACTTCAACGGTTGAAATATTCACTTTTGTGGGCAATTTAAAGTTTTTTATTTTTTTAATAAAATTTTAATGGAATATTTGTTCTTTTTTGGCAAATTAGATAATTTTTTAGATAAAAATAAAACTTACCTATAGGGCTTGGTGGTGAATTCATCGATTCATCGATTGTTTGCTGTTGTTGATGAAGAGGTTGTGGCTGTTGTTGTTGTTGATGAGGTTGTTGTTGTTGTTGTGGTTGATGAAGAGGTTGTGGTTGTGGTTGTGGTTGATGAAGAGGTTGTTGTTGTTGTTGTGGTTGATGAAGAGGTTGTGGTTGTGGTTGATGAAGAGGTTGTTGTTGTTGTTGTGGTTGATGAAGAGGTTGTGGTTGTGGTTGTGGTTGATGAAGAGGTTGTTGTTGTTGTTGTGGTTGATGAAGAGGTTGTGGTTGTGGTTGATGAAGAGGTTGTTGTTGTTGTTGTGGTTGATGAAGAGGTTGTTGTTGTTGTTGTGGTTGATGAAGAGGTTGTGGTTGTGGTTGTGGTTGATGAAGAGGTTGTTGTTGTTGTTGTGGTTGATGAAGAGGTTGTGGTTGTGGTTGATGAAGAGGTTGTTGTTGTTGTTGTGGTTGATGAAGAGGTTGTGGTTGTTGTTGTGGTTGACGAGGAGGTTGTTGTTGTCGTTGTTGTTGCTGACGAGGCGGTGGTTGTTGTTGTTGTTGTTGTTGTTGAGCATTAGCAGCTCTTCTCCGTGTCATTGGTCCTTCTGAAATAACACATTCTTCTTTTCATTTTTTTAACTTTGGATATAATTTTTAAAACCACTCTTTTTTTGGCGCTTATTCTATTTTTTTACATTAAAAAATGGCGCTTATCAATTATCTAAATTGCATAAAAACTTGAAACTTTGCATTTATTTACTTTTAAAAATTGTGAACAATACTGACCTTCTATTCTTTTGTTTACCATTGCAAAAGAATTAATCAAAAATTTTGGCTCTTTTAAGAAACAATTTTTTTTGTAGTTGCGGTCAGTGTTGGCGGGTTTTTTGGTATACCTTCGGCTTTGGAACGGTATACCGTAACTGGAAACAGAAGTCGAAAATGTTTTTTACTTTCCCAAAAAATTCTTCTTTTTTTGTCCAAAACAAAAAAAACAAAAGCAAAAATATATTCAATATGTTTGTTTTCAGAAGCTGACATTAATAGCTTTCTTACGGAAAAGTATTGGAATTAAAAAGACGCACATTATTTGAGAAGAAACTCTTTTGATTTTAGTCGCCAAAAAATTAAGTTTTTGTTTTATAAAAAATGATATTTCATGCAAATATTTATATTTAAATTATTAATGGGTGCCCTTTTGAATTACAGATTTTATGCAAAAAAAAACTAACGTTGTGGTGGAGGTTCAGGATTGACATTTTGTGTAGCTGGAGGTGGTGAAAGTGCTGAAACAATACATTATTATTTTCATATTCCATACTCTTAAGTAATTTTATATTTTTTTTCCTTAAATGTATCTGTTATCACTGAAGTTGCTCATTTCCAAGGAATACGGGGTTTGCAGGAAAGTCTTCAAAATTCGGAAATTTTTTGATTTGATTTCCCGGGAAATGAGCAATCCTGCTTATCACATTATTTTCACTTTAAAAATTTGCATTTATTTATTTAAAATATTGTATAATATTTGTTTTCATTTAGCCAGAAAAAGTTTTACACTTGTAACTTGTTTTATCTAAATTTAAAACTTCCAGCAAACCTTTATTGAAAAACTATGTTGTATCAAAATTGTTCCACCTATTTTATATGTCAAAAACAAAGAACAGATACTTATTTTTAAAGCAATGGAGCAATAATCTTTGTTAAAACTCTTATCTTTTTTGGCAACGATTTTTTAGTCTTTGTAATTAATAAAAAGAAAGCTTTATAGTTAAGCAAAGTTTTGTTACATTTGAAAAAATCAAAGTCTTTTTTTGTGCCTTTGTTATGGTAATGAACTTTTAGATTTTCATTATACCTAATCAAATTCAGTTTCTTAATTTTTATAATAATTAACAAAACATACCAGCCAAAAGAATATCAAGAACTTTATCTTCGAAATACTTTTTTTCATGTGGTCCAAGCTTTGCAATTAATAAATAAATGTCATCCAGAGATAAAGTTCTTAAATGAAGGAGCAGATTTTCACAAATAGTTCCTTTACAAGTGGAACAGGTATTAAAATGACTTCGAACAAAATCAGCAAGGGCTCGAGCGTTACTTTCCATAGCGAAAAATCAATATTCGATAAACTGACAGATTGCCTAAAAAAATGAAAGATTCACGTCGAAAAGATAATTATAACAATTAAAACGCATTGAAAAAATAGTTAAAAGACGGATTTAAATTTGAAGCAGAAAGTGATTCAAATGAGAAAAAAAAATCATCGATGCTTAAAATCACACTTTTCTAAAAATTTTTGTTAAAATCAGATAACAACGGGCCAAAGAGTGAAAGATGCCTTTTTATGTTTTTTTAAGATGAATATTTTTCTTTACAGTTTTCCGTCTCTGTTTTAATATTTAATATTTATTAAAGGAAAGAGAATGTAATAATTTGCACAAAAACGGATCGTAATATTACAAGGATCGTAATATTGAATGAATATTACAATGTGCTTATTAAAATAAAAAGAAAAAACCAAAACAGCAAATTAAAAGAGGCAAAAATCATAAAAACCCCAAGTAATCACAAAAAAATATAACGTAGGATAAAAAAAGAAAAAAATTAACAAATGCAAAAAAAAGCAAATCAATTGTCAAAAACAAAATTTTAAAAAAAACGATAAAACATCTGTATTATAATTAGCACCGTTTAATTAAAACGCATTGAAATAATAGTTAAAAGACAGATTTTATTTTGAAACAGAAAGTGATTTAAATGAGAATAAAACATTTTTAAAAAATCAGGAATAATTTTCTATGTTTAAATAAACAAATAATTATTAAGTTCGAAGAGACAGTCTGTGAGAACCTTAAAAAAGGGCGGAACAAAAAATTTTAGAATTTTGTTTTTTGGTCATAAATCGACTATATAGGTTGTGAATAGACGATTTTGGAAATATGAGACTCTTTGGATCAGTAGTTTTGATGTTAGAATATTTCAAAGTTTTATATGTGCAAAAAATTCAAAAAATCGCAAAATTTTTTACAGTATAGTTATATTTCTGATACTTTCCCATTTAAGTAAGTTGGAAATGAACTATCAAATGGTATACAGTATGAATTTTTATGATGACGGAAAAAATTAATTTGAAATTTTTTAATTAAAATTTTTTCATGAAAATCGCGTCCACCGGAGCTAGTATATATTTCAAATGATAGCCCTTTTTTGTCCTAGCGCCAAGGAGATAAGTTAATGTTAATTTTTTTATGATAACTATATGCAAAAATAGTGAAAAAAAACAACAGACAACAATTTTAGTAAAAATTTAATTTTTACGATTTTTGAAAGTTTTCAAAATTTGAAATTGAATTTGTTTAAAGAAATCTTTGCTTGTTTTTCCATAGGAAGGGATATTGTAATCCTGTTTTTAATATCAGAAATAAGTTTTTTATTGTTTTAATATGTTTTTTGGATATGAACTTTTCTTATTATTATTATTTTTTTGAATTAAATTTTGTATATGTTACCGGAAGTTTTGTGAATGCTGTTGTCTTTTTAACAATATTTGCTAGTCAATCACAAAAATTTCGGTAACATATGTATTGTTTGTTAAATTTTTGAAAAGTTTGCATTTGGATGGTTTCAGTTGTTTGACTACATGAAAATTTGACGTTTCATTTAAATTTTTTGTACTTTTTAGCGTAAATTTTAAAAGCCATTTTCATAAATAATTGTAGTTTGGTTCTTTTTCGTTGAAGATCTTTCTATAAAAATGAAAGAGGCAAAAAGAAGTTTCTCTTACAGACAAAAAAATCATAACAAAATATGTCAAAAAAAATTTGAAAATATATTGCAAACTCAAGGAATAAAGAATAAATAGAAAAAAGCAAAAGTGTTTGATTTTAAACGGTACGGAAAACCGGCTCTTCCTATTTTAAAATTAACTCATGCACTTTCACTTAATGGATAGTTGCAATTTAAAAAAACACAAACAATTTAAAACATGCAATAAATGTTTTAAAAAAAATAATAAAAACAATTTGCAGCTAAAAACATTGCAACACCCTTTACCAGTGCCATATTAAATAATCAGTGTCTCCACCGTTCCCGTTCCGGAACGTCCGTTCTTCCGTTCCCGTTCCGGAACGGAGGGGAACGTATTCTTTTAAATTTGGGAACGGAACGGACGCACGAGTAATGCCAAAAAAAGGAACGGAACGGACGCGTTCTTTTTAGAGATTTCAGACGTTCCGTTCCTCAACATCTTTTTGTAACTTTTTTTTAAAAGTCCATTGAAATCGTAACTTTAAAATATGTAAAAAGGGAACTTTTTATTATTTTTTGATGGTACATTTGCCGTAAAAACACGATTTATTTAAAAAATACCCTCAGAATTTTTTATACTTAAAACAAAAAAAATTATTTTTATATTGGAATTTGAAGATTTTTTAAAAATTTAGAGGAACGGGAACGGAACGGGAACGTATACCCGTTCCTGACGTTCGGAACGGAACGGACGGGAACGGGTCTTTTAAAAAACAGGAACGGAACGGATATGTTCCAAAAAAAGTGAAACTTTGGAGACACTGAAATTAAATAAAATGTTAAGTAATACTATGAAAAAGCAAATGTTTTCTTGAACAATAGGAAAATTACCGAAAAATGGTTAGCATCCGCAGCCTTTGAATTAGGTTAAAAAAATAAAAATTTCGTTTTGTGTTTCGCGAAAATTTTTGGTTTTTTTTTTCAGCTTTGTTTCTGTTTAAAATCGTGCTTGTGTTGCGTCCATCCTTACTTAAATGTATAAAAGTTCAATAAATTTTAAAAGAATTTGAAATATTAATAAAGAATCATTTTGGTAAAGAAAATGCTTTAAAAAAGTTAAAAAGGTAAAGCCATATTTTGAGATTTTTGAAAAAAAAGATAAAAAATTAGTGTAGCAAATATAAATTGTTGTGAGAATTTTATGAATAAATTAAAAAAGTACTGTGAAGAAAGAAAGAAAAAAGGGAAGAGCAAAATAACTTTAAAAAAAGATTACACAACCTTAATAAAAAAACGTTTTATAAAATAAAAAAAAGAAACGAATGAGCACATATATATTTACAGTATAAAAATGCACGTAAAAACTGCAAAAAAAATTTGCTTACTCAAATAACACTAAAACAATAACTTATCAAAATAAATTTATGGTAAATTTATTCTTGATTTAACAGACATTCGTCCTCAATAAATGTGAATACAGCCACACACAGTCAGATTTCGTACAACTTCAGCTTTTTTCCTATCTGAGTAGAAAAGAACCTAACAAGTATTCGCATTTTTTAGGAATTTCAACTCAAATTTAAGTCCCAAAATTTCCATCAGAACACGAAAATAATTTAGAGTGCAATTTGACCTTTTAATCTACGGAGCAAAAAATTTTTGATACCATTAATATAAGCAAAAGATATATTTTAAGGGCTTAAAACAAAAAAAAACGTCAAAATAAAAGTTACATCACAGACACCAGTGCCGCAACCAGCTGAAATTCTGAGGTAAAAAATCGAAAAAAGGAGGAGAACGTGAATTTAAAATATAAAATTTTTCTTCTGATTAGTATAAAGTAAAATACTTTAGTCAAAAAATATGCAAAGAGGGCCAAAATCTCGACTACAACTTTCGACATTTCAGTGAAGTTGCGGCACTAGCAGACACTGTTTGATTTCATCGATGCTAAAAATCACACTTTTCTAAAAATTTTTGTTTTCTTATAAATGGGGAAAAAGCGTCCTTAAAATCAGATAACAACGGGCCAAAGAGTGAAAGATGCCTTTTTATGTTTTTTTAAGATGAATATTTTTCTTTACAGTTTTCCGTCTCTGTTTTAATATCTAATATTTATTAAAGGAAAGAGAATGTAATAATTTGCACAAAAACTGATCGTAATATTACAAGGATCGTAATATTGAATGAATATTACAATGTGCTTTTTAAAATAAAAAGAAAAAACCAAAACAGCAAATTAAAAGGGACAAAAATCATAAAAACCCCAAGTAATCACAAAAAAATATAACGTAGGATAAAAAAAGAAAAAAAATTAACAAATGCAAAAAAAAGCAAATCAATTGTCAAAAACAAAATTTTAAAAAAAACGATAAAACATCTGTATTATAATTAGCACCGTTTTTTCAAAGTTGTGCAATAAACATAATTTTGGTACCAAAAAATGTAGAATCTTAATACGAATTGGTAAAACGAATTCTCAGGTTAAATGCTGATAAAAATAATAACTGATAAAGAAAAAATGAAAACACCGTAATTTTTTCAGTCGAATCCTGAGTTTCTTATAGTAATTAGAAGAATATTCTTAAATTTTATGAAACAACAAAAAAAATACGTCATTCATTTTTTTATCATTTCTTAGAATTCTTTTTGCAAAAACCTTTAAAATTTTTTCAATAAATTTACGTTTAAAATAATTTAGAAAAAAATTTTTGCAACGTGATAAAAAATAAGGGTAACACGCAGCGTTTTAAAATAAATTTTATTAAAAATTACAATATACATATAATTTTAAAAACAGTTAAAAAGGCTCATGAATGTGTTACAACATTTTTAGAAACAAACGAAAAAGTAACAGTTTTTTGTGTATTTGCATTTTTTAGTTGAAATATTTTTGGACGTAATCCTTTTCGGTAAAATCAAAGTCAAGACATAAAAATCCAAATATGCTATTCTGAAATTTGTTGAAAGTGCAAAATGTGAATAGCGAATGCTAAAGTTTTTGCTGATACATTTACAATAATTAAGTCAGAATGAGGCTAAAAATGGATTTTAAAATTTAGAGTTTTAAATTAAAAAATAGTTTTTAAAGGAGTGGTGCAGTCTGATATTTTTTATTTTATCGTTTTTTTATCGAAATGACATGAATCTGACAATCAGGCAAAAAGATTCTGGCGCAAAAAGTGGGTGATCTCCCGGAGATCTCCATTTGACAACCCTATTCATGCTTTTTCAAACAAATGCGTTAAAATGAAAAATCAAACACTTGTTCATTGTTATGAAACTAATTTAATTTTGTTCAAGTATGGTGAATCAAACAAAAAGGCTTACATGTTCACCGCCGCTACTTATCACAATTTTATTAGTATCATTTAAATCAAAATATTGTCCCAATTAAAATTACTACATCATTACCTCAAACATCAAAACATTTTATTTGTAAAAGTAGTTTTCACGCCAATTTCAAAGTCGGTAACGACCACGCTATATTTAATCGATAGCTAAGAGTTTATTCTATATAAAAATTATCATTAAAAATTTGTTTTGATGCATCGCATTGTTTTTTTGATTTTTTCGTTTATTCATCATTACCGCATACATTAAAACCTTTTGATTGCAAAAGCAATTTTTACACCAATTTTACTGTTTCATTTATTCATTGAAATGTTATGTTTCTGTTTTTTTCTTTCTTTACTGCTTCTCTGTTTATGATTAACAGTCATTGAGCAAAATGCTCAAAAACAAAAAACAAATTTTTATGAGTTTTTTTTTATCCAAAGATATTTTGATTGCTTTCATTCTTTTTCTTTTTTATTTGAATCAGAAATCGGTGCCAAAGAAAGAGAGGGAAAAACTTTGAATATTCTCTCACTTTCATTTTTTTTCTATTGTTTTTCAATTTCTTTTAGTGATGAGAATTCTTTTTGAACATTTCTTTTTCGACTTTTATTTTCTTCTTTTTTTGTAAAAAGTTGCGTTGTTTTTAAACAACTTAAAAGATGTCGGCAGTGCTGGCAGTCTCCGGTCTACGGTCCGGTTCGGGCCGGTGCGGTCCGGTTTTTCGCTTCACCGAAACCGTAAACCGAAAAATTTCGTCCGGTCCACCGAAACCGAAAACCGAAGATTTTCAGTCCGGTCCGAAATTTTTTCATTTTTTTTCACGTTTTCACGTAAAAACCGTTAAACTTTTAATCCAAAAAAGAAATTATGATAATAAACCCAGATACTTTAAAAAAAAGGTCTAAAAAATCAAAATCAAGGAAAAAATTTCGGACCGGTGGACCGAAAACCGGAAAGGCTTCGGTCCGGTCCACCGAAATCGAAAACCGAAAAATTTCGGTACGGTCCGGTCCGGTCCACCGAAACCGAAAACCGAAAAATTTCGGTGCACCGTCAGCACTGGATGTCGGTTAATTTTTTTTAGTTTTAAAAAAATATGTTTAAAAAAAAGTCTTATTTCTGTCGTCACAAAAAAATTAGTAAAACATCGATTTTTTTATAAATAAAAAATGTTTTTTTTTTGCAATTTTGTCATCAAAAAATTGCGATGCTTCTTCATTTTTTATCTCTTCATCTCTAAAAGCTAACAAGTTTTGTTCTTGATTTTTATCAATTTATTTTGTCCATTTTTCTCTGCAGTAAATGATTTTGAACCGAAGAAAAAAGAAAAGCTTAAAAACTATGTTTTTCCTTTTTTCATGCAAACACTATGAAAAAAAGAAAAATGACTTTTATTTTCTAAAACCAAGGAAAGAAAAAAAAGTGAAAACGTCGAAAAATGTGTTTTTTTTGCATATTTTTTTTGGTTTGTGTAAACACTGATAAATAACAGCATTAGATCCTGCAATCAGTTAATAGATTTAGAAGCGAAAACATTTTCAAAACAATGAGAGACAATTTACAAAAAAAGATTTTAAATAATGGTTTCTGCTGCAAAAAAAATGAAGAAATATACAACATTTAAATTTTTCTTAAAAGCAAAAAATAATCCGATGAGATATTTCTGATTCTTTTTGCCAAAGAAAAAAAAACTTAAAGTTTTTAGTTGATTGAACTTTTAATCATTTTTTTTCTTTATTCAAAAAATCAAAAAAGGTTAGCAGCGGTCAAAGAAAAAATGATGTTATTTTTATAACTATATTATTTTTGCCATCTGCCAAATGAATGAGATTGACAAATTGACAACATCTTCTTTTATATCCCTTCCTTTTTTTCTTCCATATTACAGGGTGATTCAAGAAATTCCCCCCTTTTCTTTTGGGTGGCAGCACGTCCTTAGATTTATTTTTGACATAAGTTGTTTTTTTATTATTCGAGTAAAAAACATTGTTTTATACTTTGGAAAAACTTTTTAATTGTTTCAATAAAAATGGAGAAATTTTCTAAATGCCTCATCAAATTGTTTCACAACTGCTCAAATGCATCATCGTTTAAATAAAGTCTTATTTTTTCAGGAAAACACTTTTTTTATCAATTACAACTTTTTAACCGTAGCATTTTACAGGCTTTGACCTCAATTTTTTTCATTATTGCTCCAACTTTTGCAGTTTTAGTTTTACAAAAAAAACAACAAAACCTGAATTAAATATTTTTTTGATTATGGTTGCATGGCCTCCTTTTGTTAATGCATTATTCGCTTTAATAACACTAAAACCACTTTCAATGAAATTTTTACGATATTTTAGAAAAGATGTTGATAATTCTTTAGCTATAAATATCCCTAAAATTTCAATTTTAAACAAAAACTCTAATGTATTCGTAGACACATTTGTATTGGGCCAAAATTTTCCCATTATTAAATTGCTTTTGAGTCTTTGTTCATTAAATTTTTGAAAACCGAAAATTTGTACATGTTTTTATTTTGTTAAATTATTTTTAATGAATATATTTCACAATATTCCCATTCTAAACTTCAAGATAAAACAATTATTTTTAAGCAAAGTTTATTGAATTACGAAATATGCCAAAAATCATTTTTCCAACTGGTTGCGTTTAGGACGGCAGCTTTATAAATGACTGAAGAAAATTCTGAAATAGAAAGTCAATAGCTACTACTAATGGACTTTCTGCTCCTTTAATTACTGTAGCGATTTAAACTTGCGTTCTCCGTTTTTAGCAGAACATTAAAGTTTACAAATGCATTGCAAATGAAAATGAAAAAAGTTTACCCCAAAAATAAAAAATGACACAAATGTGAAAAACATTAAATAATAAAGTCATGATTTTTATTACAACGCATTAAAATATATTTATAACACAGAATAAGTTACAGTAATAAAAAATTTTAATCACTATCATTACTATCAGTTCATCGCCACTTTCTTCTTCATTCTCATCGAGAATCACTTTCAACATATACTGAAACAGCTCGATATCGTTTACCAACATTAAAACGCCCTTCCAAAAGCTTTTTAAGAATTTGAACAAAATCAGCATTAAATTCTTTACAAAAAGTGAAAACACAATATTTAGATAGATATGGTTGATCAATTTTGTTTACCTAAAAAATGGATTTGAAAAATGAATTTTAAGCGTCAGGAACTAAAACTCACAATCAAAAACTTTAGAAACTCTTCAGCATCAAACGGTTTACCAGAAATTAAGGCAATATATATGTCATCAAATTTTGTATTAAATTTCATGCTTGTTAATGCATGAGGTGTCTTTTCAGTCATTTTCACATTATGTAGACTAAAAATTTATACAAATTAAGATGATGGCAAAAGAATTCACATACCTTAATACTTCAATATTTGGCAAAAATTCCATAATCTTTTCCAAAGCAACATCTTCCTTATTTTCATCCTTGAGTATGCAACCACTAATATCCAAACGAATAACACCACCATGTCCAATAAGGGATTTAAGTTCATCAAAAGTTAAATGAAGACCAGATGGAAGGGAAATAAATTTAGCTTCACAGCGATAAAATTTCGATAGAAAATCAATCAAAGGATAATAATCCATTCCACCACAAAACATATTTTCAACAATATAAATATTTTTTGGAAATGATTCTTCTATTGAATGTTCCTTCAATGTAAGACTTTCGTCTTTATAAATTTCACGTGGACCAGTTTGAAGACGATAGCAGATTGGAGTTGGTTGTTTTTTAAAAAAAAATTTACAAGAAGCAAATAATTTCCGTAAAATTTGATGACCAGCATTTTTCAAAACATAACGAATAATAGGAAGAGGTAGAGCAAATTCTTGATAAACTATACATGTTTCATAAAATCGACGACATATGCTTTTATCAAATGGTAATAAATCTTCTTCATCAGAACTTTGAGTGTCACCTTCTTCTTCTTCAGGAGTAAAGTATTGATATTCAACTTCTTCCATACCACAACCTTTTTCAAATTCGAACAAATTTTTCCATGGAAGATGAACGGGTCCATGTTCAAGCATAGCTTCATCATATTCTTTCTTCATTTCATCATCATCTATGAAAAAGCGGCAATACTTTGAATATATTCCAAGAAGATATTTGTGTTGCCCATTTTGTTTGAGATATTTGACATAAATCTTCCATAATTTAACATCATGTAAATTATGACCAATACGGTATTCAATATTATCTTTTAAATATTTGTCATCATTAACATTGAGCAAAAGTTGAAACCATTCATCAATATCACTAACAGCTGCTTTAATTTTTGGATATAATGCCATCATTTCTTCACATCGTTTATAAAGATTCTTTGATGGAAGTTTTGCTAAAAATAATAAAATATTATCTAATAATATTGGCCCCTACCCCAAACGAGGGAACCGTCTGACATGATAATCGGGTTTCGGGATGGGAAATATTTTAATAGACTCCTATTGTTATTGAATATTTTTGCAATTTTCACTTTCACAAAGGGCCAGTTTGGGAGAATACTACAGTATAAAAGTGAAATCTTTTAAAATATGTTCCATTCCTAAACCAAATTATCATGTCAGACATCTGCGGCTGACATTTGACCCCTAACATTTGACCTTTTGGCAAATTTAAATAAAACCAATAAAAAAAATGAAGGAGTCAGATGTCACAACCCTCTTTATAAGTCACTGGAAAAATCACTTACATGTTTCCTGTTCAAATTTACGAAGACACCAACTGAGATCATAATGAGGATAATCAAGGCCACGTTCAAAAACATTAGGTCAAAAATAATCCAATTTTAGATAACCCTTAAAAATATTGATGTTAAACGTTAGATATTAAAATTTATACCCTATAAATATAATAATAATCCTCATTAAAATATAAATGATAATAAGCATGTCCAATAATATCTCTGCGAAGTTTTTCGAAAGTACCACGAACAACATCCCTTCGATAAGATAATCTAAAAATCAAATTATCGATTAAGCATAATAAGGATAGACGAGGGCCAAGTCCTGCTTTTTCGGGTTTTATCTGGTGTCGGCACCAATACCGATTCTGTAGCCAGGAATAGAGTCCAAGAGGTTTTAAAAGCAATAAGCACGTTTTATCCCTTACACCAGCCCGGAGTCTATACCAGGCGTAGTTAGAGGAAATAGGGCCCTAGTTCATCCTTAAGCATAAAAGATAACAAAAAGACTTACTTAAAACAATCAAGACAATATTCCCAATATTCACCAGGTGTATGATGTCGCTTTGAAAATTGACAAATTGTCATAAATATTTTTTCACGTTCTGTTGCATCATTACATTTTTCAATTTCAGCAAGCTTCTTTTCCAATTCATCGATAACTTTTTGATAAGACGGACAGCATTTATCATAGAATTCTTTTGATAAAATCATTGTAAAACCACCATGCAAAGTTGACACAATTAAAGTACTACGAAAAAATATGCGTGCCACCAGAAAAAAGAAAGAGTTCCAAAATAATGTTTTTTCTTGTGATTTATTTTTGCCAGGGATGAGAAATGCGGCCGGCCGGTGTTTTAAGCCGGATTTCTCATCCCTGATTTTTGCAAACGAAAATGAACCCAATCGTTTCTTTCGTTTATTTTCTATGAAAAACGTGAGCAACTAATTATAAACTCAAAATATTGAAAAAAATTTAATGAATACGGCCCAAAGCTACAAAAGTGATAAAATAAAAAAGAATAAAAAGTTTTTGAAAAGAAATCGGAAATGCACAGAAAGAATAATTTTGAAAAGTTTTTGTTTTATTAAAAAAAAGCTAGCAAAGAGAAGGCATTGAAGTCTGCTCTTTGCTAGCAAAAGGTGTTCAAAACATTCGTTATCAGGTAAATACAATCTTTACAATTTCAAAGCAAAAAAGGCAAAAACAGAACAAAATCGAAAAAACTGAACTAATGCTTTCCCTTTTTTGAGAAAAATGATTCAGTTTAATAAATTTCGCAACTTCACTTTAAAATCGATTCTTTTAGCTGACCTTTTTGTAGCCTTTCTCCTTTTTGCAGGTTGCATTTTCCTCCGTGTTTTATTTTATAATTGTGCTTTCCATTTTTGTTTTATTTCAGACTTGTTCTTTTTTCTTTGTTAAACTTTACGTATAAGCTTTTGATTTTTAAAACTTCTTCGGAAGCGCTTTCATTTCTTATTATCAGGAATTTTTAACAACCCGACTTTCCCTTTAATAAACGATATTTTCTTTTGATCTTTTGCAGTATTTGAACATGGCATAAAATTTGTCGCCCCTAAAATTTTTTTTACGGACAATCTGAACGCTGTCTTTTTGAATTTAGCCTTTAGTTTCATTGAAAATTCTTTCTACAGCTTTTATAATAAAAATCAATAACACACTTCTTTTTTAATTTGTTAAATATTTTCTGGTTCTCATTTTTTCGTCATATTTTTAATTCAGCTATTTAAATCATTATAATTATTTTTTTAAAAAATTATCAACTAAAAATTCATTTTTTATACAGATATGAAAAGAATAGGTTACTACTTCCTAATTTATATTTGCAAAGAGTTACAGCTTTTTTTTTCTAAATTAATAAAAATATACAAAAGAATAAACTGCATGCGTATAAAATATATCAGTCTATAATTTCCAAATATCTTTTGTCAAAATGTTAATTTTTTTGAAACTGTATTAAATTGACTGTGATTTTTTGCAACTATTTTTTTGTTCAACAAACATTTATTTTTAGAAGTAAAAGTTATCTAAAATTATTATCTTACTCTTCTCAATTTTTATTTTATCGTTATGGCTTCCAAATATTCATCATACGCCGTTAGTGACAAAGAAAGTGGTTACAACCAAGATGACCAATACAATAATTTGAATTTGCGAGGAGGTTTATACGCCTAATTATGCTGTTTCTGAATGGCAATCATCAGCGAAGAATCGAAAGCATAATCAAAAGAAAAGTGTGCAAGGTTTGTTACCTTCTTTTTTTATTTTTTGCCAAACATAAGTCTTTCCTTTTTTAAATACATAAATAAATATAGAAAAGTTTAAAAATTTCTTAAAACGTTAAATTGCTGCTCAAAAAAATTATGCAACAGTTTTTTTGATATAAATTGTTTAAGGCAACAAAAAAAAATTTGAGAGGATCGCATTTTTTTTACTTCAGGAAAAAAAGAAATTAAACCCAGCACTTCCGTTATTACTGAATTTTTGTTTTTTAACTTTTCGAAAGCTGCTTGAAAGTTGCCTTTATTGTTGATAAATGTATTTTTACTTTTAAAGATTTGAGCATTTTTTTAATATTTTTCTCATCTTTTGTCACTTTTTAATCATTGTTCAACAGGAAGTAGAAACGGTCAATTTTTGACTGCATGACTTTTTTTCAAAAAGGAAACATTTTGCCAAGTGACTTCATGACTCTTTTATTTTTTTGAAAATAAAAAAGAGTCATTTTATTTTTTTTGACTCTTTTTTTCGGACGTTCAAACATTTTGTCAAACATCTTTTTAGTTTATCAAAAATATTGTAAGAGAAACAAAAAAACATTCCTTTAAACAAAGGTTTCGCAAAGTGTTTGAACCGCTGAAAAAAAGAGTCATTTAAAAAAAAATGACTCCTGAAAAAATGAGTCGGCAGTTGGCGGTCGACTCTTTTTCTCTTTTTAAAAAGAGTCGCGGCGTTCGGTCATTTGACGACTTTTTCTACTTCCTGTTGTTCAATAAAACTCAATTTTATGTTTTTTTGAAAAAATTTTTATAGAAAAATAGGTGACAATTTTCAGTTTCTTTTTTTACTTTTTATTTTTCCCCCCTTAATCCTCTTTTTTTGCAATACTGTTACATCATTTTTAATTTCATTTTGTGTGTCACATTTTCAAAAAAAAAAAACAAACTTCTCATGTATTTTTGTTAGCAGTTTCTGATCTAAAAAATACTTGAGTCAATAATTTTCTTTTTTAAGATCTTTTTTTCATGTTTTTTTTTGCATTTTTGTGAGATTGATAGTTTTCAATTTCTTTGTTTATTTTTTATTTTTCTTTTATTTATTTTTCTCTTAATCCTCTTTTTTTGCATATTCACTAAAATACTGTAATGTCATTTTTAATTGAATTTTATGCGAAAATGTTTTCTTTTTGAGATTTTTTTAAAATAATTTTTTTTTAACAGAAATATATTCATTTTTACCACGATAAATTACTGTCGAAATTTTTTGAAGTTTTTTCATATTTCATGTTTCACATTGTTTTTTCATTTTTGTGAGATAACTTTTTTTTTCATAAACCCGTACCGTTTTCACTTAATAAAACTTCTTGTTAAAGAGATTATTTCATTCTAAAAAACTCTTTTGTTCATTCGTTTATTTTATAATGAGCCATGTTTTAAATTCCTTTTTTTAAACTAAAATTTGCTTTATTATTATTTTTCTTTTGTTTTTGTTGACATTTCTTGTCTTTGACTTTTTTTATGTAAAGAAATTTTCACTTTAAATGCGGCCGGCTCTTTTTTTTGTGCCGGCGGCCGGCGCGGCGAGAAGTCTTGGCCGCCTGCCGGCCGAAATTTTTTACAGAAAAAAACAGCAAAGGGGGGAAAAAACAAAAAAATGAGCCAAAAAAACCGCCAAGAAATTTTAGGGAAAAAACGGAGAAAAATTAGCTAAAACTTCCTGAATAAATTAATATAACATAGAAAAACCCGGTAATTGTTCACAACAACTTTTTTGAGCGTTTTATAAAAATGTAAGGAAAATATTATTGTTTTAATTGTATTCTTTATTTTTCTTTCTAGTTGTAAAAAATTTACCGAATCAGTATTCTTTTAAATTGCTTATTTATTTGGCTTATATTCTTGAAGCTTAATTATATATTACAAGAGCAGAAAAGAAAATACTACAAAGCTAAAAAATACGATAAACACATAAAAACTTTTTACATGCAAAAATAATATTAAAAAGACAACGCCATGGACTTGATATAACAGGCAAGAAATGAGATAAAATATTACAAAAAAATATATAATTATATTGTGAAACAATATATATGACAGATAAATAACCGATGATTAAAGCACTTATACACGTAAGCTATAATAATACAAAAACGTAAAAACTGGAAAACAGAGTAAATTTTATCAACAAAAAAAAACCAAAGTGAAAGACCTTTAAAGAACTGTAAAATGGGAAAAAAGTTATTCAAACAAAAACAGCAGAATGATGACTTCTACAACATTGTAAGTGGAGAAATAAAAAGAAGCAGAAAATAAATATTTTTTAAAGTGAAAAGACTTTTTGCTATTAAAAAACAAATCATTTTAACGTGGCTATGTAATCAAATTCAAAAAAAATATTTAATTTCGTTGAACAATTGAAACGAAAGAATATAACAAACAAAAACATAGCAAGCACGAAATCGGCAGTATATTCTATTTTCTAACATTTATAACAGGGCTAAAATGTCCAACACCTTTTTTTGAATTATCAATAAGCAAAGTAGGAAGATTTGATTTAAACGAATTTAACAATCGACCAGTTTCGAACGTTTGTGGTGAATAGCACTGCCATTTTTTATCAACGGTATAAACACAAATATTACATGCTAATAAAGCTGCAGCAGCAGCTAAATCCGCATCATTCATCCACATATTGTCATCTATAATTGGTTCATTAACATTAACTTTAAGTTTTTTATTTGCAATTTTTTTAGCATTGGTGAAGATATGCTTTGATTCTAAAAAATACAAAGTAAAACAGCTCCAGTATCTTTAAATACTTACCGTCAAGTCTTTCAGCATCAATAATAAATTTACAAATTGCTTTTCTGATTACCCCATGATAATCTGGAACTCCAGTAATAAGGACACTAAGACTTCTGTATCCACAATGCCCATCACCATCAACCACAAGAATATCAGCAGGCTTTTCAACTTTAAAATTATGAATATTTTCAATGGAACAACGATGTATTGAAACATTTGTAACAAAATCACATCCAAGAAGTAAACATTTTTCTTTTAACCATGTGTCATCTGGAGCAAAATAAATGTCTGAAATTTATGCCATTGTTAACAAACATTGCTATTTTAAATTAAATTGAACTATTTTAAACGACAAAAATTAAGTATTTTTTTGCCATTAATTATTTGTTGCTCTTTTCAGACATTCTTGAAACACAATAAAAATTCTGATAAAATTAAAAACGACTTTTGCCACAATCAACGATTATATTGTTTTTAAAAAAACATTTTCTGTTCGCAAAATGCGTTGTATCGATTGATTTCTTTCTTTGGTTTTTTTTGCAATCACAAATGCTTTCAAAAAAATTGCAGCAAAGTCTTCTTCTTTTTTAAGACATTTTCTTGAATGAGTGGCAAAATTACAGATTTTTATTCTCTGTGTTTCCATCTACGCTTTTTTCCATCTATTTTTTCGATAGTTCAAATCAGTTCTTATTTCAATAAAAAGTAAAATTGTGTGTTTAACTATTCGTTAAAGAAGGAAGCAAATTCAGCAACTAAAAATTATTTTTTTCTATTTTATTTTCCTTAAGCTTTCATTGTTTTTTTAGTGTTTGTCCAACATTTTTATAGCATTTAAAAATTTAATTATTAAAACAGCTTTTGTCTTTTGCAAAATCCTTTTTAAACACAACTTCGTTTTTGACATTTTATTTTATTTATTGCAATTTATGCCGGAATTTTTTTAGTCCCTAAGTTGACTAACTTTAAAATTCTTTTAAAATGCAAAACAACTTTTGCCACAATCAACCATTTTATTGTTTTTCAAAAAACATTTTTTATTCGAAGAATGCGCTTCATCGATTGATTTTTTTCTTTTGTTTTTTTTCAACAACAAGTGCTTTAAAAAAAAGGTTGCAGAAAAGTCCTTCTTTTTTATGACGCTTTGTTGTGCTTAAATGGCAAAAACATCAATTTTTTTCTCTCTCTGTTTCTACTTGCGCGTCTTTTAACATATATTTTTGCGAAATTTTTAAAGCTTTTGTCTCAATTAATAAATATGAATACTTTTTTTCAAACATTTTTTTTTGTGTTTAAAAAATAATAGAAGTTCTTTTTTAATGCAAAACGATTTTCGAGCCAAACCACTAGCGGTAAAACAATTAAGCAAGCATATATTAATTGACTACAAAAGCCCATTTCTTTCATTTGTTTTTATCATTCTCAAGGTTTCAAAGTTTTAACAACAACAACAAATTTTCTTTTTTGTGTTCAAGAGAATAAGATTTTAAATACTAAAAACTCCATTTTTTAAGCACTTTTTATTTAAAAATTAATACGTTTTAATAAAAAAATGCTTTTAAATATCTTTTTTTTTGCAAAATCCTTTTTAAACACAACCGCTTTTTTTTCTTCATAAAAATGAAGAGTAAGTAAGATTAATGCCATTACTCAATTCTTTTTTTACTTTTTTTTGCAAAAAAGAGTGTTTTAGTTTATATTTTTATGAACCAAAAAACATGCTTTTTTACATTAAAAAATGCGTTTTACATTGATATTTCAACCAAAGTGTACTATTTTAAACAACATAGATTAATTATTTTTTGCTATTAATTTTTTGTTGCTCATTTCAGACATTTTTTTGCTTTTTTAACATTTTTAAAATTCCTTTTTCCCTTTAAAATGCAAAATGACTTATGCCGCAATTCACTATTTTATTGTTTTTCAAAAAACATTTTTTATTCGAAGAATGCGTTTTATCGATTGATTTTTTTCTTTTGTTTTTTTCCAACTACAAGTGCTTTCAAAAAATGTTGCAGAAAAGTCTTCTTCTTTTTTTATGACGCTTTTTTGTGTTTAAATGGCAAAATCATCAATTTTTTTCTCTCTCTATTTTTGCGAAATTTTCGATAACCTTTTGTCTCAATCTCAATTAATTAACTCCAGAAAAGGCTGAGTGGGCAAAAGAAAAAAAATACTTTGAGTTTTTTTGCAATTCCTGTAATAATTTTTTGGCGGATTTTATCGACGTTATTTGCATTAAAAAAGCGTTTTTTAAGCAAAAAAGCTCCCTTGATTTTTTTCGCTTAAAAAAAAGTTTTTCTGCTCATCTTAACTGTGACAAAAACAATAAAATCAAAATTTTATTTATTTTTTAAAGTCGTCACTTAGAAAAAATTAAAAGCTTCAACAAATTTTGTTTTTTTTTACTTTTATTCAATCGTCGCGCATGATGAATCAATTTTTTTTTGACTACCCCTTTTTTCTCAACAAACAGAAAAAGTGTAAAACGCAATCGCAGCTTTCATTCCGAAAAAAACTTGTTGATTTCTATCGTTGTCATTTCAGTGCTCTACTGCATCATTTTTGTTGATTTTTTATCAATTTTAAGTTATTTATTTTTAAAAATCTTAAAAAATACTAACTAACCTTTTGTGGGCATTGTTGTTGTTGTTGTTGTAATTGTTGTTGTTGTTGTTGCTATTGCTGTTGTTGTTGTTGAGGATGAGGCGCCTTCATCACTTAATGCTAAATTTTGCAATCTTTCATTAATTTGTGCATCAGACGATTCAATTTCTTCAGCATCTTCTTCACGACCACTAACATTTGCTTGTACATTTAAATCATCAGGATTAAAATTATCTATTTTTTTCCAAATTTTTTCCATTTCTTCTTTTTCAACCTTTGATTTAACCTATAAACGTTTATTTTAAAAACATGCAAAACAATTTGCCATTGATAGAGTCTAGTCCATAATTTTTAAATTGCTTTTTTTGATTTTTTTCATAGGCAAAATAAAAAATGGTTTTTAATTTTTTTGAGGTTACGTTACAGTAACAGTGATCAAAAAATGAATCAAAAAAATTATTAAATTCTTTGAAGGGGTTTTAAAAGTGAACTCACAGCATTCCTAATTCTATCTGTAAATTTTGTTTGTTCTTCTTGCGTCCCATAAATTTCAGCAAAACGCGCCGCTCCAAATTTTGCTTCGAATTCCTGTTTGAATTCATCCAATTCAGGTGGAACCATTGTTGCCGAAATTTTTAAAAGGAATGCCCTAAAAAGTTTGTTGTTAATACCTATTTTTTTAAAAGTATGCATTTGTGTTACCTTTCAAATTGTTCTTTTCGAATTTTAACAGCTTCCTTGACTTCCTTTTTGCAGGATTCATGATGACGAAGTCGAGGATCATCAACAAGTTTATCACCTGTGACATCATAAAAAACATTCATACTTTTGCAAGCTTGAGTGGAGCATCTTGCTTTTTTTCGGCCATCATCCATATACATCTCCATGAATTCATTTGGTGATACTTGAACAATTAATAAATTGGCTTTCCTTTTTATGGTTAATCCACGCCAACACTGAAAAAAACATAATATATTTATCTTATAATAAACAACTTTTTTTGTTGAAAAGAGCAATTTTTTTAGAAAAAGAAGTTGACGATTATTTTAGATTGCTTTTAAAAATCTTCAACTTACTTTCCAACCGATTGGTAAAATGGATGATGATGATCCAGCACCTAAAAAAGTTAGCATATTTTATTTCTTCATCTTTATTATAATAACAAAAAATTTTTTCTATTTTATTACAATAAAAATTAAGGTGCGGCAAAACTGTTATTATCATAATTTTTCGTAAACATGACTGTCTGGCTTTAAAGTGACTGAAAATGTAAGTTTTCTCATAAATTATCTCTAAACTTTTTACAGCCAAACCGCAAAATATGCAAAATAACTTTTATCGTTTTGACAAAACCTTTCTTTCTTTTTCCTTTTATTTATCTCTTTTTATACTATTTTTTATACATCATACTTCTATATTTCTTTTTATACCTTTATTTTGCATTTTTCAAAAAACCCGCTTTAAGTGAGTAAAATCCCGTTGAAGTGAATATATAAATATATATATATATATATATACGGCTCATTTTATTGTTATTATTATTTACTCCTTTAAATATTTTGTCATGCAAATTTTATTCTTTTTTTGGCACTTTTATAGTCTGGGGCTGTCCATATGTTATCTAATGCGGATGGTGGGTGGGGTGGGTCTGAGGCATTTTTACACCGCTTTGATTTTATCGGCAAAAAGCTTTGATGTTCCGTTACGTGATGGGTGGGTGGGTCAAAAAAAGTCGTACTTCCTAATACAAGCAAAATTTTTCGCTTTTTGCAGTAAAGACAAAAATTTTAAATGTAAAGCATACAAAAAAATCCATCCCACAACAGTTCATTTTCCAACAAAACTTTTAAATTCAAAAATCAAGCATAAACAAAACAATCTTGCTCATAAATTGTGTTTGTTCTTTTTTGTTTATTAAGTTTTCATAAAATCAAAGCACTTTTTAAAACAGCTCTTTTTTGTGTAGCATTGCAATTTCGATCTTCTTTCTTTCTTTTTCTGTTTAAACGAAAAAGTATTATTCTTTCTTTCTTTTTTTGGTTTGCATTAAAAAATTCAAAATAATAAAGTCGTTGAAGAAGCCCACTTCAACGGTTGAAATATTCACTTTTGTTGCAATTTAAAGTAGTTCTTTATTTTTTTAATAAAATTTTAATGGAATATTTGTTGTTTCAATTTTTTGGTTAATTAAATAATTTTTTAGATAAAAATAAAACTTACCCATTGGTAAAGGGCTTGGTGTTTGTAATTGTTGTTGTTGATTAGGAAGTTGTTGTTGTTGTTGTTGTTGATGATGAGGTTGTGGTTGTTGTAATTGTTGATTAGGAAGTTGTTGTTGTTGTTGTTGTTGATGATGAGGTTGTGGTTGTTGTAATTGTTGATGAGGAAGTTGTTGTTGTTGTAATTGTTGATGAGGAGGTTGTTGTTGTCGTTGTTGACGAGGAGGTTGTTGTTGTCGTTGTTGTTGCTGACGAGATTGTTGTTGTTGTAATTGTTGATGAGGAAGTTGTTGTTGTCGTTGTTGTTGTTGATGAGGTAGTGGTTGTTGTTGCTGTTGTTGTTGAGCTTTAGCAGCTTTTGACCGTGTTGTTGGTCCAACATTTCCTTCTGAAATAACACATTCTTCTTTTCGTTTTTTTAACTTTGGATACAATTTTTAAAACTACTCTTTTTTGGCGCTTATTATACTTTTTTATATTAAAAAATGGCGCTTATCAATTATCTAAATTCCATAAAAACTTAAAACTTTGCATTCATTTACTTTTAAAAATTGTGAACGATACTGACCTTCTATTCTTTTGTTTACCGTTGCAAAAGAATTAATCAAAAATGTTGGCTCTTTTAAGAAACAATTATTTTTGTAGTTGCGGTCAGCGTTGGCGGGTTTTTCGGTATACCTTCGGCTTTGGGACGGCATACCGTAACTGGAAACATAAATCGAAAATGCTTTCTACTTTCCCAAAAAATTCTTCTTTTTGTCCAAAACAAAAAAAAACAAAAGCAAAAATATATTCAATATTTAACTTAAGAAGCTGACATTAATAGCTTTCTTACGGAAGAGTATTGGAATAAAAAAGACGCACATTATTTAAGAAGAAACTCTTTTGATTTAAGTCGCCAAAAAATTATATTTTTGTTTTATAAAAAATTATCACTTTATGCAAATATTTATATTTAAACTATTAATGGTGCCCTTTTGAATTACAGGTTTTATGTAAAAAAAAAACTAACGTTGTGGTGGAGGTTCAGGATTGACATTTTGTGTAGCTGGAGGTGGTGAAAGTGCTGAAACAATACATTATTATTTTCATATTCCATACTCTTAAGTAATTTTATATTTTTTTTCCTTAAATGTATCTGTTATCACTGAAGTTGCTCATTTCCAAGGAATACGGGGTTTGCAGGAAAGTCTTCAAAATTCGGAAATTTTTTGATTTGATTTCCCGGGAAATGAGCAATCCTGCTTATCACATTATTTTCACTTTAAAAATTTGCATTTATTTATTTAAAATATTGTATAATATTTGTTTTCATTTAGCCAGAAAAAGTTTTACACTTGTAACTTGTTTTATCTAAATTTAAAACTTCCAGCAAACTTTTTTTGAAAAACTATGTTGTATCGAAATTGTTCCAGCTATTTTATATGTCAAAAACAAAAAATGGGTACTTATTTTTAAAGCAATGGAGCAATAATCTGTTTTGTTAAAAAACAGAACTCTTTGTCAAAACTCTTGTCTTTTTTGGCAACGATTTTTCAGTCTTTGTAATTAATAAAAAGAAAGCTTTATAGTTTAGCAAAGTTTTGTTACATTTGAAAAAATCAAAGTCTTTTTTTGTGCCTTTGTTATGTTAGTGAACTTATAGATTTTCATTATACCTAATCAAATTCAGTTTCTTCATTTTTATGATTATTAAAAAAACATACCAGCCGCAAGAATATCAAGAAGCTTGTCTTCAAAATACTTTTTCTCATGAGGTTCCAATTGTGCAATTAACGAATAAATTTCATCCAAACTAAATTTTCTTAATTCAAAATAACGGAGCAATTGATCACAAATTTCCCCTTCACAAATTGCACAAGTACTAAAATGTCTTTGAACGACATATCGGGCGTCACGAACACGAGGAGGGATTTGATCCCTTTCCATTACAAAAAATTAATATTTGATTGACAAAAAGATTGCCTAAAAATGAATAATACATGTCGAAAACATAATTGTAACAATTAAAACGCATTGAAAAAATAGTTAAAAGACGGATTTAATTTTAAAACAAAAAGTCATTAAAATGAGAAAAAAAAATCAGAAATAAATTTCTATGTTTATATGCAAAAAAGACCAAAATCTCGACTACAACTTTCGCAATTTCAGTGAAGTTGCGGCACTGGCAGACACTGTTTGATTTCATCAATGCTAAAAATCACACTTTTCTCAAAATTTTTGTTTTCTTATAAATGGGGAAAAAGCGTCCTTAAAATCAGATAACAACGGCCCAAAGAGCAAAAGATGCCTTTTTATGTTTTTTAAGATGAATATTTTTCTTTACAGTTTTCCGTCTCTGTTTTAATATTTAATATTTATTAAAGGAAAGAGAATGTAATAATTTGCACAAAAACGGATCATAATATTACAAGGATCGTAATATTGAATAAATATTACAACCTGCTTTAAAATAAAAAGAAAAAACCAAAACAGCAAATTAAAAGGGACAAAAATCATAAAAACCCCAAGTAATCACAAAAAAATAAAACGTAAGACAAAAAAAGAAAAAAATTAACAAATGCAAAAAAAAGTAAATCAATGAGTCAAATTATTGTCAAAAACCAAATTTAAAAAAACGATAAAACATCTGTATTATAATTAGCACCGTTTGATTAAAACGCAGTAAAATAATAGTTAAAAGACGGATTTAATTTTGAAACAGAAAGTGATTAAAATGAGAATAAAACATTTTTAAAAAATCAGAGATAAATTTCTATGTTTAAATAAACAAATAATTATTAAGTTCGAAGAGACAGTCTGTGAGAACCTTAAATAAGGGCGGAACAAAAAATTTTAGAATTTTGTTTTTGGTCATAAATCGACTATATAGGTTGTGAATAGACGATTTTGGAAATATGAGACTAACTGGATCAGTAGTTTTGATGTTAGGATATTTCAAAGTTTTATATATGCAAAGAATTCAGAAAATCGCCAAATTTTTTATGGTAAAGTTATATTTCTGATACTTTCCCATTTAAGTAAGTTGGAAATGAACTATCAAATGGTATACAGCATGAATTTTTATGATGACGGAATTGGCCCGAAAAATTAATTTGAAATTTTTTAATTAAAAATTTTTCGTGAAAATCGTGTCTGCCGGAGCAAGTATATATTGCAAATGATAGCCCTTTTTTTTGTCCTAGCGCCAGGGAGATAAGTTAATGTTAATTTTTTTATGATAAATATATGGAAAAATAGTAAAAGAAAACAACAGACAACAATTTTTGAGAAAATATAATTTTTTTCGATTTTTGAAAGTCATCAAAATTTGAATTTGAATTAATTTAGAAGAAATCTTTGCTTGTTTTTACATAGGAATAGAAATTGTAATTCTGTTTTTCAAAAATAATTTTTTTATTGTTTTAATATATTTTTCGGATATGAACTTTTCTTATAATTATTATTTTTTTGAATTAAATTTGTATATGTTACCGGAAGTTTTGTGAATGCTGTTGTCTTTTTAACAATATTTGCTAGTCAATCACAAAAATTTCGGTAACATATGTATTGTTTGTTAAATTTTTGAAAAGTTTGCATTTGGATGGTTTCAGTTGTTTGTCTACACGAAAATTTGACGTTTCATTTAAATTTTTTGTACTTTTTAGCGTAAATTTTAAAAGCCATTTTCATAAATAGTTGTAGTTTGGTTCTTCTTCGTTGAAGATCTTTCTATAAAAATAAAAGAGGCAAAAAGAAATTTCTGTCACAGACAAAAAAATCATAACAAAATATGTCAAAAAAAATTGAAAATATATTGCAAACTCAAGGAATAAAGAATAAATAGAAAAAAGCAAAAGTGTTTGATTTTAAACGGTACGGAAAACCGGCTCTTCCTATTTTAAAATTAACTTTCAATTAATGGACTTAAATAAAATGTTAAGTAATACTATCAAAAAGCAAATGTTTTCTTGAACAATAGGAAAATTACCGAAAAATGGTTAGCATCCGCAGCCTTTGAATTAGAGTAAAAAAATAAAAATTTCGTTTTGTGTTTCGCGAAAATTTTTGGGTTTTTTTCAGCTTTGTTTCTTTTTCAAAAAGTGGTTGTGTTATGTCCATCCTTACTTAAATGTATTAAAGTTCAATAAATTTTAAAAAAATTTGAAATATTATTAAAGAATTATTTTGGTAAAGAAAATGCTTTAAAAAAAGGAAAATAATTATTTTTACCCTATATTTTTAATGAATTTCCCTATAATTTTTTCATTACCTATATTTTTAATGAATTTCCCTATAATTTTTTCATTACCTATATTTTTAATGAATTTCCCTATAATTTTAAAAATACCTATATATTATCGAATTTTTAAAATTTTGTAAATTTATTGAAAAAAATCAAAGAAATAAGCAAAAACAAAGAAATAAGCAAACACCTGTATTTTATCGATTTTAATAATTTAATTTAATTTAAAATTTGAAAAATAAGCAAAAACTTAAAATTTATTATCACTTTACTCATTTCAATTTTAAAAAATGGCTGATTTTGTTGATTGTGATTTGAATGAAACTGAACCAGCAAATGAATCTTTTGATATTTTTGATAATGGTGAACCTCCAGCTAAGAAAAGACGTGGTGCAAATGTTAAATACGAATTTGTTGAAGAAGTTGAAACTTCGGATGATCTCAAACAAAGCGAATGTTGCTGGTTTAAAATTTTAAAAATTCGATAAAATATAGGTATTTTAAAAATTATAGGGAAATTCATTAAAAATATAGGTAATGAAAAAATTATAGGGAAATTCATTAAAAATATAGGGTAAAAATAATTACATGCCTTAAAAAAATTAAAAAGATAAAGCCATATTTTGAGATTTTTGAAAAAAAAGATAAAAAAAAGTGTTGCAAATGTACTACTATAAATTGATGTGAGAATTTTATGAATAAATTAAAAAAGTACTGTAAAGAGCGAAAGTAAAAAGGGAAGAACAAAATAACTTTAAAAAAAGATTACATAACCTTTTAAAATAAACGTTTTGCGAAATAAAAAAAAGAAACGAACGAGCTCATATATATTTTCGGTATAAAAATGCAGGTAAAAACTGCAAAAAATTCTGTTTTCTCAAATAACACAAGAATAATTACTTATCAAAAGAAATTTATAGTAAATTTATTCTTGATTTAAAATTTTTGATACCATTAATATAAGCAAAAGACATATTTTAAGGACTTAAAACAAAAAAAAAAGTCAAAAAAAAAGTTATATCACAGACACCAGTGCCGCAACCAGCTGGCTGAAATTCTGAGGCAAAAAAAATCGCAAAGGGAGGAGAACGTGAATTTTAAAATATATAATATATAAAAATTTTTCTTCTGATTAGTATAAAATAAAATACTTTTAGTCGAAAAATATGCAAAGAGGGCCAAAATCTCGACTACGTCTTTCGAGATTTCGGTGAAGTTGCAGACACTGTAAGAGTGATTCATAATTCCTGTCTGGCTTTTCTTTCTTCTTTCTCTTTTTTTTTCCCACAATTTTGTAAAGGGCGCCTGGCACCAAATTTGAAAAACAAAAGCCGGATGCTTGCGCAAAACACTCTCTATGACTTATGTCTCTCCCTTTTTGGCTTCTTTAATTTCAATCATTGCCAAGAGAGAAAGAGGGTGGAGTTGCGCAGGCGTTGATCGTTGTGTGCATCTTCTTTTTGCACACGATCGGTGAAGCTGGAGGTGGAGCTAAATTGGCACTTTGTGATCTGTCCGGATCGCCAGTTTGGTTGCGCTGGCTCTTTAAAAGGAGCCCCAGTGGAAGCAAAGTCATTCAGTTGGAGGGGAGTTGGTTGGTCAGTCGGCAGTCGAGTCATTCAGTTAAGTCAGTTGAAGAGATTTCAGTCGTTTATGTGTTTTGGTTTTAATTGTTAAAATTGAATAAAGTTTGAAAAGTTATTTGAAAGAGGAAAAAGGGACAAGAAGAAAAGGAAAAGAACCACTCGAGAGAAACACCGGGGAGTTAGAAAACACCATTTTTTATCGATTTGTATTATAATTAGCACCGTTTTTTCAAAGTTGTGCAATAAACATAATTTTGGTACCAAAAAATGTAGAATCTTAATACGAATTGGTAAAACAAATTCTCAGGTTAAATGCTGATAAAAATGATAAATGATAAAGGAAAAATGAAAATACTGTAATTTTTTCAATCGAACCCTGAGTTTCTTATGGTAATTAGAAGAATATTCTTAAATTTTATGAAACAACGAAAATAAATACGTCATTCATTTTTTTTATCATTTCTTACAATTCTTTTTGCAGAAACCTTTAAACTTTTTTTCAATAAATTTACCTTTGTCAGAATTTTCTTTCTAATTTTTAAATGTATCAAAAATTAAAATAATTTAGAAAAAAAATTTTGCAACGTGATAAAAATTGCGATACAAATAAGGCTAAGACGCAGCGTTTTTAAATAAATTTTATTAAAAACTACAATATACATATAATTTTAAAAACAGTTAAAAAAGCTCATGAATGAGTTACAACATTTTTAGAAACAAACGAAGAAGTAACAGTTTTTTGTGTATTTGCATTTTTTAGTTGAAACATTTTTGGACGTAATCCTTTTCGGTAAAATCAAAGTCAAAACATAAAAATCCAAATATGCCATTCTAAAACTTGGTAAAATTGCGAAATGTGAATAGCGAATGCTAAATTTGTTGCTGATACATATACAATAATTAAGTCAGAATGAGGCTAAAAATGGATTTTAAAATTTAGAGTTTTAAATCAAAAAATAATTTTTAAAGGAGTGGTGCAGTCTGATATTTTTTATTTTATCGTTTTTTTATCGAAGTGACATGAACCTGACAATCAGGCAAAAACATTCTGGCTCAAAAAGTGGGAGATCTCCATTTGACAACCCTATTCATGCTATTTCAAAAAAAACATTAAAATGAAAAAATCAAACGCTTGTTCAATATAATCTATTTCACCATTGTTATGAAACTAATTTAATTTTGTTCAAGTATTATGACTCTTAATTTACGAGTCAAATAAAAAAGCTTACATGTTCCCCGCCGCTACTAATTACAATATTATTAGTATCATATAGATCAAAATATTGTCCCAATCAAAATTACTTCATCATTACCTCAAACATCAAAACATTTTATTTGTAAAAGTAGTTTTTACACCAATTTATATGTGGGTAACGACCACGCTATATTTAATCGATACAGTAGCGCTCAAAAAAAATGCATAGCGGTGTTTTTTTGATATAATTTGATAACGAGTCGCTGAAACATAAAAGTTGGAAGATAGAAAAATCTCTTATACATATGTCCATCATTATTACCAAACAAAATTTTAATATTTCATGTCAAAGAAAAATGCCGTCAAAAAAATCGAAAAAAACGCGTTCAAAAAAATGCATACTCCATACAAAAAAATATGTATTTTTTTGATCGTTCGAGAATAAAATTTGCATTTCTTAAAATTTTAACCCAAACATTACATTGATGGGTCCCCATAGATATTACACAACATATATAAAACGTTGGTATCCTACGTTTTACTTGCCGTCGATTCCCAGACGATTGTGTAACGGTTACTGTAATTTTTTGTTTTTTCCCTACAAATAATGATGGACATATGTATAAGAGATTTTTCTGTCTTCCAACTTTTATGTTTCAGCGACTCGTTATCAAATTATATCAAAAAAACACCTCTATGCATTTTTTTGAGCGCTACTTTAGCTTAAGGTTTTTCTATGTAAAAATTATCATTAAAAATTTTTTTATGCATTCTTTTATTTTTTTGATTTTTTTCGCTAATTCATCATTACCGCAAACATTAAAACCTTTTGATTGCAAAAGCAATTTTAACACCAATTTCAATGTTTCTATTAAGGTGCTGGCTACGAAGTGAATGATAGGAGTTGGATAATTAGATAATCAAGACGGCTTTATTGGATAACATAATTCACATACAGCTAATAAACACAAGAGCAATAAAAAAAGGCGACCAGAATGAACACGAAAAAGTGATCGATCGATCCTTTTATACAAAATTAGGGGAGACATTAAGTAACATAATGCCAAGCTTAAACAATGCAAGAGAACCGAAGGACTGAAAGGCGGCGCTTCGAAGGACTGATAGGCGGCGCTTCCCCCACTGAGCCATAGACGCAAATTTCGGCGCGGTCACTTTCGCGATAATTTTGAAAATACTATTCGATGCAGAAAAAAATTCTGCATCGAATTGTGGTGATTTCATTAACTGCCGTGAACTGCCACCGTACAACATTTTTCAAAAAACGGTTAAAAATCGCGTTTTTCCTGACAAACTTCAATTTTTTGGGGGAAAATGTTTTCAAAAGTTGGATTTTCGGAATCTCCGTATTTTTTTACATATAATAGGATAAAAATCAAAATTTTAAAAAAAAGTTTTAATTTCTACAGTATACCTCTCTCTGCATTTTTTTTTGGTTTAAATAAAATGCGGGGAACACTGGCGTTTGAGTCGCCCGTACACGTAGCTACACTAAAAGCTAGAGACGCCAGACACACAAGGTCCATCCTTAAAAAAACGCATAAAATTTTTTTTGTTCCAGCGATCCAAGCAGCCGTTTCCTCCTGTCCGCACGCGGCTGACCGCCTTGCACCACTCGGACACAAAAACGCGTTTCCAAGCAGGCGATGAAAAAAAACGGCCATTTTGGACTGCGGTAGGCCGCCTTCTGGAGCCAATAACTTTTTGTAGAAGGAATAAAAAAAATTCTGTATCAGCCATAAGATGCGCAATGCTTCAAAGTATATAGAAATATAAAAATTAATAACAAAATCTAAAACTTTTTTTTTCGAAGGCGGTCCCTAAATATACTGTTTTTCACACTTTTTTTTTCTTACTCATTGTTTTTCATTCATTTATTTTTATTCATTCAAAAATGTGCTGTTTTAAAACATTTATTTCCTTCTTTTATTTTCGCCTTTGCTTGCCGCCGTATTTTTGGATGAAAAAAAAGGACAGAAGAAGTGTCAGGACTTTTGGCAGAAAAGCCCTGATTTGCCAACAACTTTTACCAGACTTTTCCAGAAAAGGCCCTTAGAGATTTGTCTGGGTCAAGCTCCCCTATAAAAGCAGCTGATTGCAAAAGGAAAAGGCAAGTTCTTCCAGATTATTATTAACTGCCTGCCTGCTCTGCTCACTGCTCTCTGCCTTTTGTATTATTTATTATTATTGTTTTTACTGTGTATTTATTATTGTGTTTTGTAATTATTTCTTTGTATTGTATTGTGGTGGTTATATTTTATTATTTTATTTTCAATAAACTTATTCCCCCTTTAAAAAAAAAAAAAAAAAAAAAAAAAAAAAAAAACAAATGTCGGTAATAATATGACAAAATTGGAATATTTGTAAGATAAAGATAACAAGATTTTTATTATACACAGTAATAAAATATAAAACAACGTAAAACAATACAAATAAAGCAAATATAAATATAAAGCAGAAATAATAAATAATAAAACACAAAGGTAAAGGCAATGCGAGATAAGGGCCAAACCTTCAGTTACAGGCTGGTTAACCTTTCTCTAATCTTTGACTGCTTCCCTTTCTTCGGTTGCTAATACCTCAAATAGGCAGTGAGAGAGGAATGCTACCTTCAAGTTGGCAAGACGAGGACTGAATAATTTGGTTGCATTGAGCTGCTTTTATATGGGTCCATTTGACCTAGTTGAACTCTAAGAGGTTTTGCTGGAACTTTCTTTGAGAATATTCTAGATCGGGAAATTCGTAATAGGATTTCCTGACAAGAAGAGGGTTTATGTTTTGAGTTTATAATTTATCGCACACGTTTTTTATTTCGCAGAAATGTATTGAAAAATTGTTAACATAAAATAAAACAAATTTTTCTAAAAAATATTTGTATTTCAACATTTTACAAATTAAATGTTTAAATTAAATGAACAAAGGAAAATTAAATGTTTAAAAACAAGCCAAAGAAAGAAGATTTCTGATTATTCAATTAAAAAAAAGCGTCAAAATTTTATCAGACGATTTAAAATCAAACACGGTGTTCTGAATGCGAACAAAACGAGCCATATTGCTTTTTTGGAAAAACACATTTTCCAGCTATAAATTTTAAAGCAAGTTATTAAGCGACAAAATAAAAGAATGAAAAGAAAGTGGCGGCTGCAGTCTTTTTTCTCTCGTTGTCACGCTTTTTCAACTGATATTTCGTGCGCTTCAAACTTAGAATCCAGAAATCTCGGCTTCTGTTTTATATTTTTTTAAATCCATGCCCCCATATATTGCTATGATATAGATGTTTTTTACTGTTTTTACAGAAAATTTTTAATGTTAATCAGTCACTCAAAAACTAGCTTTAAAAATTTGTAACTGAAAAAAAGTATTTTTCCAAAAAATCAAAAGGGCTTGTTCGACACACCGAGGCAAAGAAAAGACGAACAGTTTTTTTACAACGTTTTTTTTTTCTTAAACGTAGATCAAATTAACGTGATAAAGGTTTATCACAACAGCAAATAAATAGCATTTTTACCCATTAACAAGGAAGCAATCATTTCTGGTCTAATCTCTCTCAAACATAGAAAATACTTTTTGCTAAAAATCATATTTTTATTAAAAAACCCTATTATTTCAAACGCAGTTTTTGGGCAAACTTCAATGTGGCTTAACCCGTTTTTATATTTTTTCGGTGCCTTAGGGTCTATTTTACATAAAGACAATCACAGAAAATTTAATCAAATGCAGTCTTTTGTATTTGTGACTTTTTTTTATTATTGCACCAATATGTGCAACAAAAAAAGTTTTTGTTTTTAAACAATTGATCTGAATAGTCATGTAATTTCTTTAAATTGCAATTACTTATTTCAAAAATTAACAATAGCATTTATAAACACAGAAAAAATGTTTCTGGTCTAATCTCTCTCAAACATAGAGAACACTTTCTGGTAAAAATCATATTATTATTATTAACCCGTTTTTATATTTTTTCGGTGCCTTAGGGTCTATTTTACATAAAGACAATCACAGAAAATTTAATAAAATGCAGTCTTTTGTATTTGTGATTTTTTTTGTTATTGCACCAATATGTGCAACATAAAAATTTTTTGTTTATAAACAATTGATCTGAATAGTCAAGTAATTTCTTTAAATTGCAATTACTTATTTCAAAAATAAATAAAGGCATTCAAAAACACAAAAAAAAAGTTTTTGGTCTAATCTCTCTCAAACATCGAGAACACTTTCTGGTAAAAATCATATTATTATTAAAAAACCCTTTTATTTCAAACGCAGTTTTTGGGCAAGCTTCAATGTGGCTTTACCGGTTTTTATATTTTTTCGGTGCCTTAGGGTCTATTTTACATAAAGACAATCACAGAAAATTTAATCAAATGCAGTCTTTTGTATTTGTGATTTTTTTTTATTGCACCAATATGTGCAACATAAAAATTTTTTGTTTATAAACAATTGATCTGAATAATCAAATAATTTCTTTAAATTGCAATTACTTATTTCAAAAAAAAACAAAGGCATTCATAAACACAAAAAGAAAGTTTTTGGTCTAATCTCTCTCAAACATCGAGAACACTTTCTGGTAAAAATCATATTATTATTAAAAAACCCTTTTATTTCAAACGCAGTTTTCGGGCAAACTTCAATGTGGCTTAACCCGTTTTTATATTTTTTCGGTGCCTAAGGTCTCTTTTACATAAAGACAATCACAGAAAATTTAATCAAATGCAGTCTTTTGTATTTGTGATTTTTTTTGTTATTGCACCAATATGTGCAACATAAAAATTTTTTGTTTATAAACAATTGATCTGAATAGTCAAGTAATTTCTTTAAATTGCAATTACTTATTTCAAAAATAAATAAAGGCATTCAAAAACACAAAAAAAAAGTTTTTGGTCTAATCTCTCTCAAACATCGAGAACACTTTCTGGTAAAAATCATATTATTATTAAAAAACCCTTTTAATTCAAACGCAGTTTTTGGGCAAGCTTCAATGTGGCTTTACCGGTTTTTATATTTTTTCGGTGCCTTAGGGTCTATTTTACATAAAGACAATCACAGAAAGTTTAATCAAATGCAGTCTTTTGTATTTGTGATTTTTTTTTATTGCACCAATATGTGCAACATAAAAATTTTTTGTTTATAAACAATTGATCTGAATAGTCAAATAATTTCTTTAAATTGCAATAACTTATTTCAAAAAAAAACAAAGGCATTCATAAACACAAAAAAAAAGTTTATGGTCTAATCTCTCTCAAAAATAGAGAATACTTTTCAGTAAAAATCATATTATTATTCAAAAACCCTTTTATTTCAAACGCAGTTTTTGGGCAAACTTCAATGTGGCTTAACCCGTTTTTATATTTTTTCGGTGCCTAAGGTCTCTTTTACATAAAGACAATCACAGAAAATTTAATCAAATGCAGTCTTTTGTATTTGTGATTTTTTTTGTTATTGCACCAATATGTGCAACATAAAAAATTTTTGTTTATAAACAATTGATCTGAATAGTCAAGTAATTTCTTTAAATTGCAATAACTTATTTCAAAAAAAAACAAAGGCATTCATAAACACAAAAAAAAAGTTTATGGTCTAATCTCTCTCAAAAATAGAGAATACTTTTCAGTAAAAATCATATTATTATTCAAAACCCCTTTTATTTCAAACGCAGTTTTTAGGCCAACTTCAACGTGGCTTAACCCGTTTTTATATTTTTTCGGTGCCTTAGGGTCTATTTTACATAAACACAATCACAGAAAATTTAATCAAATGCAGTCTTTTGTATTTGTGATTTTTTTTGTTATTGCACTAATATGTGCAACATAAAAATTTTTTGTTTATAAACAATTGATCTGAATAGTCAAGTAATTTCTTCAAATTGCAATTACTTATTTCAAAAAAAACAAAGGCATTCATAAACACAAAAAAAAAGTTTTTGGTCTAATTTCTCTCAAACATAGAGAACACTTTCTGGTAAAAATCATATTATTATCAAAAAACCCTTTTATTTCAAACGAAGTTTTTGGGCCAACTTCAACGTGGCTTAACCCGTTTTTATATTTTTTCGGTGCCTTAGGGTCTATTTTACATAAACACAATCATAAAAAATTTAATCAAATGCAGTCTTTTGTATTTGTGATTTTTTTTGTTATTGCACCAATATGTGCAACATAAAAATTTTTTGTTTATAAACAGTTGATCTGAATAGTCAAGTAATTTCTTTAAATTGCAATTACTTATTTCAAAAAAAACAAAGGCATTCATAAACACAAAAAAAAAGTTTTTGGTCTAATCTCTCTCAAACACCGAGAACACTTTCTGGTAAAAATCATATTATTATTAAAAAACCCTTTTATTTCAAACGCAGTTTTTGGGCAAACTTCAATGTGGCTTAACCCGTTTTTATATTTTTTCGGTGCCTTAGGGTCTATTTTACATAAAGACAATCACAGAAAATTAAATCAAATGCAGTCTTTTGTATTTGTGATTTTTTTTGTTATTGCACCAATATGTGCAACATAAAAATTTTTTGTTTATAAACAATTGGTCTGAATAGTCAAGTAATTTCTTTAAATTGCAATTACTTATTTCAAAAAAAACAAAGGCATTCATAAACACAAAAAAACTGTTTTTGGTCTAATCTCTCTCAAACATAGAGAACACTTTCTGGTAAAAATCATATTATTATTAAAAAACCCTTTTATTTCAAACGAAGTTTTTGGGCAAACTTCAATGTGGCTTAACCCGTTTTTATATTTTTTCGGTGCCTTAGGGTCTATTTTACATAAAAACAATCACAGAAAATTTAATCAAATGCTGTCTTTTGTATTTGTGATTTTTTTTGTTATTGCATCAATATGTGCAACATAAAACTTTTTTGTTTATAAACAATTGATCTGAATAATCAAGTAATTTCTTTAAATTGCAATTACTTATTTCAAAAATTAATAAAGGCATTCATAAACACAAAAAAAAAGTTTTTGGTCTTATCTCTCTCAAACATAGAGAACACTTTCTGGTAAAAATCATATTATTATTAAAAAACCCTTTTATTTCAAACAAAGTTTTTGGGCCAACTTCAACGTGGCTTAACCCGTTTTTATATTTTTTCGGTGCCTTAGGGTCTATTTTACATAAAGACAACCACAGAAAATTTAATCAAATGCTGTCTTTTGTATTTGTGATTTTTTTTGTTATTGCACCAATATGTGCAACATAAAACTTTTTTGTTTATAAACAATTGATCTGAATAGTCAAGTAATTTCTTTAAATTGCAATTACTTATTTCAAAAAAAAACAAAGGCATTCATAAAATCAAAAAAAAAGTTTTTGGTCTAATCTCTCTCAAACATAGAAAACACTTAGTTACGTATATTGTTAGTTCCCCTTCTTTTTATTGTTCGTCTCTCGTTCCTTTTCTTTTGCATTGTTTAAGCTTGGCATTATGTTACTTAATGTCTCCCCTAATTTGGTATAAAAGGATCGCTTGATTACTTTTTCGTGTTCATTCTGGTCGCCTTTTTCTTTTGCTCTTGTGTTTATTAGCTGTATGTGAATTATGTAATCCAATAAAGCCGTCTTGATTATCTAATTATCCAACTCCCATCATTCACTTCGTAGCATGCACCTTAATATGGAGGGCCCCTTACCCGTCGTTATCCTCTGCTGTTTGGTATTGCACGATCAACGATTGAATCAAGCTGGATTCATATATTTCTCTTCATTTGTCTGCGACGAATCATCTTATGGATGTTAAGTAAGAAATGGATGGAGCGAAGATGCTTGTGGATGCAGACGCAGCATGGAATGGTTGGTCTTTGGACTTTGGATGTTCAATTCGTGTTTTATATGGATGTGCACCAGAATCACCATCAAGGCGCGGCGGATATGTTTTATGGGATGATCAAGTTGATGGGAAAAGCAATAATGGAATGCTCGTATTTCTTTGGATATATGCTGAAAGCTGAAGTTTCTTGTTATGGATGGTAATATGTGAGTTATATTTTCACTTGTTTACTGTTGCACATCATTGGATGATGCTGAATATATGTATTTGTTTGGTTGCGGGTAATCCACAAACCCAGGATGGATTCTTTTATCGATGGATTGATGTTGCTGGTGTATCAAGAGCTTGGATTGCTCGTAGATATTGTTTTGGGTGTATCAATAGTGATGGCTATTAGATATTTTATGGTTGGGTTGCCAGTTATCCCTTAAAACTTGGAGGATGGGGTTGCTAGTTATCCCTTAAAACTTGGAGGATTATTATTATTCACTGGGTCGTGGAGTCGATGCCGTTAATGGTGAAAATAATGTTGGCTTATTGTGATTATGGAATATTTTTGGTGGATGATCTGGATTACCGTAGTCCGGCTGCTCATCTTATTTTATGGATGTCCTTTTAATGGTAGCAGTATACTGTCACGATGTCTCGTCGGTTGATTTGGATGTTCTGAAGCTGATAATATGGTCATGATACAATATGTTCGTGGTTTTGAAGCTGTTGCACATCAATGAAGATAAAGAATGCTCGTATAAACAAATGCTCTTGTTGCTCGTGTATGGAATGCTCGTGTAAAGATATCTCTTGGAAGAAATGCTCGTGGAAAGAAATCTCAATAATGGGGACATTATTTCATCGGGGGTGGGGCAAGTTACGTATATTGTTAGTTCCCCTTCTTTTTATTGTTCGTCTCTCGTTCCTTTTCTTTTGCATTGTTTAAGCTTGGCATTATGTTACTTAATGTCTCCCCTAATTTGGTATAAAAGGATCGCTTGATTACTTTTTCGTGTTCATTCTGGTCGCCTTTTTCTTTTGCTCTTGTGTTTATTAGCTGTATGTGAATTATGTAATCCAATAAAGCCGTCTTGATTATCTAATTATCCAACTCCCATCATTCACTTCGTAGCCAGCACCTTAATAACTTTCTGGTAAAAATCATATTATTATTAAAAAACCCTTTTATTTCAAACGCAGTTTTTGGGCAAACTTCAATGTGGCTTAACCCGTTTTTATAATTGTTCGCTGCCTAAGGGTCTCTTTTACATAAAGACAATCACAGAAAATTTAATCAAATGCAGTCTTTTGTATTTGTGATCTTTTTTGTTATTGCACCAATATGTGCAACATAAAAATTTTTTGTTTATAAACAATTGATCTGAATAGTCAAGTAATTTCTTTAAATTGCAATTACTTATTTCAAAAATTAATAAAGGCATTCATAAACACAAAAAAACAGTTTTTGGTCTAATCTCTCTCAAACATAGAGAACACTTTCTGGTAAAAATCATATTATTATTAAAAACCCTTTTTTTTCAAACGAAGTTTTTAGGCCAACTTCAACGTGGCTTAACCCGTTTTTATATTTTTTCGGTGCCTTAGGGTCGATTTTACATAAAGACAATCACAGAAAATTTAATAAAATGCAGTCTTTTGTATTTGTGATTTTTTTTGTTATTGCACCAATATGTGCAACATAAACATTTTTTGTTTATAAACAATTGATCTGAATAGTCAAGTAATTTCTTCAAATTGCAATTACTTATTTCAAAAATTAATAAAGGCATTCATAAACACAAAAAAAAAGTTTTTGGTCTTATCTCTCTCAAACATAGAGAACACTTTCTGGTAAAAATCATATTATTATTAAAAAACCCTTTTATTTCAAACGAAGTTTTTGGGCCAACTTCAACGTGGCTTAACCCGTTTTTATATTTTTTCGGTGCCTTAGGGTCTATTTTACATAAAGACAATCACAGAAAATTTAATCAAATGCAGTCTTTTGTATTTGTGATTTTTTTTGTTATTGCACCAATATGTGCAACATAAACATTTTTTGTTTATAAACAATTGATCTGAATAGTCAAGTAATTTCTTTAAATTGCAATTACTTATTTCAAAAATTAATAAAGGCATTCATAAACACAAAAAAACAGTTTTTGGTCTAATCTCTCTCAAACATAGAGAACACTTTCTGGTAAAAATCATATTATTATTAAAAAACCCTTTTATTTCAAACGAAGTTTTTGGGCCAACTTTAACGTGGCTTAACCCGTTTTTATATTTTTTCGGTGCCTTAGGGTCTCTTTTACATAAAGACAATCACAGAAAATTTAGTCAAATGAAGTCTTTTGTATTTGTGATTTTTTTTGTTATTGCACCAATATGTGCAACATAAAAATTTTTTGTTTATAAACAATTGATCTGAATAGTCAAGTAATTTCTTCAAATTGCAATTACTTATTTCAAAAATTAATAAAGGCATTCATAAACACAAAAAAAAAGTTTTTGGTCTTATCTCTCTCAAACATAGAGAACACTTTCTGGTAAAAATCATATTATTATTAAAAAACCCTTTTATTTCAAACGAAGTTTTTGGGCCAACTTTAACGTGGCTTAACCCGTTTTTATATTTTTTCGGTGCCTTAGGGTCTCTTTTACATAAAGACAATCACAGAAAATTTAGTCAAATGAAGTCTTTTGTATTTGTGATTTTTTTTGTTATTGCACCAATATGTGCAACATAAAAATTTTTTGTTTATAAACAATTGATCTGAATAGTCAAGTAATTTCTTCAAATTGCAATTACTTATTTCAAAAATTAATAAAGGCATTCATAAACACAAAAAAAAAGTTTTTGGTCTAATCTCTCTCAAACATAGAGAATACTTTTTAGTAAAAATCATATTATTATTCAAAAACCCTTTTTTTTCAAACGAAGTTTTTAGGCCAACTTCAACGTGGCTTAACCCGTTTTTATATTTTTTCGGTGCCTTAGGGTCGATTTTACATAAAGACAATCACAGAAAATTTAATAAAATGCAGTCTTTTGTATTTGTGATTTTTTTTGTTATTGCACCAATATGTGCAACATAAACATTTTTTGTTTATAAACAATTGATCTGAATAGTCAAGTAATTTCTTCAAATTGCAATTACTTATTTCAAAAATTAATAAAGGCATTCATAAACACAAAAAAAAAGTTTTTGGTCTTATCTCTCTCAAACATAGAGAACACTTTCTGGTAAAAATCATATTATTATTAAAAAACCCTTTTATTTCAAACGAAGTTTTTGGGTCAACTTCAACGTGGCTTAACCCGTTTTTATATTTTTTCGGTGCCTTAGGGTCTATTTTACATAAAGACAATCACAGAAAATTTAATCAAATGCTGTCTTTTGTATTTGTGATTTTTTTTGTTATTGCACCAATATGTGCAACATAAAACTTTTTTGTTTATAAACAATTGATCTGAATAGTCAAGTAATTTCTTTAAATTGCAATTACTTATTTCAAAAAAAAACAAAGGCATTCATAAAATCAAAAAAAAAGTTTTTGGTCTAATCTCTCTCAAACATAGAAAACACTTAGTTACGTATATTGTTAGTTCCCCTTCTTTTTATTGTTCGTCTCTCGTTCCTTTTCTTTTGCATTGTTTAAGCTTGGCATTATGTTACTTAATGTCTCCCCTAATTTGGTATAAAAGGATCGCTTGATTACTTTTTCGTGTTCATTCTGGTCGCCTTTTTCTTTTGCTCTTGTGTTTATTAGCTGTATGTGAATTATGTAATCCAATAAAGCCGTCTTGATTATCTAATTATCCAACTCCCATCATTCACTTCGTAGCATGCACCTTAATATGGAGGGCCCCTTACCCGTCGTTATCCTCTGCTGTTTGGTATTGCACGATCAACGATTGAATCAAGCTGGATTCATATATTTCTCTTCATTTGTCTGCGACGAATCATCTTATGGATGTTAAGTAAGAAATGGATGGAGCGAAGATGCTTGTGGATGCAGACGCAGCATGGAATGGTTGGTCTTTGGACTTTGGATGTTCAATTCGTGTTTTATATGGATGTGCACCAGAATCACCATCAAGGCGCGGCGGATATGTTTTATGGGATGATCAAGTTGATGGGAAAAGCAATAATGGAATGCTCGTATTTCTTTGGATATATGCTGAAAGCTGAAGTTTCTTGTTATGGATGGTAATATGTGAGTTCACTATAAGTCGTTTAGTTTGCTGACATTTTGCCAAACACAAACTTAAAAAAAATTTTAATGTTTTTTTTATTTTTATATCAAAATTTTTTGAAACAATTATTAATATTTTTTTGTTTTAAGAATGTTATAATACATTTATAAAAATAGGAAATTAAATAAGGAATCGATAGATACCAGGATCGACAAGATCTGTGAAACACGTGCAATTTGCGGCAAGATCAAAGATGCTGCACATGTTAGTGTTAAACATAAATTTAATAAACTTTTTTATCTAACTCTAAATGATTGTTTTTATTAATGCTATTTCTTTATTTGGATATGTTAAGTAATTTGTACTCACAGAAAAAATTTCTGTGCATTTTTTTCAGAAATATTAGATGTTTAGTATATTGCTTCGTTTTTTAAAATAATTTAATAAAAACAAATCAATTTTTAATATTAAACAGATAATATATGACAAAATACTTAAAAAGATATATCTATATGGAATTATAGGGAACCTTCAGTGGAAAAATGATTAATAAGGCGCTGTTGTGACTTAAAATATTGGATTTTTCTTTGTTTTGCAGCTTCACTTTTTCCTGGAATTCGTGTATCGCAGAGATTTTTAATACGATGAATGCTTTCCAAACCTAAAAATGTGATTTAATTAAGGATGACAAGATTTGTCGCAACATACTTTGCTCGGAAAATTTGCCAATTGAACCAAATTCAATTACAAATGGCATAACATGATGTCTGAGTATATGTAGTTTTGTTTTTTTACCTAGGAGATCTGGATATTTTTCATCAATTAAAACAAAAAAATTTTGAATTGCTACATCTAATTGTTCGATTTCTTCATCAGTTAAATCACGTGCTACAAAAAAGGATTCAACTGTAGCAAATGATCTCAAAAGATCAGTTCCAAGCCCATCAATTTCCGGATGATCAACAAAATGTTTCAGTATTCTGCGACAATTTGGCCCTGTATAATCGGAAGTTCCTTGATGAGTTTTTAATCCTAATGTGTTTATTTCATGTTGAATGCTAAAAATTTTAACATATATTTCAGATAAAATGTCATTTGTAATACTCACATTGTGCACTTTTGCTTGCAATATTTTACAGTGGTTGAAACTGCACTTATGCCAATATGAACGATGGGAGGACAAAATCGTTTGATAGGAATATTTTTCATCATCGGTCTGGCTTTTACGGACTTTTTTTCTTTTTTCAAATTGCTTAATTGTGAAGCTTTCAAAGTTCCACTTGCTTCTGCTTCTTCAACTTCTTCCCCTGCTATTAAAAGTTCATCAATTGATCGTAGCATCCATTCATCAATTGATTCAGTATTACCCCATTCCGAACTTGGAACAACACAATAAACGCATGGACATGTTGCGCTGCCACCTTGAAGACCACCGACTTCGTCTTTGATTTTACAATCACCAACAAAAAAACTACAAAAATTAATTACTAATTTTTTAATCATTTATTACAGAAACTAACCAAAGAAATTCTTTGAAGCCATGTTTGGTTTCGATTAAACCACTTTCTAACAAAGCAATAGCTTCATCAATTAAGTCCAAATATGGCATCAAGCATTCTCTTTTTTCATCTCCGAGAACACATGCAAAAATTTTTAATTTTTTCGGACTTAAGGGATCTGTTAAATCGACAAGAAACCAAACTATTTTGACGGTGTCTGATCCTAAAAAAAATTATATTTCTTTTTGAAAATTGGTTTACAAAAAGTAAAATACCTTTATCAATCCCGATACATATTCTAATAAGATTACGAGGAAAAGCTTCCAGTGAATTAATATGATTTATAATGGCCTGTGCCAAGCCATCTTTTTCCAAATCTTCTAGTTTTTTTGATAAATCTTTTAAATACTTTTTAACACTCGTCAATCCAGGGTAATGTTTACTGTCCAAACCCGCATACTGATCGTCAGTTAATCGTTTAAGAACTTTGAATCTTGCAGCTTCTTCAACCGAAACTTTGCCTTCTGGTGAGTTAGTAACACGGTATCCAGTACCCAATTCATTTTTTGCACGTTCTCTATTTGCTTTTAATCTTTTGTAAAATGTATATTTGCTGGCGTCTTCAGGGCTTTTTAACGATGCAGGAGTTTGGCTATGAAATACAGGAATTTGGCGAGATATAAGAGGAGTATGAGTTGGAAATGCAGGCATTGTAGGAATTTGAAGAGAAGTTACAGGTGTATTTGTAGGTTCAGGGAGAATGTCAGTAGAAATTAAATTTGAATTTTTCAGAGCTGCAACCTCTTCTGTTTCTTCTTCCGTTTCACAAAAGGATGAATCATTATCTTCTGCAGAAGTCGCCCCAAGCACTGAATGATCTAAAATTGTGAATATTTATTTATTTTATATATAAATTTATAAAAAAATACTTACTTCGTTTTTGACGATATAATTTCATTTTTTTTGATTTATCCTTTGCTTCTTCAGCTTTGTTTTTTCTTCTGAGTTCATTTGATTTATTCAAATACTTTAAATGATTTAGTTGTGTTCCTGATAAAGTTTTGGGAGAGCTTAATTGATGATGAATCATATCAGGTTCAATTTTTGGAGGGGCGGCTGTTGAGCAAGGTTGGGTTTTAGGAGGGACAGAGCTATCAACTCTATGACTCCCGTTTGAAACCCTGTGTTCCCGCATAACTTCTTGTTTGTTTTTTTTAGCGGATGTTGGAGGAGGCATTTTCACCAAAAAGAAATAACTAAATGATTTTTCTCTCTGGTTGCAACAAATGATTATAAAAAACCAAAATCAATAAGATTAACTCAATAATCAAAAGCAAAAACAATAATTCCCCTAAGAGAAGGCTTGAAACAACTCAAAAAATTGATTCGTTTTTGTTGCATTTTTTTGCTTGAATGGCAGACTATGCATTATACAAAGACATGTTGCATAAAAAAAACAAAAATTGAACCAAATAAACAAAAATACTTAACAAAAATATTGAATTATTTTAAAAAACGAAGCAATATACTAAACATCTAATATTTCTGAAAAAAATGCACAGAAATTTTTTCTGTGAGTACAAATTACTTAACATATCCAAATAAAGAAATAGCATTAATAAAAACAATCATTTAGAGTTAGATAAAAAAGTTTATTAAATTTATGTTTAACACTAACATGTGCAGCATCTTTGATCTTGCCGCAAATTGCACGTGTTTCACAGATCTTGTCGATCCTGGTATCTTTCGATTCCTTATTTTATTTCCTTTTTTATACAATATTTAAAAAATTAAACAAATTTGTTTGCACTTTTTTTTCTAATTAAATTCAATTAAAACGAATTTGAGAATTTAAATAAAATTAAATCTGTGTTTTCGTGGTAAGAAACGTCGCGACTTATAGTGTGAGTTATATTTTCACTTGTTTACTGTTGCACATCATTGGATGATGCTGAATATATGTATTTGTTTGGTTGCGGGTAATCCACAAACCCGAGATGGATTCTTTTATCGATGGATTGATGTTGCTGGTGTATCAAGAGCTTGGATTGCTCGTAGATATTGTTTTGGGTGTATCAATAGTGATGGCTATTAGATATTTTATGGTTGGGTTGCCAGTTATCCCTTAAAACTTGGAGGATGGGGTTGCTAGTTATCCCTTAAAACTTGGAGGATTATTATTATTCACTGGGTCGTGGAGTCGATGCCGTTAATGGTGAAAATAATGTTGGCTTATTGTGATTATGGAATATTTTTGGTGGATGATCTGGATTACCGTAGTCCGGCTGCTCATCTTATTTTATGGATGTCCTTTTAATGGTAGCAGTATACTGTCACGATGTCTCGTCGGTTGATTTGGATGTTCTGAAGCTGATAATATGGTCATGATACAATATGTTCGTGGTTTTGAAGCTGTTGCACATCAATGAAGATAAAGAATGCTCGTATAAACAAATGCTCTTGTTGCTCGTGTATGGAATGCTCGTGTAAAGATATCTCTTGGAAGAAATGCTCGTGGAAAGAAATCTCAATAATGGGGACATTATTTCATCGGGGGGGGGGCAAGTTACGTATATTGTTAGTTCCCCTTCTTTTTATTGTTCGTCTCTCGTTCCTTTTCTTTTGCATTGTTTAAGCTTGGCATTATGTTACTTAATGTCTCCCCTAATTTGGTATAAAAGGATCGCTTGATTACTTTTTCGTGTTCATTCTGGTCGCCTTTTTCTTTTGCTCTTGTGTTTATTAGCTGTATGTGAATTATGTAATCCAATAAAGCCGTCTTGATTATCTAATTATCCAACTCCCATCATTCACTTCGTAGCCAGCACCTTAATAACTTTCTGGTAAAAATCATATTATTATTAAAAAACCCTTTTATTTCAAACGCAGTTTTTGGGCAAACTTCAATGTGGCTTAACCCGTTTTTATAATTGTTCGCTGCCTAAGGGTCTCTTTTACATAAAGACAATCACAGAAAATTTAATCAAATGCAGTCTTTTGTATTTGTGATCTTTTTTGTTATTGCACCAATATGTGCAACATAAAAATTTTTTGTTTATAAAGAATTGATCTGGATAGTTAAGTAATTTCTTTAAATTGCATATACTTATTTAAAAAAAAACAAAGGCATTCATAAACACAAAAAAAAAGTTTTTGGTCTAATCTCTCTCAAACGTAGAGAACACTTTCTGGTAAAAATCATATTATTATTAAAAAACCCTTTTATTTCAAACGCAGTTTTTGGGCAAACTTCAATGTGGCTTAACCCGTTTTTATAATTGTTCGCTGCCTAAGGGTCTCTTTTACATAAAGACAATCACAGAAAATTTAATCAAATGCAGTCTTTTGTATTTGTGATCTTTTTTGTTATTGCACCAATATATGCAACATAAAACTTTTTTGTTTATAAACAATTGATCTGGATAGTTAAGTAATATCTTTAAATTGCATATACTTATTTAAAAAAAAACAAAGGCATTCATAAACACAAAAAAAAAGTTTTTGGTCTAATCTCTCTCAAACATAGAGAATACTTTTAAGTAAAAATCATATTATTTTTCAGAAACCCTTTTTTTTCAAACGAAGTTTTTGGGCCAACTTCAATGTGGCTTAACCCGTTTTTATATTTTTTCGGTGCCTTAGGGTCTATTTTACATAAAGACAATCACAGAAAATTAAATCAAATGCAGTCTTTTGTATTTGTGATTTTTTTTGTTATTGCACCAATATGTGCAACATAAAAATTTTTTGTTTATAAACAATTGATCTGGATAGTTAAGTAATTTCTTTAAATTGCATATACTTATATAAAAAAAACAAAGGCATTCATAAACACAAAAAAAAAGTTTTTGGTCTAATCTCTCTCAAACATAGAGAACACTTTCTGGTAAAAATCATATTATTATTAAAAAACCCTTTTATTTCAAACGCAGTTTTTGGGCAAACTTCAATGTGGCTTAACCCGTTTTTATACTTTTTCGGTGCCTTAGGGTCTATTTTACATAAAGACAATCACAGAAAATTTAATCAAATGCAGTCTTTTGTATTTGTGATTTTTTTTGTTATTGCACCAATATGTGCAACATAAAACTTTTTTGTTTATAAACAATTGATCTGGATAGTTAAGTAATTTCTTTAAATTGCATATACTTATATAAAAAAAACAAAGGCATTCATAAACACAAAAAAAAAGTTTTTGGTCTAATCTCTCTCAAACATAGAGAACACTTTCTGGTAAAAATCATATTATTATTAAAAAACCCTTTTATTTCCAACGCAGTTTTTGGGCAAACTTCAATGTGGCTTAACCCGTTTTTATACTTTTTCGGTGCCTTAGGGTCTATTTTACATAAAGACAATCACAGAAAATTTAATCAAATGCAGTCTTTTGTATTTGTGATTTTTTTTGTTATTGCACCAATATGTGCAACATAAAAATTTTTTGTTTATAAAGAATTGATCTGGATAGTTAAGTAATTTCTTTAAATTGCATATACTTATTTAAAAAAAAACAAAGGCATTCATAAACACAAAAAAAAAGTTTTTGGTCTAATCTCTCTCAAACGTAGAGAACACTTTCTGGTAAAAATCATATTATTATTAAAAAACCCTTTTATTTCAAACGCAGTTTTTGGGCAAACTTCAATGTGGCTTAACCCGTTTTTATAATTGTTCGCTGCCTAAGGGTCTCTTTTACATAAAGACAATCACAGAAAATTTAATCAAATGCAGTCTTTTGTATTTGTGATCTTTTTTGTTATTGCACCAATATATGCAACATAAAACTTTTTTGTTTATAAACAATTGATCTGGATAGTTAAGTAATATCTTTAAATTGCATATACTTATTTAAAAAAAAACAAAGGCATTCATAAACACAAAAAAAAAGTTTTTGGTCTAATCTCTCTCAAACATAGAGAATACTTTTAAGTAAAAATCATATTATTTTTCAGAAACCCTTTTTTTTCAAACGAAGTTTTTGGGCCAACTTCAATGTGGCTTAACCCGTTTTTATATTTTTTCGGTGCCTTAGGGTCTATTTTACATAAAGACAATCACAGAAAATTAAATCAAATGCAGTCTTTTGTATTTGTGATTTTTTTTGTTATTGCACCAATATGTGCAACATAAAAATTTTTTGTTTATAAACAATTGATCTGGATAGTTAAGTAATTTCTTTAAATTGCATATACTTATATAAAAAAAACAAAGGCATTCATAAACACAAAAAAAAAGTTTTTGGTCTAATCTCTCTCAAACATAGAGAACACTTTCTGGTAAAAATCATATTATTATTAAAAAACCCTTTTATTTCCAACGCAGTTTTTGGGCAAACTTCAATGTGGCTTAACCCGTTTTTATACTTTTTCGGTGCCTTAGGGTCTATTTTACATAAAGACAATCACAGAAAATTTAATCAAATGCAGTCTTTTGTATTTGTGATTTTTTTTGTTATTGCACCAATATGTGCAACATAAAACTTTTTTGTTTATAAACAATTGATCTGGATAGTTAAGTAATTTCTTTAAATTGCATATACTTATATAAAAAAAACAAAGGCATTCATAAACACAAAAAAAAAGTTTTTGGTCTAATCTCTCTCAAACATAGAGAACACTTTCTGGTAAAAATCATATTATTATTAAAAAACCCTTTTATTTCCAACGCAGTTTTTGGGCAAACTTCAATGTGGCTTAACCCGTTTTTATACTTTTTCGGTGCCTTAGGGTCTATTTTACATAAAGACAATCACAGAAAATTTAATCAAATGCAGTCTTTTGTATTTGTGATTTTTTTTGTTATTGCACCAATATGTGCAACATAAAACTTTTTTGTTTATAAACAATTGATCTGGATAGTTAAGTAATTTCTTTAAATTGCATATACTTATATAAAAAAAACAAAGGCATTCATAAACACAAAAAAAAAGTTTTTGGTCTAATCTCTCTCAAACATAGAGAACACTTTCTGGTAAAAATCATATTATTATTAAAAAACCCTTTTATTTCCAACGCAGTTTTTGGGCAAACTTCAATGTGGCTTAACCCGTTTTTATACTTTTTCGGTGCCTTAGGGTCTAATTTACATAAAGACAATCACAGAAAATTTAGTCAAATGCAGTCTTTTGTATTTGTGATTTTTTTTGTTATTGCACCAATATGTGCAACATAAAAATTTTTTGTTTATAAACAATTGATCTGAATAGTCAAGTAATTTCTTTAAATTGCAATTACTTACTTCAAAAAAAACAAAGGCATTCATAAACACAAAAAAAAAGTTTTTGGTCTAATCTCTCTCAAACATAGAGAATACTTTTAAGTAAAAATCATATTATTTTTCAAAAACCCTTTTTTTTCAAACGAAGTTTTTGGGCCAACTTCAACGTGGCTTAACCCGTTTTTATATTTTTTCGGTGCCTTAGGGTCTATTTTACATAAAGACAATCACAGAAAGTTTAATCAAATGCAGTCTTTTGTATTTGTCATTTTTTTTGTTATTGCACCAATATGTGCAACATAAAAATTTTTTGTTTATAAACAATTGATCTGGATAGTTAAGTAATTTCTTTAAATTGCATATACTTATTTAAAAAAAAACAAAGGCATTCATAAACACAAAAAAAAAGTTTTTGGTCTTATCTCTCTCAAACGTAGAGAACACTTTCTGGTAAAAATCATATTATTATTAAAAAACCCTTTTATTTCAAACGCAGTTTTTGGGCAAACTTCAATGTGGCTTAACCCGTTTTTATATTTTTTCGGTGCCTTAGGGTCTATTTTACATAAAGACAATCACAGAAAATTTAATCAAATGCAGTCTTTTGTATTTGTGATTTTTTTTATTTTTGCACCAATATGTGCAACATAAAAATTTTTTGTTTATAAACAATTGATCTGGATAGTTAAGTAATTTCTTTAAATTGCATATACTTATTTAAAAAAAAACAAAGGCATTCACAAACACAAAAAAAAAGTTTTTGGTCTAATCTCTCTCAAACATAGAGAATACTTTTAATTAAAAATCATATTATTATTAAAAAACCATTTTATTTCAAACGCAGTTTTTGGGCAAACTTCAATGTGGCTTAACCCGTTTTTATATTTTTTCGGTGCCTTAGGGTCTATTTTACATAAAGACAATCACAGAAAGTTTAATCAAATGCAGTCTTTTGTATTTGTCATTTTTTTTGTTATTGCACCAATATGTGCAACATAAAAATTTTTTGTTTATAAACAATTGATCTGGATAGTTAAGTAATTTCTTTAAATTGCATATACTTATTTAAAAAAAAACAAAGGCATTCATAAACACAAAAAAAAAGTTTTTGGTCTAATCTCTCTCAAACATAGAGAATACTTTTAATTAAAAATCATATTATTATTAAAAAACCATTTTATTTCAAACGCAGTTTTTGGGCAAACTTCAATGTGGCTTAACCCGTTTTTATATTTTTTCGGTGCCTTAGGGTCTATTTTACATAAAGACAATCACAGAAAATTTAATCAAATGCAGTCTTTTGTATTTGTGATTTTTTTTGTTATTGCACCAATATGTGCAACATAAAAATTTTTTGTTTATAAACAATTGATCTGAATAGTCAAGTAATTTCTTTAAATTGCAATTACTTATTTATAAAAAAAACAAAGGCATTCATAAACACAAAAAAAAAGTTTTTGGTCTAATCTCTCTCAAACGTAGAGAACACTTTCTGGTAAAAATCATATTATTATTAAAAAACCCTTTTATTTCAAACGCAGTTTTTGGGCAAACTCCAATGTGGCTTAACCCGTTTTTATATTTTTTCGGTGCCTTAGGGTCTATTTTACATAAAGACAATCACAGAAAATTTAATCAAATGCAGTCTTTTGTATTTGTGATTTTTTTTGTTATTGCACCAATATGTGCAACATAAAAATTTTTTGTTTATAAACAATTGATCTGAATAGTCAGGTAATTTCTTTAAATTGCAATTACTTACTTCAATAAAAACAAAGGCATTCATAAACACAAAAAAAAAGTTTTTGGTCTAATCTCTCTCAAACATAGAGAATACTTTTAAGTAAAAATCATATTATTTTTCAAAAACCCTTTTTTTTCAAACGAAGTTTTTGGGCCAACTTCAACGTGGCTTAACCCGTTTTTATATTTTTTCGGTGCCTTAGGGTCTTTTTTACATAAAGACAATCACAGATAATTAAATAAAATGCAGTCTTTTGTATTTGTGATTTTTTTTGTTATTGCACCAATATGTGCAACATAAAAATTTTTTGTTTATAAACAATTGATCTGAATAGTCAAGTAATTTCTTTAAATTGCAGTTACTTATTTATAAAAAAAACAAAGGCATTCATAAACACAAAAAAAAAGTTTTTGGTCTTATCTCTCTCAAACATAGAGAATACTTTTAAGTAAAAATCATATTATTATTAAAAAACCATTTTATTTCAAACGCAGTTTTTGGGCAAACTTCAATGTGGCTTAACCCGTGTTTATTATTTTTCGGTGCCTTAGGGTCTATTTTACATAAAGACAATCACAGAAAATTTAATCAAATGCAGTCTTTTGTATTTGTGATTTTTTTTGTTATTGCACCAATATGTGCAACATAAAAATTTTTTGTTTATAAACAATTGATCTGGATAGTTAAGTAATTTCTTTAAATTGCATATACTTATTTAAAAAAAAACAAAGGCATTCATAAACACAAAAAAAAAGTTTTTGGTCTAATCTCTCTCAAACGTAGAGAACACTTTCTGGTAAAAATCATATTATTATTAAAAAACCCTTTTATTTCAAACGCAGTTTTTACGCAAACTTCAATGTGGCTTAACCCGTTTTTGTATTTTTTCGGTGCCTTAGGGTCTCTTTTACATAAAGACAATCACAGAAAATTTAATCAAATGCAGTCTTTTGTATTTGTGATTTTTTTTGTTATTGCACCAATATGTGCAACATAAAAATTTTTTGTTTATAAACAATTGATCTGGATAGTTAAGTAATTTCTTTAAATTGCATATACTTACTTCAATAAAAACAAAGGCATTCATAAACACAAAAAAAAAGTTTTTGGTCTAATCTCTCTCAAACACAGAGAATACTTTTGAGTAAAAATCATATTATTTTTCAAAAACCCTTTTTTTTCAAACGAAGTTTTTGGGCCAACTTCAACGTGGCTTAACCCGTTTTTATATTTTTTCGGTGCCTTAGGGTCTATTTTACATAAAGACAATCACAGATAATTAAATCAAATGCAGTCTTTTGTATTTGTGATTTTTTTTGTTATTGCACCAATATGTGCAACATAAAAATTTTTTGTTTATAAACAATTGATCTGGATAGTTAAGTAATTTCTTTAAATTGCATATACTTATTTAAAAAAAAAACAAAGGCATTCATAAACACAAAAAAAAGTTTTTGGTCTAATCTCTCTCAAACGTAGAGAACACTTTCTGGTAAAAATCATATTATTATTAAAAAACCCTTTTATTTCAAACGCAGTTTTTGGGCAAACTTCAATGTGGCTTAACCCGTTTTTATATTTTTTCGGTGCCTTAGGGTCTCTTTTACATAAAGACAATCACAGAAAATTTAATCAAATGCAGTCTTTTGTATTTGTGATTTTTTTTGTTATTGCACCAATATGTGCAACATAAAAATTTTTTGTTTATAAACAATTGATCTGAATAGTCAAGTAATTTCTTTAAATTGCAATTACTTATTTATAAAAAAAACAAAGGCATTTATAAACACAAATAAAAAGTTTTTGGTCTAATCTCTCTCAAACATAGAGAATACTTTTAAGTAAAAATCATATTATTATTAAAAAACCATTTTATTTCAAACGCAGTTTTTGGGCAAACTTCAATGTGGCTTAACCCGTTTTTATATTTTTTCGGTGCCTTAGGGTCTATTTTACATAAAGACAATCACAGAAAATTTAATCAAATGCAGTCTTTTGTATTTGTGATTTTTTTTGTTATTGCACCAATATGTGCAACATAAAAATTTTTTGTTTATAAACAATTGATCTGAATAGTCAAGTAATTTCTTTAAATTGCAATTACTTATTTATAAAAAAAACAAAGGCATTTATAAACACAAATAAAAAGTTTTTGGTCTAATCTCTCTCAAACATAGAGAATACTTTTAAGTAAAAATCATATTATTATTAAAAAACCATTTTATTTCAAACGCAGTTTTTGGGCAAACTTCAATGTGGCTTAACCCGTTTTTATATTTATTCGGTGCCTTAGTGTCTATTTTACATAAAGACAATCACAGAAAATTTAATCAAATGCAGTCTTTTGTATTCGTGATTTTTTTTATTATTGCACCAATATGTGCAACATAAAAATTTTTTGTTTATAAACAATTGATCTGAATAGTCAAGTAATTTCTTTAAATTGCAATTACTTACTTCAAAAAAAAACAAAGGCATTTATAAACACAAATAAAAAGTTTTTGGTCTAATCTCTCTCAAACATAGAGAATACTTTTAAGTAAAAATCATATTATTATTAAAAAACCATTTTATTTCAAACGCAGTTTTTGGGCAAACTTCAATGTGGCTTAACCCGTTTTTATATTTTTTCGGTGCCTTAGGGTCTATTTTACATAAAGACAATCACAGAAAATTTAATCAAATGCAGTCTTTTGTATTTGTGATTTTTTTTGTTATTGCACCAATATGTGCAACATAAAAATTTTTTGTTTATAAACAATTGATCTGAATAGTCAAGTAATTTCTTTAAATTGCAATTACTTATTTATAAAAAAAACAAAGGCATTTATAAACACAAATAAAAAGTTTTTGGTCTAATCTCTCTCAAACATAGAGAATACTTTTTAGTAAAAATCATATTATTATTAAAAAACCATTTTATTTCAAACGCAGTTTTTGGGCAAACTTCAATGTGGCTTAACCCGTTTTTATATTTTTTCGGTGCCTTAGGGTCTATTTTACATAAAGACAATAACAGAAAATTTAATCAAATGCAGTCTTTTGTATTTGTGATTTTTTTTGTTATTGCACCAATATGTGCAACATAAAAATTTTTTGTTTATAAACAATTGATCTGAATAGTCAAGTAATTTCTTTAAATTGCAATTACTTATTTATAAAAAAAACAAAGGCATTTATAAACACATATAAAAAGTTTTTGGTCTAATCTCTCTCAAACATAGAGAATACTTTTAAGTAAAAATCATATTATTATTAAAAAACCATTTTATTTCAAACGCAGTTTTTGGGCAAACTTCAATGTGGCTTAACCCGTTTTTATATTTTTTCGGTGCCTTAGGGTCTATTTTACATAAAGACAATCACAGAAAATTTAATCAAATGCAGTCTTTTGTATTTGTGATTTTTTTTGTTATTGCACCAATATGTGCAACATAAAAATTTTTTGTTTATAAACAATTGATCTGAATAGTCAAGTAATTTCTTTAAATTGCAATTACTTATTTATAAAAAAAACAAAGGCATTTATAAACACAAAAAAAAAGTTTTTGGTCTAATCTCTCTCAAACGTAGAGAATACTTTTAAGTAAAAATCATATTATTATTAAAAAACCCTTTTATTTCAAACGCAGTTTTTGGGCAAACTTCAATGTGGCTTAACCCGTTTTTTTTTTTTTTCGGTGCCTAAGGGTCTATTTTACATAAAGACAATCACAGAAAATTTAATCAAATGCAGTCTTTTGTATTTGTGATATTTTTTTGTTATTGCACCAATATGTGCAACATAAAAATTTTTTGTTTATAAACAATTGATCTGAATAGTCAAGTAATTTCTTTAAATTGCAATTACTTATTTATAAAAAAAACAAAATCATTCATAAACACAAAAAAAAAGTTTTTGGTCTAATCTCTCTCAAACATAGAGAATACTTTTAAGTAAAAATCATATTATTATTAAAAAACCCTTTTATTTCAAACGCAGTTTTTGGGCAAACTTCAATGTGGCTTAACCCGTTTTTTTTTTTTTCGGTGCCTAAGGGTCTATTTTACATAAAGACAATCACAGAAAAAATAATCAAATGCAGTCTTTTGTATTTGTGATTTATTTTTTTATTGCACCTTTATGTGCAACATAAAAATTTTTTGTTTATAAACAATTGATCTGAGTAGTCAAGTAATTTCTTTAAATTGCAATTACTTGTTTATACAAAAAAACAAAGGCATTCATAAACACAAAAAAAAAGTTTTTGGTCTAATCTCTCTCAAACATAGAGAATACTTTTAAGTAAAAATCATATTATTATTAAAAAACCATTTTATTTCAAACGCAGTTTTTGGGCAAACTTCAATGTGGCTTAACCCGTTTTAATATTTTTTCGGTGCCTTAGGGTCTATTTTACATAAAGACAATCACAGAAAATTTAATCAAATGCAGTCTTTTGTATTTGTGATTTTTTTTGTTATTGCACCAATATGTGCAACATAAAAATTTTTTGTTTATAAACAATTGATCTGGATAGTTAAGTAATTTCTTTAAATTGCATATACTTATTTAAAAAAAAACAAAGGCATTCATAAACACAAAAAAAAAGTTTTTGGTCTAATCTCTCTCAAACATAGAGAATACTTTTAAGTAAAAATCATATTATTATTAAAAAACCCTTTTATTTCAAACGCAGTTTTTGGGCAAACTTCAATGTGGCTTAACCCGTTTTTATATTTTTTCGGTGCCTTAGGGTCTCTTTTACATAAAGACAATCACAGAAAATTTAATCAAATGCAGTCTTTTGTATTTGTGATTTTTTTTGTTATTGCACCAATATGTGCAACATAAAAATTTTTTGTTTATAAACAATTGATCTGAGTAGTCAAGTAATTTCTTTAAATTGCAATTACTTGTTTATACAAAAAAACAAAGGCATTCATAAACACAAAAAAAAAGTTTTTGGTCTAATCTCTCTCAAACATAGAGAATACTTTTAAGTAAAAATCATGTTATTTTTCAATAACCCTTTTTTTTCAAACGAAGTTTTTGGGCCAACTTCAACGTGGCTTAACCCGTTTTTATATTTTTTCGGTGCCTTAGGGTCTATTTTACATAAAGACAATCACAGATAATTAAATCAAATGCAGTCTTTTGTATTTGTGATTTTTTTTGTTATTGCACCAATATGTGCAACATAAAAATTTTTTGTTTATAAACAATTGATCTGAATAGTCAAGTAATTTCTTTAAATTGCAATTACTTGTTTATACAAAAAAACAAAGGCATTCATAAACACAAAAAAAAAGTTTTTGGTCTAATCTCTCTCAAACGTAGAGAACACTTTCTGGTAAAAATCATATTATTATTAAAAACCCTTTTATTTCAAACGCAGTTTTTGGGCAAACTTCAATGTGGCTTAACCCGTTTTTATATTTTTTCGGTGCCTTAGGGTCTCTTTTACATAAAGACAATCACAGAAAATTTAATCAAATGCAGTCTTTTGTATTTCTGATTTTTTTTGTTATTGCACCAATATGTGCAACATAAAAATTTTTTGTTTATAAACAATTGATCTGGATAGTTAAGTAATTTCTTTAAATTGCATATACTTATTTAAAAAAAAACAAAGGCATTCATAAACACAAAAAAAAAGTTTTTGGTCTAATCTCTCTCAAACGTAGAGAACACTTTCTGGTAAAAATCATATTATTATTAAAAAACCCTTTTATTTCAAACGCAGTTTTTGGGCAAACTTCAATGTGGCTTAACCCGTTTTTATATTTTTTCGGTGCCTTAGGGTCTATTTTACATAAAGACAATCACAGAAAATTAAATCAAATGCAGCCTTTTGTATTTGTGATTTTTTTTGTTATTGCACCAATATGTGCAACATAAAAATTTTTTGTTTATAAACAATTGATCTGGATAGTTAAGTAATTTCTTTAAATTGCATATACTTATTTAAAAAAAAACAAAGGCATTCATAAACACAAAAAAAAAGTTTTTGGTCTAATCTCTCTCAAACGTAGAGAACACTTTCTGGTAAAAATCATATTATTATTAAAAAACCCTTTTATTTCAAACGCAGTTTTTGGGCAAACTTCAATGTGGCTTAACCCGTTTTTATATTTTTTCGGTGCCTTAGGGTCTCTTTTACATAAAGACAATCACAGAAAATTTAATCAAATGCAGTCTTTTGTATTTGTGATTTTTTTTGTTATTGCACCAATATGTGCAACATAAAAATTTTTTGTTTATAAACAATTGATCTGAATAGTCAAGTAATTTCTTTAAATTGCAATTACTTGTTTATAAAAAAAACAAAGGCATTCATAAACACAAAAAAAAAGTTTTTGGTCTAATCTCTCTCAAACGTAGAGAACACTTTCTGGTAAAAATCATATTATTATTAAAAACCCTTTTATTTCAAACGCAGTTTTTGGGCAAACTTCAATGTGGCTTAACCCGTTTTTATATTTTTTCGGTGCCTTAGGGTCTATTTTACATAAAGACAATCACAGAAAATTTAATCAAATGCAGTCTTTTGTATTTGTGATTTTTTTTGTTATTGCACCAATATGTGCAACATAAAAATTTTTTGTTTATAAACAATTGATCTGAATAGTCAAGTAATTTCTTTAAATTGCAATTACTTGTTTATAAAAAAAACAAAGGCATTCATAAACACAAAAAAAAAGTTTTTGGTCTAATCTCTCTCAAACGTAGAGAACACTTTCTGGTAAAAATCATATTATTATTAAAAACCCTTTTATTTCAAACGCAGTTTTTGGGCAAACTTCAATGTGGCTTAACCCGTTTTTATATTTTTTCGGTGCCTTAGGGTCTCTTTTACATAAAGACAATCACAGAAAATTTAATCAAATGCAGTCTTTTGTATTTCTGATTTTTTTTGTTATTGCACCAATATGTGCAACATAAAAATTTTTTGTTTATAAACAATTGATCTGGATAGTTAAGTAATTTCTTTAAATTGCATATACTTATTTAAAAAAAAACAAAGGCATTCATAAACACAAAAAAAAAGTTTTTGGTCTAATCTCTCTCAAACGTAGAGAACACTTTCTGGTAAAAATCATATTATTATTAAAAAACCCTTTTATTTCAAACGCAGTTTTTGGGCAAACTTCAATGTGGCTTAACCCGTTTTTATATTTTTTCGGTGCCTTAGGGTCTATTTTACATAAAGACAATCACAGAAAATTTAATCAAATGCAGTCTTTTGTATTTGTGATTTTTTTTGTTATTGCACCAATATGTGCAACATAAAAATTTTTTGTTTATAAACAATTGATCTGAATAGTCAAGTAATTTCTTTAAATTGCAATTACTTGTTTATAAAAAAAACAAAGGCATTCATAAACACAAAAAAAAAGTTTTTGGTCTAATCTCTCTCAAACGTAGAGAACACTTTCTGGTAAAAATCATATTATTATTAAAAAACCCTTTTATTTCAAACGCAGTTTTTGGGCAAACTTCAATGTGGCTTAACCCGTTTTTATATTTTTTCGGTGCCTTAGGGTCTATTTTACATAAAGACAATCACAGAAAATTTAATCAAATGCAGTCTTTTGTATTTCTGATTTTTTTTGTTATTGCACCAATATGTGCAACATAAAAATTTTTTGTTTATAAACAATTGATCTGGATAGTTAAGTAATTTCTTTAAATTGCATATACTTATTTAAAAAAAAACAAAGGCATTCATAAACACAAAAAAAAAGTTTTTGGTCTAATCTCTCTCAAACGTAGAGAACACTTTCTGGTAAAAATCATATTATTATTAAAAAACCCTTTTATTTCAAACGCAGTTTTTGGGCAAACTTCAATGTGGCTTAACCCGTTTTTATATTTTTTCGGTGCCTTAGGGTCTATTTTACATAAAGACAATCACAGAAAATTAAATCAAATGCAGTCTTTTGTATTTGTGATTTTTTTTGTTATTGCACCAATATGTGCAACATAAAAATTTTTTGTTTATAAACAATTGATCTGGATAGTTAAGTAATTTCTTTAAATTGCATATACTTTTTTAAAAAAAAACAAAGGCATTCATAAACACAAAAAAAAAGTTTTTGGTCTAATCTCTCTCAAACGTAGAGAACACTTTCTGGTAAAAATCATATTATTATTAAAAAACCCTTTTATTTCAAACGCAGTTTTTGGGCAAACTTCAATGTGGCTTAACCCGTTTTTATATTTTTTCGGTGCCTTAGGGTCTATTTTACATAAAGACAATCACAGAAAATTAAATCAAATGCAGTCTTTTGTATTTGTGATTTTTTTTGTTATTGCACCAATATGTGCAACATAAAAATTTTTTGTTTATAAACAATTGATCTGGATAGTTAAGTAATTTCTTTAAATTGCATAATTTTTTTTAAAAAAAAACAAAGGCATTCATAAACACAAAAAAAAAGTTTTTGGTCTAATCTCTCTCAAACGTAGAGAACACTTTCTGGTAAAAATCATATTATTATTAAAAAACCCTTTTATTTCAAACGCAGTTTTTGGGCAAACTTCAATGTGGCTTAACCCGTTTTTATATTTTTTCGGTGCCTTAGGGTCTCTTTTACATAAAGACAATCACAGAAAATTTAATCAAATGCAGTCTTTTGTATTTGTGATTTTTTTTGTTTTTGCACCAATATGTGCAACATAAAAATTTTTTGTTTATAAACAATTGATCTGAATAGTCAAGTAATTTCTTTAAATTGCAATTACTTGTTTATAAAAAAAACAAAGGCATTCATAAACACAAAAAAAAAGTTTTTGGTCTAATCTCTCTCAAACGTAGAGAACACTTTCTGGTAAAAATCATATTATTATTAAAAACCCTTTTATTTCAAACGCAGTTTTTGGGCAAACTTCAATGTGGCTTAACCCGTTTTTATATTTTTTCGGTGCCTTAGGGTCTATTTTACATAAAGACAATCACAGAAAATTAAATCAAATGCAGTCTTTTGTATTTGTGATTTTTTTTGTTATTGCACCAATATGTGCAACATAAAAATTTTTTGTTTATAAACAATTGATCTGGATAGTTAAGTAATTTCTTTAAATTGCATATACTTTTTTAAAAAAAAACAAAGGCATTCATAAACACAAAAAAAAAGTTTTTGGTCTAATCTCTCTCAAACGTAGAGAACACTTTCTGGTAAAAATCATATTATTATTAAAAAACCCTTTTATTTCAAACGCAGTTTTTGGGCAAACTTCAATGTGGCTTAACCCGTTTTTATATTTTTTCGGTGCCTTAGGGTCTATTTTACATAAAGACAATCACAGAAAATTAAATCAAATGCAGTCTTTTGTATTTGTGATTTTTTTTGTTATTGCACCAATATGTGCAACATAAAAATTTTTTGTTTATAAACAATTGATCTGGATAGTTAAGTAATTTCTTTAAATTGCATATACTTATTTAAAAAAAAACAAAGGCATTCATAAACACAAAAAAAAAGTTTTTGGTCTAATCTCTCGCAAACGTAGAGAACACTTTCTGGTAAAAATCATATTATTATTAAAAAACCCTTTTATTTCAAACGCAGTTTTTGGGCAAACTTCAATGTGGCTTAACCCGTTTTTATATTTTTTCGGTGCCTTAGGGTCTCTTTTACATAAAGACAATCACAGAAAATTTAATCAAATGCAGTCTTTTGTATTTGTGATTTTTTTTGTTATTGCACCAATATGTGCAACATAAAAATTTTTTGTTTATAAACAATTAATCTGAATAGTCAGGTAATTTCTTTAAATTGCAATTACTTACTTCAATAAAAACAAAGGCATTCATAAACACAAAAAAAAAGTTTTTGGTCTAATCTCTCTCAAACATAGAGAATACTTTTAAGTAAAAATCATATTATTATTAAAAAACCCTTTTATTTCAAACGCAGTTTTTGGGCAAACTTCAATGTGGCTTAACCCGTTTTTATATTTTTTCGGTGCCTTAGGGTCTCTTTTACATAAAGACAATCACAGAAAATTTAATCAAATGCAGTCTTTTGTATTTGTGATTTTTTTTGTTATTGCACCAATATGTGCAACATAAAAATTTTTTGTTTATAAACAATTGATCTGAATAGTCAAGTAATTTCATTAAATTGAAATAACTTATTTCAAAAAAAAACAAAGGCATTCATAAACACAAAAAAAAAGTTTTTGGTCTAATCTCTCTCAAACATAGAGAACACTTTCTGGTAAAAATCATATTATTATTAAAAAACCCTTTTATTTCAAACGCAGTTTTTGGGCAAACTTCAATGTGGCTTAACCCGTTTTTATATTTTATTGGTGCCTTAGGGTCTATTTTACATAAAGACAATCACAGAAAATTTAATCAAATGCAGTCTTTTGTATTTGTGATTTTTTTTGTTATTGCACCAATATGTGCAACATAAAAATTTTTTGTTTATAAACAATTGATCTGAATAGTCAAGTAATTTCATTAAATTGAAATAACTTATTTCAAAAAAAAACAAAGGCATTCATAAACACAAAAAAAAAGTTTTTGGTCTAATCTCTCTCAAACATAGAGAACACTTTCTGGTAAAAATCATATTATTATTAAAAAACCCTTTTATTTCAAACGCAGTTTTTGGGCAAACTTCAATGTGGCTTAACCCGTTTTTATATTTTATTGGTGCCTTAGGGTCTATTTTACATAAAGACAATCACAGAAAATTTAATCAAATGCAGTCTTTTGTATTTGTGATTTTTTTTGTTATTGCACCAATATGTGCAACATTAAAATTTTTTGTTTATAAACAATTGATCTGGATAGTTAAGTAATTTCTTTAAATTGCAATTACTGTTTTATAAAAAAAACAAAGGCATTCAAAAACACAAAGAAAAAGTTTTTGGTCTAATCTCTCTCAAACGTAGAGAACACTTTCTGGTAAAAATCATATTATTATTAAAAAACCCCTTTATTTCAAACGCAGTTTTTGGGCAAACTTCAATGTGGCTTAACCCGTTTTTATATTTTATTGGTGCCTTAGGGTCTATTTTACATAAAGACAATCACAGAAAATTTAATCAAATGCAGTCTTTTGTATTTGTGATTTTTTTTGTTATTGCACCAATATGTGCAACATAAAAATTTTTTGTTTATAAACAATTGATCTGAATAGTCAAGTAATTTCTTTAAATTGCAATTACTTATTTATAAAAAAAACAAAGGCATTCATAAACACAAAAAAAAAGTTTTTGGTCTAATCTCTCTCAAACATAGAGAATACTTTTAAGTAAAAATCATATTATTATTAAAAAACCCTTTTATTTCAAACGCAGTTTTTGGGCAAACTTCAATGTGGCTTAACCCGTTTTTATATTTTTTCGGTGCCTTAGGGTCTATTTTACATAAAGACAATCACAGAAAATTTTATCAAATGCAGTCTTTTGTATTTCTGATTTTTTTTGTTATTGCACCAATATGTGCAACATAAAAATTTTTTGTTTATAAACAATTGATCTGGATAGTTAAGTAATTTCTTTAAATTGCATATACTTATTTAAAAAAAAACAAAGGCATTCATAAACACAAAAAAAAAGTTTTTGGTCTAATCTCTCTCAAACGTAGAGAACACTTTCTGGTAAAAATCATATTATTATTAAAAAACCCTTTTATTTCAAACGCAGTTTTTGGGCAAACTTCAATGTGGCTTAACCCGTTTTTATATTTTTTCGGTGCCTTAGGGTCTCTTTTACATAAAGACAATCACAGAAAATTTAATCAAATGCAGTCTTTTGTATTTGTGATTTTTTTTGTTATTGCACCAATATGTGCAACATAAAAATTTTTTGTTTATAAACAATTGATCTGGATAGTCAAGTAATTTCTTTAAATTGCATATACTTATTTATAAAAAAAACAAAGGCATTCATAAACACAAAAAAAAAGTTTTTGGTCTAATCTCTCTCAAACATAGAGAATACTTTTAAGTAAAAATCATATTATTATTAAAAAACCCTTTTATTTCAAACGCAGTTTTTGGGCAAACTTCAATGTGGCTTAACCCGTTTTTATATTTTTTCGGTGCCTTAGGGTCTATTTTACATAAAGACAATCACAGAAAATTTAGTAAATGCAGTCTTTTGTATTTGTGATTTTTTTTGTTATTGCACCAATATGTGCAACATAAAAATTTTTTGTTTATAAACAATTGATCTGAATAGTCAAGTAATTTCTTTAAATTGCAATTACTTATTTATAAAAAAAACAAAGGCATTCATAAACACAAAAAAAAAGTTTTTGGTCTAATCTCTCTCAAACATAGAGAATACTTTTAAGTAAAAATCATGTTATTTTTCAATAACCCTTTTTTTTCAAACGACGTTTTTGGGCCAACTTCAACGTGGCTTAACCCGTTTTTATATTTTTTCGGTGCCTTAGGGTCTATTTTACATAAAGACAATCACAGAAAATTAAATCAAATGCAGTCTTTTGTATTTGTGATTTTTTTGTTATTGCACCAATATGTGCAACATAAAAATTTTTTGTTTATAAACAATTGATCTGAATAGTCAAGTAATTTCTTTAAATTGCAGTTACTTATTTATAAAAAAAACAAAGGCATTCATAAACACAAAAAAAAAGTTTTTGGTCTAATCTCTCTCAAACATAGAGAATACTTTTAAGTAAAAATCATGTTATTTTTCAATAACCCTTTTTTTTCAAACGAAGTTTTTGGGCCAACTTCAACGTGGCTTAACCCGTTTTTATATTTTTTCGGTGCCTTAGGGTCTATTTTACATAAAGACAATCACAGAAAATTAAATCAAATGCAGTCTTTTGTATTTGTGATTTTTTTGTTATTGCACCAATATGTGCAACATAAAAATTTTTTGTTTATAAACAATTGATCTGAATAGTCAAGTAATTTCTTTAAATTGCAATTACTTATTTATAAAAAAAACAAAGGCATTCATAAACACAAAAAAAAAGTTTTTGGTCTAATCTCTCTCAAACGTAGAGAACACTTTCTGGTAAAAATCATATTATTATTAAAAAACCCTTTTATTTCAAACGCAGTTTTTGGGCAAACTTCAATGTGGCTTAACCCGTTTTTATAATTGTTCGCTGCCTAAGGGTCTCTTTTACATAAAGACAATCACAGAAAATTTAATCAAATGCAGTCTTTTGTATTTGTGATTTTTTTTGTTATTGCACCAATATGTGCAACATAAAAATTTTTTGTTTATAAACAATTGATCTGGATAGTTAAGTAATTTCTTTAAATTGCATATACTTATTTAAAAAAAAACAAAGGCATTCATAAACACAAAAAAAAAGTTTTTGGTCTAATCTCCCTCAAACGTAGAGAACACTTTCTGGTAAAAATCATATTATTATTAAAAAACCCTTTTATTTCAAACGCAGTTTTTGGGCAAACTTCAATGTGGCTTAACCCGTTTTTATATTTTTTCGGTGCCTTAGGGTCTATTTTACATAAAGACAATCACAGAAAATTAAATCAAATGCAGTCTTTTGTATTTGTGATTTTTTTTGTTATTGCACCAATATGTGCAACATAAAAATTTTTTGTTTATAAACAATTGATCTGAATAGTCAAGTAATTTCTTTAAATTGCAATTACTTATTTATAAAAAAAACAAAGGCATTCATAAACACAAAAAAAAAGTTTTTGGTCTAATCTCTCTCAAACATAGAGAATACTTTTAAGTAAAAATCATATTATTATTAAAAAACCATTTCATTTCAAACGCAGTTTTTGGGCAAACTTCAATGTGGCTTAACCCGTTTTTATATTTTTTCGGTGCCTTAGGTTCTATTTTACATAAAGACAATCACAGAAAATTTAATCAAATGCAGTCTTTTGTCATTGTGATTTTTTTTGTTATTGCACCAATATGTGCAACATAAAAATTTTTTGTTTATAAACAATTGATCTGAATAGTCAAGTAATTTCTTTAAATTGCAATTACTTATTTATAAAAAAAACAAAGGCATTCATAAACACAAAAAAAAAGTTTTTGGTCTAATCTCTCTCAAACGTAGAGAACACTTTCTGGTAAAAATCATATTATTATTAAAAAACCCTTTTATTTCAAACGCAGTTTTTGGGCAAACTTCAATGTGGCTTAACCCGTTTTTATATTTTTTCGGTGCCTTAGGGTCTATTTTACATAAAGACAATCACAGAAAATTAAATCAAATGCAGTCTTTTGTATTTGTGATTTTTTTTGTTATTGCACCAATATGTGCAACATAAAAATTTTTTGTTTATAAACAATTGATCTGGATAGTTAAGTAATTTCTTTAAATTGCATATACTTATTTAAAAAAAAACAAAGGCATTCATAAACACAAAAAAAAAGTTTTTGGTCTAATCTCTCTCAAACGTAGAGAACACTTTCTGGTAAAAATCATATTATTATTAAAAAACCCTTTTATTTCAAACGCAGTTTTTGGGCAAACTTCAATGTGGCTTAACCCGTTTTTATATTTTTTCGGTGCCTTAGGTTCTATTTTACATAAAGACAATCACAGAAAATTAAATCAAATGCAGTCTTTTGTATTTGTGATTTTTTTTGTTATTGCACCAATATGTGCAACATAAAAATTTTTTGTTTATAAACAATTGATCTGGATAGTTAAGTAATTTCTTTAAATTGCATATACTTATTTAAAAAAAAACAAAGGCATTCATAAACACAAAAAAAAAGTTTTTGGTCTAATCTCTCTCAAACATAGAGAATACTTTTGAGTAAAAATCATATTATTTTTCAAAAACCCTTTTTTTTCATACGAAGTTTTTGGGCCAACTTCAACGTGGCTTAACCCGTTTTTATATTTTTTCGGTGCCTTAGGGTCTTTTTTACATAAAGACAATCACAGAAAATTTAATAAAATGCAGTCTTTTGTATTTGTGATTTTTTTTGTTATTGCACCAATATGTGCAACATAAAAATTTTTTGTTTATTAACAATTGATCTGAATAGTCAAGTAATTTCTTTAAATTGCAATTACTTATAAAAAAAACAAAGGCATTCATAAACACAAAAAAAAAGTTTTTGGTCTAATCTCTCTCAAACATAGAGAATACTTTTGAGTAAAAATCATATTATTTTTCAAAAACCCTTTTTTTTCAAACGAAGTTTTTGGGCCAACTTCAACGTGGCTTAACCCGTTTTTATATTTTTTCGGTGCCTTAGGGTCTATTTTACATAAAGACAATCACAGATAATTAAATCAAATGCAGTCTTTTGTATTTGTGATTTTTTTTGTTATTGCACCAATATGTGCAACATAAAAATTTTTTGTTTATAAACAATTGATCTGGATAGTTAAGTAATTTCTTTAAATTGCATATACTTATTTAAAAAAAAACAAAGGCATTCATAAACACAAAAAAAAAGTTTTTGGTCTAATCTCTCTCAAACGTAGAGAACTTTTTCTGGTAAAAATCATATTATTATTAAAAAACCCTTTTATTTCAAACGCAGTTTTTGGGCAAACTTCAATGTGGCTTAACCCGTTTTTATATTTTTTCGGTGCCTTAGGGTCTATTTTACATAAAGACAATCACAGAAAATTTAATCAAATGCAGTCTTTTGTATTTGTGATTTTTTTTGTTATTGCACCAATATGTGCAACATAAAAATTTTTTGTTTATAAACAATTGATCTGAATAGTCAAGTAATTTCTTTAAATTGCAATTACTTATTTATAAAAAAAACAAAGGCATTCATAAACACAAAAAAAAAGTTTTTGGTCTAATCTCTCTCAAACGTAGAGAACACTTTCTGGTAAAAATCATATTATTTTTCAAAAACCCTTTTTTTTCAAACGAAGTTTTTGGGCCAACTTCAACGTGGCTTAACCCGTTTTTATATTTTTTCGGTGCCTTAGGGTCTATTTTACATAAAGACAATCACAGATAATTTAATAAAATGCAGTCTTTTGTATTTGTGATTTTTTTTGTTATTGCACCAATATGTGCAACATAAAAATTTTTTGTTTATAAACAATTGATCTGGATAGTTAAGTAATTTCTTTAAATTGCATATACTTATTTAAAAAAAAACAAAGGCATTCATAAACACAAAAAAAAAGTTTTTGATCTAATCTCTCTCAAACGTAGAGAACACTTTCTGGTAAAAATCATATTATTATTAAAAAACCCTTTTATTTCAAACGCAGTTTTTGGGCAAACTTCAATGTGGCTTAACCCGTTTTTATATTTTTTCGGTGCCTTAGGGTCTATTTTACATAAAGACAATCACAGAAAATTTAATCAAATGCAGTCTTTTGTATTTGTGATTTTTTTTGTTATTGCACCAATATGTGCAACATAAAAATTTTTTGTTTATAAACAATTGATCTGAATAGTCAAGTTATTTCTTTAAATTGCAATTACTTATTTATAAAAAAAACAAAGGCATTCATAAACACAAAAAAAAAGTTTTTGGTCTAATCTCTCTCAAACGTAGAGAACACTTTCTGGTAAAAATCATATTATTTTTCAAAAACCCTTTTTTTTCAAACGAAGTTTTTGGGCCAACTTCAACGTGGCTTAACCCGTTTTTATATTTTTTCGGTGCCTTAGGGTCTATTTTACATAAAGACAATCACAGATAATTTAATAAAATGCAGTCTTTTGTATTTGTGATTTTTTTTGTTATTGCACCAATATGTGCAACATAAAAATTTTTTGTTTATAAACAGTTGATCTGGATAGTTAAGTAATTTCTTTTAATTGCATATACTTATTTAAAAAAAAACAAAGGCATTCATAAACACAAAAAAAAAGTTTTTGGTCTAATCTCTCTCAAACGTAGAGAACACTTTCTGGTAAAAATCATATTATTATTAAAAAACCCTTTTATTTCAAACGCAGTTTTTGGGCAAACTTCAATGTGGCTTAACCCGTTTTTATATTTTTTCGGTGCCTTAGGGTCTATTTTACATAAAGACAATCACAGAAAATTTAATCAAATGCAGTCTTTTGTATTTGTGATTTTTTTTGTTATTGCACCAATATGTGCAACATAAAAATTTTTTGTTTATAAACAATTGATCTGAATAGTCAAGTAATTTCTTTAAATTGCAATTACTTATTTATAAAAAAAACAAAGGCATTCATAAACACAAAAAAAAAGTTTTTGGTCTAATCTCTCTCAAACGTAGAGAACACTTTCTGGTAAAAATCATATTATTTTTCAAAAACCCTTTTTTTTCAAACGAAGTTTTTGGGCCAACTTCAACGTGGCTTAACCCGTTTTTATATTTTTTCGGTGCCTTAGGGTCTATTTTACATAAAGACAATCACAGATAATTTAATAAAATGCAGTCTTTTGTATTTGTGATTTTTTTTGTTATTGCACCAATATGTGCAACATAAAAATTTTTTGTTTATAAACAATTGATCTGGATAGTTAAGTAATTTCTTTAAATTGCATATACTTATTTAAAAAAAAACAAAGGCATTCATAAACACAAAAAAAAAGTTTTTGGTCTAATCTCTCTCAAACGTAGAGAACACTTTCTGGTAAAAATCATATTATTATTAAAAAACCCTTTTATTTCAAACGCAGTTTTTGGGCAAACTTCAATGTGGCTTAACCCGTTTTTATATTTTTTCGGTGCCTTAGGTTCTATTTTACATAAAGACAATCACAGAAAATTAAATCAAATGCAGTCTTTTGTATTTGTGATTTTTTTTGTTATTGCACCAATATGTGCAACATAAAAATTTTTTGTTTATAAACAATTGATCTGAATAGTCAGGTAATTTCTTTAAATTGCAATTACTTACTTCAATAAAAACAAAGGCATTCATAAACACAAAAAAAAAGTTTTTGGTCTAATCTCTCTCAAACATAGAGAATACTTTTAAGTAAAAATCATATTATTTTTCAAAAACCCTTTTTTTTCAAACGAAGTTTTTGGGCCAACTTCAACGTGGCTTAACCCGTTTTTATATTTTTTCGGTGCCTTAGGGTCTATTTTACATAAAGACATTCACAGATAATTAAATCAAATGCAGTCTTTTGTATTTGTGATTTTTTTTGTTATTGCACCAATATGTGCAACATAAAAATTTTTTGTTTATAAACAATTGATCTGGATAGTTAAGTAATTTCTTTAAATTGCATATACTTATTTAAAAAAAAAAAAAGGCATTCATAAACACAAAAAAAAAGTTTTTGGTCTAATCTCTCTCAAACATAGAGAATACTTTTGAGTAAAAATCATATTATTTTTCAAAAACCCTTTTTTTTCAAACGAAGTTTTTGGGCCAACTTCAACGTGGCTTAACCCGTTTTTATATTTTTTCGGTGCCTTAGGGTCTTTTTTACATAAAGACAATCACAGAAAATTTAATAAAATGCAGTCTTTTGTATTTGTGATTTTTTTTGTTATTGCACCAATATGTGCAACATAAAAATTTTTTGTTTATTAACAATTGATCTGAATAGTCAAGTAATTTCTTTAAATTGCAATTACTTATAAAAAAAACAAAGGCATTCATAAACACAAAAAAAAAGTTTTTGGTCTAATCTCTCTCAAACATAGAGAATACTTTTGAGTAAAAATCATATTATTTTTCAAAAACCCTTTTTTTTCAAACGAAGTTTTTGGGCCAACTTCAACGTGGCTTAACCCGTTTTTATATTTTTTCGGTGCCTTAGGGTCTATTTTACATAAAGACAATCACAGATAATTAAATCAAATGCAGTCTTTTGTATTTGTGATTTTTTTTGTTATTGCACCAATATGTGCAACATAAAAATTTTTTGTTTATAAACAATTGAACTGAATAGTCAAGTAATTTCTTTAAATTGCAATTACTTATTTATAAAAAAACAAAGGCATTCATAAACACAAAAAAAAAGTTTTTGGTCTAATCTCTCTCAAACGTAGAGAACACTTTCTGGTAAAAATCATATTATTTTTCAAAAACCCTTTTTTTTCAAACGAAGTTTTTGGGCCAACTTCAACGTGGCTTAACCCGTTTTTATATTTTTTCGGTGCCTTAGGGTCTATTTTACATAAAGACAATCACAGATAATTTAATAAAATGCAGTCTTTTGTATTTGTGATTTTTTTTGTTATTTCACCAATATGTGCAACATAAAAATTTTTTGTTTATAAACAATTGATCTGGATAGTTAAGTAATTTCTTTAAATTGCATATACTTATTTAAAAAAAAACAAAGGCATTCATAAACACAAAAAAAAAGTTTTTGGTCTAATCTCTCTCAAACGTAGAGAACACTTTCTGGTAAAAATCATATTATTTTTCAAAAACCCTTTTTTTTTCAAACGAAGTTTTTGGGCCAACTTCAACGTGGCTTAACCCGTTTTTATATTTTTTCGGTGCCTTAGGGTCTATTTTACATAAAGACAATCACAGATAATTTAATAAAATGCAGTCTTTTGTATTTGTCATTTTTTTTGTTATTGCACCAATATGTGCAACATAAAAATTTTTTGTTTATAAACAATTGATCTGGATAGTTAAGTAATTTCTTTAAATTGCATATACTTATTTAAAAAAAAACAAAGGCATTCATAAACACAAAAAAAAAGTTTTTGGTCTAATCTCTCTCAAACATAGAGAACACTTTCTGGTAAAAATCATATTATTATTAAAAAACCCTTTTATTTCAAACGCAGTTTTTGGGCAAACTTCAATGTGGCTTAACCCGTTTTTATATTTTTTCGGTGCCTTAGGGTCTATTTTACATAAAGACAATCACAGAAAATTTAATCAAATGCAGTCTTTTGTATTTGTGATTTTTTTTGTTATTGCACCAATATGTGCAACATAAAAATTTTTTGTTTATAAACAATTGATCTGAATAGTCAGGTAATTTCTTTAAATTGCAATTACTTATTTATAAAAAAAACAAAGGCATTCATAAACACAAAAAAAAAGTTTTTGGTCTAATCTCTCTCAAACGTAGAGAACACTTTCTGGTAAAAATCATATTATTATTAAAAAACCCTTTTATTTCAAACGCAGTTTTTGGGCAAACTTCAATGTGGCTTAACCCGTTTTTATATTTTTTCGGTGCCTTAGGGTCTATTTTACATAAAGACAATCACAGAAAATTTAATCAAATGCAGTCTTTTGTATTTGTGATTTTTTTTGTTATTGCACCAATATGTGCAACATAAAAATTTTTTGTTTATAAACAATTGATCTGAATAGTCAAGTAATTTCTTTAAATTGCAATTACTTATTTATAAAAAAAACAAAGGCATTCATAAACACAAAAAAAAAGTTTTTGGTCTAATCTCTCTCAAACATAGGGAATACTTTTGAGTAAAAATCATATTATTTTTCAAAAACCCTTTTTTTTCAAACGAAGTTTTTGGGCCAACTTCAACGTGGCTTAACCCGTTTTTATATTTTTTCGGTGCCTTAGGGTCTATTTTACATAAAGACAATCACAGATAATTAAATCAAATGCAGTCTTTTGTATTTGTGATTTTTTTTGTTATTGCACCAATATGTGCAACATAAAAATTTTTTGTTTATAAACAATTGATCTGGATAGTTAAGTAATTTCTTTAAATTGCATATACTTATTTAAAAAAAAACAAAGGCATTCATAAACACAAAAAAAAAGTTTTTGGTCTAATCTCTCTCAAACGTAGAGAACACTTTCTGGTAAAAATCATATTATTATTAAAAAACCCTTTTATTTCAAACGCAGTTTTTGGGCAAACTTCAATGTGGCTTAACCCGTTTTTATATTTTTTCGGTGCCTTAGGGTCTATTTTACATAAAGACAATCACAGAAAATTTAATCAAATGCAGTCTTTTGTATTTGTGATTTTTTTTGTTATTGCACCAATATGTGCAACATAAAAATTTTTTGTTTATAAACAATTGATCTGGATAGTTAAGTAATTTCTTTAAATTGCATATACTTATTTAAAAAAAACAAAGGCATTCATAAACACAAAAAAAAAGTTTTTGGTCTAATCTCTCTCAAACGTAGAGAACACTTTCTGGTAAAAATCATATTATTATTAAAAAACCCTTTTATTTCAAACGCAGTTTTTGGGCAAACTTCAATGTGGCTTAACCCGTTTTTATATTTTTTCGGTGCCTTAGGGTCTATTTTACATAAAGACAATCACAGAAAATTTAATCAAATGCAGTCTTTTGTATTTGTGATTTTTTTTGTTATTGCACCAATATGTGCAACATAAAAATTTTTTGTTTATAAACAATTGATCTGAATAGTCAAGTAATTTCTTTAAATTGCAATTACTTATTTATAAAAAAAACAAAGGCATTCATAAACACAAAAAAAAAGTTTTTGGTCTAATCTCTCTCAAACATAGAGAATACTTTTGAGTAAAAATCATATTATTTTTCAAAAACCCTTTTTTTTCAAACGAAGTTTTTGGGCCAACTTCAACGTGGCTTAACCCGTTTTTATATTTTTTCGGTGCCTTAGGGTCTATTTTACATAAAGACAATCACAGATAATTTAATAAAATGCAGTCTTTTGTATTTGTGATTTTTTTTGTTATTGCACCAATATGTGCAACATAAAAATTTTTTGTTTATAAACAATTGATCTGGATAGTTAAGTAATTTCTTTATATTGCATATACTTATTTAAAAAAAAACAAAGGCATTCATAAACACAAAAAAAAAGTTTTTGGTCTAATCTCTCTCAAACGTAGAGAACACTTTCTGGTAAAAATCATATTATTATTAAAAAACCCTTTTATTTCAAACGCAGTTTTTGGGCAAACTTCAATGTGGCTTAACCCGTTTTTATATTTTTTCGGTGCCTTAGGGTCTATTTTACATAAAGACAATCACAGATAATTTAATAAAATGCAGTCTTTTGTATTTGTGATTTTTTTTGTTATTGCACCAATATGTGCAACATAAAAATTTTTTGTTTATAAACAATTGATCTGGATAGTTAAGTAATTTCTTTATATTGCATATACTTATTTAAAAAAAAACAAAGGCATTCATAAACACAAAAAAAAAGTTTTTGGTCTAATCTCTCTCAAACGTAGAGAACACTTTCTGGTAAAAATCATATTATTATTAAAAAACCCTTTTATTTCAAACGCAGTTTTTGGGCAAACTTCAATGTGGCTTAACCCGTTTTTATATTTTTTCGGTGCCTTAGGGTCTATTTTACATAAAGACAATCACAGAAAATTTAATCAAATGCAGTCTTTTGTATTTGTGATTTTTTTTGTTATTGCACCAATATGTGCAACATAAAAATTTTTTGTTTATAAACAATTGATCTGGATAGTTAAGTAATTTCTTTAAATTGCATATACTTATTTAAAAAAAACAAAGGCATTCATAAACACAAAAAAAAAGTTTTTGGTCTAATCTCTCTCAAACGTAGAGAACACTTTCTGGTAAAAATCATATTATTATTAAAAAACCCTTTTATTTCAAACGCAGTTTTTGGGCAAACTTCAATGTGGCTTAACCCGTTTTTATATTTTTTCGGTGCCTTAGGGTCTATTTTACATAAAGACAATCACAGAAAATTTAATCAAATGCAGTCTTTTGTATTTGTGATTTTTTTTGTTATTGCACCAATATGTGCAACATAAAAATTTTTTGTTTATAAACAATTGATCTGAATAGTCAAGTAATTTCTTTAAATTGCAATTACTTATTTATAAAAAAAACAAAGGCATTCATAAACACAAAAAAAAAGTTTTTGGTCTAATCTCTCTCAAACGTAGAGAACACTTTCTGGTAAAAATCATATTATTATTAAAAAACCCTTTTATTTCAAACGCAGTTTTTGGGCAAACTTCAATGTGGCTTAACCCGTTTTTATATTTTTTCGGTGCCTTAGGGTCTATTTTACATAAAGACAATCACAGAAAATTTAATCAAATGCAGTCTTTTGTATTTGTGATTTTTTTTGTTATTGCACCAATATGTGCAACATAAAAATTTTTTGTTTATAAACAATTGATCTGAATAGTCAAGTAATTTCTTTAAATTGCAATTACTTATTTATAAAAAAAACAAAGGCATTCATAAACACAAAAAAAAAGTTTTTGGTCTAATCTCTCTCAAACGTAGAGAACACTTTCTGGTAAAAATCATATTATTATTAAAAAACCCTTTTTTTTCAAACGAAGTTTTTGGGCCAACTTCAACGTGGCTTAACCCGTTTTTATATTTTTTCGGTGCCTTAGGGTCTATATAACATAAAGACAATCACAGATAATTTAATAAAATGCAGTCTTTTGTATTTGTGATTTTTTTTGTTATTGCACCAATATGTGCAACATAAAAATTTTTTGTTTATAAACAATTGATCTGGATAGTTAAGCAATTGCTTTAAATTGCATATACTTATTTAAAAAAAAACAAAGGCATTCATAAACACAAAAGAAAAGTTTTTGGTCTAATCTCTCTCAAACGTAGAGAACACTTTCTGGTAAAAATCATATTATTATTAAAAAACCCTTTTATTTCAAACGCAGTTTTTGGGCAAACTTCAATGTGGCTTAACCCGTTTTTATATTTTTTCGGTGCCTTAGGGTCTATTTTACATAAAGACAATCACAGAAAATTTAATCAAATGCAGTCTTTTGTATTTGTGATTTTTTTTGTTATTGCACCAATATGTGCAACATAAAAATTTTTTGTTTATAAACAATTGATCTGGATAGTTAAGTAATTTCTTTAAATTGCATATACTTATTTAAAAAAAACAAAGGCATTCATAAACACAAAAAAAAAGTTTTTGGTCTAATCTCTCTCAAACGTAGAGAACACTTTCTGGTAAAAATCATATTATTATTAAAAAACCCTTTTATTTCAAACGCAGTTTTTGGGCAAACTTCAATGTGGCTTAACCCGTTTTTATATTTTTTCGGTGCCTTAGGGTCTATTTTACATAAAGACAATCACAGAAAATTTAATCAAATGCAGTCTTTTGTATTTGTGATTTTTTTTGTTATTGCACCAATATGTGCAACATAAAAATTTTTTGTTTATAAACAATTGATCTGAATAGTCAAGTAATTTCTTTAAATTGCAATTACTTATTTATAAAAAAAACAAAGGCATTCATAAACACAAAAAAAAAGTTTTTGGTCTAATCTCTCTCAAACGTAGAGAACACTTTCTGGTAAAAATCATATTATTATTAAAAAACCCTTTTTTTTCAAACGAAGTTTTTGGGCCAACTTCAACGTGGCTTAACCCGTTTTTATATTTTTTCGGTGCCTTAGGGTCTATATAACATAAAGACAATCACAGATAATTTAATAAAATGCAGTCTTTTGTATTTGTGATTTTTTTTGTTATTGCACCAATATGTGCAACATAAAAATTTTTTGTTTATAAACAATTGATCTGGATAGTTAAGCAATTGCTTTAAATTGCATATACTTATTTAAAAAAAAACAAAGGCATTCATAAACACAAAAGAAAAGTTTTTGGTCTAATCTCTCTCAAACGTAGAGAACACTTTCTGGTAAAAATCATATTATTATTAAAAAACCCTTTTATTTCAAACGCAGTTTTTGGGCAAACTTCAATGTGGCTTAACCCGTTTTTATATTTTTTCGGTGCCTTAGGGTCTATTTTACATAAAGACAATCACAGAAAATTAAATCAAATGCAGTCTTTTGTATTTGTGATTTTTTTGTTATTGCACCAATATGTGCAACATAAAAATTTTTTGTTTATAAACAATTGATCTGAATAGTCAAGTAATTTCTTTAAATTGCAATTACTTATTTATAAAAAAAACAAAGGCATTCATAAACACAAAAAAAAAGTTTTTGGTCTAATCTCTCTCAAACATAGAGAATACTTTTAAGTAAAAATCATATTATTATTAAAAAACCATTTTATTTCAAACGCAGTTTTTGGGCAAACTTCAATGTGGCTTAACCCGTTTTTATATTTTTTCGGTGCCTTAGGTTCTATTTTACATAAAGACAATCACAGAAAATTCAATCAAATGCAGTCTTTTGTATTTGTGATTTTTTTTGTTATTGCACCAATATGTGCAACATAAAAATTTTTTGTTTATAAACAATTGATCTGGATAGTTAAGTAATTTCTTTAAATTGCATATACTTATTTAAAAAAAAACAAAGGCATTCATAAACACAAAAAAAAAGTTTTTGGTCTAATCTCTCTCAAACGTAGAGAACACTTTCTGGTAAAAATCATATTATTATTAAAAAACCCTTTTATTTCAAACGCAGTTTTTGGGCAAACTTCAATGTGGCTTAACCCGTTTTTATATTTTTTCGGTGCCTTAGGGTCTATTTTACATAAAGACAATCACAGATAATTAAATCAAATGCAGTCTTTTGTATTTGTGATTTTTTTTGTTATTGCACCAATATGTGCAACATAAAAATTTTTTGTTTATAAACAATTGATCTGAATAGTCAAGTAATTTCTTTAAATTGCAATTACTTATTTAAAAGAAAAACAAAGGAATTCATAAACACAAAAAAAAAGTTTTTGGTCTAATCTCTCTCAAACATAGAGAATACTTTTAAGTAAAAATCATATTATTTTTCAAAAACCCTTTTTTTTCAAACGAAGTTTTTGGGCCAACTTCAACGTGGCTTAACCCGTTTTTATATTTTTTCGGTGCCTTAGGGTCTATTTTACATAAAGACAATCACAGATAATTAAATCAAATGCAGTCTTTTGTATTTGTGATTTTTTTTGTTATTGCACCAATATGTGCAACATAAAAATTTTTTGTTTATAAACAATTGATCTGAATAGTCAAGTAATTTCTTTAAATTGCAATTACTTATTTATAAAAAAAACAAAGGCATTCATAAACACAAAAAAAAAGTTTTTGGTCTAATCTCTCTCAAACATAGAGAATACTTTTAAGTAAAAATCATATTATTATTAAAAAACCATTTTATTTCAAACGGAGTTTTTGGGCAAACTTCAATGTGGCTTAACCCGTTTTTATATTTTTTCGGTGCCTTAGGTTCTATTTTACATAAAGACAATCACAGAAAATTCAATCAAATGCAGTCTTTTGTATTTGTGATTTTTTTTGTTATTGCACCAATATGTGCAACATAAAAATTTTTTGTTTATAAACAATTGATCTGGATAGTTAAGTAATTTCTTTAAATTGCATATACTTATTTAAGAAAAAACAAAGGCATTCATAAACACAAAAAAAAAGTTTTTGGTCTAATCTCTCTCAAACGTAGAGAACACTTTCTGGTAAAAATCATATTATTATTAAAAAACCCTTTTATTTCAAACGCAGTTTTTGGGCAAACTTCAATGTGGCTTAACCCGTTTTTATATTTTTTCGGTGCCTTAGGGTCTATTTTACATAAAGACAATCACAGAAAATTTAATAAAATGCAGTCTTTTGTATTTGTGATTTTTTTTGTTATTGCACCAATATGTGCAACATAAAAATTTTTTGTTTATAAACAATTGATCTGGATAGTTGAGTAATTTCTTTAAATTGCATATACTTATTTAAAAAAAAACAAAGGCATTCATAAACACAAAAAAAAAGTTTTTGGTCTAATCTCTCTCAAACGTAGAGAACACTTTCTGGTAAAAATCATATTATTATTAAAAAACCCTTTTATTTCAAACGCAGTTTTTGGGCAAACTTCAATGTGGCTTAACCCGTTTTTATATTTTTTCGGTGCCTTAGGGTCTATTTTACATAAAGACAATCACAGATAATTAAATCAAATGCAGTCTTTTGTATTTGTGATTTTTTTTGTTATTGCACCAATATGTGCAACATAAAAATTTTTTGTTTATAAACAATTGATCTGAATAGTCAGGTAATTTCTTTAAATTGCAATTACTTACTTCAAAAAAAACAAAGGCATTCATAAACACAAAAAAAAAGTTTTTGGTCTGATCTCTCTCAAACATAGAGAATACTTTTAAGTAAAAATCATATTATTTTTCAAAAACCCTTTTTTTTCAAACGAAGTTTTTGGGCCAACTTCAACGTGGCTTAACCCGTTTTTATATTTTTTCGGTGCCTTAGGGTCTATTTTACATAAAGACAATCACAGATAATTAAATCAAATGCAGTCTTTTGTATTTGTGATTTTTTTTGTTATTGCACCAATATGTGCAACATAAAAATTTTTTGTTTATAAACAATTGATCTGAATAGTCGAGTAATTTCTTTAAATTGCAATTACTTATTTATAAAAAAAACAAAGGCATTCATAAACACAAAAAAAAAGTTTTTGGTCTGATCTCTCTCAAACATAGAGAACACTTTCTGGTAAAAATCATATTATTATTAAAAAACCCTTTTATTTCAAACGCAGTTTTTGGGCAAACTTCAATGTGGCTTAACCCGTTTTTATATTTTTTCGGTGCCTTAGGGTCTTTTTTACATAAAGACAATCACAGAAAATTTAATAAAATGCAGTCTTTTGTATTTGTGATTTTTTTTGTTATTGCACCAATATGTGCAACATAAAAATTTTTTGTTTATAAACAATTGATCTGGATAGTCAAGTAATTTCTTTAAATTGCAATTACTTATTTATAAAAAAAACAAAGGCATTCATAAACACAAAAAAAAAGTATTTGGTCTAATCTCTCTCAAACATACAGAATACTTTTAAGTAAAAATCATATTATTATTAAAAAACCCTTTTATTTCAAACGCAGTTTTTGGGCAAACTTCAATGTGGCTTAACCCGTTTTTATATTTTTTCGGTGCCTTAGGGTCTATTTTACATAAAGACAATCACAGAAAATTTAGTCAAATGCAGTCTTTTGTATTTGTGATTTTTTTTGTTATTGCACCAATATGTGCAACATAAAAATTTTTTGTTTATAAACAATTGATCTGGATAGTTAAGTAATTTCTTTAAATTGCATATACTTATTTAAAAAAAAACAAAGGCATTTATAAACACAAAAAAAAGTTTTTGGTCTAATCTCTCTCAAACGTAGAGAACACTTTCTGGTAAAAATCATATTATTATTAAAAAACCCTTTTATTTCAAACGCAGTTTTTGGGCAAACTTCAATGTGGCTTAACCCGTTTTTATATTTTTTCGGTGCCTTAGGGTCTCTTTTACATAAAGACAATCACAGAAAATTTAATCAAATGCAGTCTTTTGTATTAGTGATTTTTTTTGTTATTGCACCAATATGTGCAACATAAAAATTTTTTGTTTATAAACAATTGATCTGAATAGTCAAGTAATTTCTTTAAATTGCAATTACTTATTTATAAAAAAAACAAAGGCATTCATAAACACAAAAAAAAAGTTTTTGGTCTAATCTCTCTCAAACATAGAGAATACTTTTAAGTAAAAATCATATTATTATTAAAAAACCCTTTTATTTCAAACGCAGTTTTTGGGCAAACTTCAATGTGGCTTAACCCGTTTTTATATTTTTTCGGTGCCTTAGGGTCTCTTTTACATGAAGACAATCACAGAAAATTTAATCAAATGCAGTCTTTTGTATTAGTGATTTTTTTTGTTATTGCACCAATATGTGCAACATAAAAATTTTTTGTTTATAAACAATTGATCTGAATAGTCAAGTAATTTCTTTAAATTGCAATTACTTATTTATAAAAAAAACAAAGGCATTCATAAACACAAAAAAAAAGTTTTTGGTCTAATCTCTCTCAAACATAGAGAATACTTTTAAGTAAAAATCATGTTATTTTTTAATAACCCTTTTTTTCAAACGAAGTTTTTGGGCCAACTTCAACGTGGCTTAACCCGTTTTTATATTTTTTCGGTGCCTTAGGGTCTATTTTACATAAAGACAATCACAGAAAATTAAATCAAATGCAGTCTTTTGTATTTGTGATTTTTTTGTTATTGCACCAATATGTGCAACATAAAAATTTTTTGTTTATAAACAATTGATCTGAATAGTCAAGTAATTTCTTTAAATTGCAATTACTTATTTATAAAAAAAACAAAGGCATTCATAAACACAAAAAAAAAGTTTTTGGTCTAATCTCTCTCAAACATAGAGAATACTTTTAAGTAAAAATCATATTATTATTAAAAAACCATTTTATTTCAAACGGAGTTTTTGGGCAAACTTCAATGTGGCTTAACCCGTTTTTATATTTTTTCGGTGCCTTAGGTTCTATTTCACATAAAGACAATCACAGAAAATTTAATCAAATGCAGTCTTTTGTATTTGTGATTTTTTTTGTTATTGCACCAATATGTGCAACATAAAAATTTTTTGTTTATAAACAATTGATCTGAATAGTCAAGTAATTTCTTTAAATTGCAATTACTTATTTATAAAAAAAACAATGGCATTCATAAACACAAAAAAAAAGTTTTTGGTCTAATCTCTCTCAAACATAGAGAATACTTTTAAGTAAAAATCATATTATTTTTCAAAAACCCTTTTTTTTCAAACGAAGTTTTTGGGCCAACTTCAACGTGGCTTAACCCGTTTTTATATTTTTTCGGTGCCTTAGGGTCTATTTTACATAAAGACAATCACAGAAAATTAAATCAAATGCAGTCTTTTGTATTTGTGTTTTTTTTTGTTATTGCCCCAATATGTGCAACATAAAAATTTTTTGTTTATAAACAATTCATCTGGATAGTTAAGTAATTTCTTTAAATTGCATATACTTATTTAAAAAAAAACAAAGGCATTCATAAACACAAAAAAAAAGTTTTTGGTCTAATCTCTCTCAAACGTAGAGAACACTTTCTGGTAAAAATCATATTATTTTTAAAAAACCCTTTTATTTCAAACGCAGTTTTTGGGCAAACTTCAATGTGGCTTAACCCGTTTTTATATTTTTTCGGTGCCTTAGGGTCTATTTTACATAAAGACAATCACAGATAATTAAATCAAATGCAGTCTTTTGTATTTGTGATTTTTTTTGTTATTGCACCAATATGTGCAACATAAAAATTTTTTGTTTATAAACAATTGATCTGAATAGTCAAGTAATTTCTTTAAATTGCAATTACTTATTTATAAAAAAAACAAAGGCATTCATAAACACAAAAAAAAAGTTTTTGGTCTGATTTCTCTCAAACATAGAGAACACTTTCTGGTAAAAATCATATTATTATTAAAAAACCCTTTTATTTCAAACGCAGTTTTTGGGCAAACTCCAATGTGGCTTAACCCGTTTTTATATTTTTTCGGTGCCTTAGGGTCTTTTTTACATAAAGACAATCACAGAAAATTTAATAAAATGCAGTCTTTTGTATTTGTGATTTTTTTTGTTATTGCACCAATATGTGCAACATAAAAATTTTTTGTTTATAAACAATTGATCTGGATAGTTAAGTAATTTCTTTAAATTGCATATACTTATTTAAAAAAAAACAAAGGCATTCATAAACACAAAAAAAAAGTTTTTGGTCTAATCTCTTTCAAACGTAGAGAACACTTGCTGGTAAAAATCATATTATTATTAAAAAACCCTTTTATTTCAAACGCAGTTTTTGGGCAAACTTCAATGTGGCTTAACCCGTTTTTGTATTTTTTCGGTGCCTTAGGGTCTATTTTACATAAAGACAATCACAGAAAATTTAATCAAATGCAGTCTTTTGTATTTGTGATTTTTTTTGTTATTGCACCAATATGTGCAACATAAAAATTTTTTGTTTATAAACAATTGATCTGAATAGTCAAGTAAATTCTTTAAATTGCAATTACTTATTTATAAAAAAAACAAAGGCATTCATAAACACAAAAAAAAAGTTTTTGGTCTAATCTCTCTCAAACATAGAGAATACTTTTGAGTAAAAATCATATTATTTTTCAAAAACCCTTTTTTTTCAAACGAAGTTTTTGGGCCAACTTCAACGTGGCTTAACCCGTTTTTATATTTTTTCGGTGCCTTAGGGTCTATTTTACATAAAGACAATCACAGATAATTAAATCAAATGCAGTCTTTTGTATTTGTGATTTTTTTTGTTATTGCACCAATATGTGCAACATAAAAATTTTTTGTTTATAAACAATTGATCTGAATAGTCGAGTAATTTCTTTAAATTGCAATTACTTATTTATAAAAAAAACAAAGGCATTCATAAACACAAAAAAAAAGTTTTTGGTCTGATCTCTCTCAAACATAGAGAACACTTTCTGGTAAAAATCATATTATTATTAAAAAACCCTTTTATTTCAAACGCAGTTTTTGGGCAAACTTCAATGTGGCTTAACCCGTTTTTATATTTTTTCGGTGCCTTAGGGTCTTTTTTACATAAAGACAATCACAGAAAATTTAATAAAATGCAGTCTTTTGTATTTGTGATTTTTTTTTGTTATTGCACCAATATGTGCAACATAAAAATTTTTTGTTTATAAACAATTGATCTGGATAGTTAAGTAATTTCTTTAAATTGCAATTACTTATTTATAAAAAAAACAAAGGCATTCATAAACACAAAAAAAAAGTTTTTGGTCTGATCTCTCTCAAACATAGAGAATACTTGCTGGTAAAAATCATATTATTATTAAAAAACCCTTTTATTTCAAACGCAGTTTTTGGGCAAACTTCAATGTGGCTTAACCCGTTTTTATATTTTTTCGGTGCCTTAGGGTCTATTTTACATAAAGACAATCACAGATAACTAAATCAAATGCAGTCTTTTGTATTTGTGATTTTTTTTGTTATTGCACCAATATGTGCAACATAAAAATTTTTTGTTTATAAACAATTGATCTGAATAGTCAAGTAATTTCTTTAAATTGCAAATACTTATTTAAAAAAAAACAAAGGCATTCATAAACACAAAAAAAAAGTTTTTGGTCTAATCTCTCTCAAACGTAGAGAACACTTTCTGGTAAAAATCATATTATTATTAAAAAACCCTTTTATTTCAAACGCAGTTTTTGGGCAAACTTCAATGTGGCTTAACCCGTTTTTATATTTTTTCGGTGCCTTAGGGTCTATTTTACATAAAGACAATCACAGAAAATTAAATCAAATGCAGTCTTTTGTATTTGTGATTTTTTTTGTTATTGCACCAATATGTGCAACATAAAAATTTTTTGTTTATAAACAATTGATCTGAATATTCAAGTAATTTCTTTAAATTGCAAATACTTACTTCAAAAAAAACAAAGGCATTCATAAACACAAAAAAAAAGTTTTTGGTCTTATCTCTCTCAAACATAGAGAATACTTTTAAGTAAAAATCATATTATTTTTCAAAAACCCTTTTTTTTCAAACGAAGTTTTTGGGCCAACTTCAACGTGGCTTAACCCGTATTTATATTTTTTCAGTGCCTTAGTGTCTATTTTACATAAAGACAATCACAGAAAATTAAATCAAATGCAGTCTTTTGTATTTGTGATTTTTTTGTTATTGCACCAATATGTGCAACATAAAAATTTTTTGTTTATAAACAATTGATCTGAATAGTCAAGTAATTTCTTTAAATTGCAATTACTTATTTATAAAAAAAACAAAGGCATTCATAAACACAAAAAAAAAGTTTTTGGTCTAATCTCTCTCAAACGTAGAGAACACTTTCTGGTAAAAATCATATTATTTTTCAAAAACCCTTTTTTTTCAAACGAAGTTTTTGGGCCAACTTCAACGTGGCTTAACCCGTTTTTATATTTTTTCGGTGCCTTAGGGTCTATTTTACATAAAGACAATCACAGATAATTTAATAAAATGCAGTCTTTTGTATTTGTGATTTTTTTTGTTATTGCACCAATATGTGCAACATAAAAATTTTTTGTTTATAAACAATTGATCTGGATAGTTAAGTAATTTCTTTAAATTGCAATTACTTACTTCAAAAAAAACAAAGGCATTCATAAACACAAAAAAAAAGTTTTTGGTCTAATCTCTCTCAAACATAGAGAATACTTTTAAGTAAAAATCATATTATTTTTCAAAAACCCTTTTTTTTCAAACGAAGTTTTTGGGCCAACTTCAACGTGGCTTAACCCGTTTTTATTTTTTTTCGGTGCCTTAGGGTCTATTTTACATAAAGACAATCACAGAAAATTTAGTCAAATGCAGTCTTTTGTATTTGTGATTTTTTTTGTTATTGCACCAATATGTGCAACATAAAAATTTTTTGTTTATAAACAATTGATCTGAATAGTCAAGTTATTTCTTTAAATTGCAATTACTTATTTATAAAAAAAACAAAGGCATTCATAAACACAAAAAAAAAGTTTTTGGTCTAATCTCTCTCAAACATAGAGAACACTTTCTGGTAAAAGTCATATTATTATTAAAAAACCCTTTTATTTCAAACGCAGTTTTTGGGCAAACTTCAATGTGGCTTAACCCGTTTTTATATTTTTTCGGTGCCTTAGGGTCTTTTTTACATAAAGACAATCACAGAAAATTTAATAAAATGCAGTCTTTTGTATTTGTGATTTTTTTTGTTATTGCACCAATATGTGCAACATAAAAATTTTTTGTTTATAAACAATTGATCTGAATAGTCAAGTAATGTCTTTAAATTGCAATTACTTATTTATAAAAAAAACAAAGGCATTCATAAACACAAAAAAAAAGTTTTTGGTCTTATCTCTCTCAAACATAGAGAATACTTTTAAGTAAAAATCATATTATTTTTCAAAAACCCTTTTTTTTCAAACGAAGTTTTTGGGCAAACTTCAATGTGGCTTAACCCGTTTTTATATTTTTTCGGTGCCTTAGGGTCTTTTTTACATAAAGACAATCACAGAAAATTTAGTCAAATGCAGTCTTTTGTATTTGTGATTTTTTTTGTTATTGCACCAATATGTGCAACATAAAAATTTTTTGTTTATAAACAATTGATCTGAATAGTCAAGTAATGTCTTTAAATTGCAATTACTTATTTATAAAAAAAACAAAGGCATTCATAAACACAAAAAAAAAGTTTTTGGTCTAATCTCTCTCAAACATAGAGAATACTTTTAAGTAAAAATCATATTATTTTTCAAAAACCCTTTTTTTTCAAACGAAGTTTTTGGGCCAACTTCAACGTGGCTTAACCCGTTTTTATTTTTTTTCGGTGCCTTAGGGTCTATTTTACATAAAGACAATCACAGAAAATTTAGTCAAATGCAGTCTTTTGTATTTGTGATTTTTTTTGTTATTGCACCAATATGTGCAACATAAAAATTTTTTGTTTATAAACAATTGATCTGAATAGTCAAGTAATTTCTTTAAATTGCAATTACTTATTTATAAAAAAAACAAAGGCATTCATAAACACAAAAAAAAAGTTTTTGGTCTAATCTCTCTCAAACATAGAGAACACTTTCTGGTAAAAATCATATTATTATTAAAAAACCCTTTTATTTCAAACGCAGTTTTTGGGCAAACTTCAATGTGGCTTAACCCGTTTTTATATTTTTTCGGTGCCTTAGGGTCTCGTTTACATAAAGACAATCACAGAAAATTTAGTCAAATGCAGTCTTTTGTATTTGTGATTTTTTTTGTTATTGCACCAATATGTGCAACATAAAAATTTTTTGTTTATAAACAATTGATCTGAATAGTCAAGTAATTTCTTTAAATTGCAATTACTTACTTCAAAAAAAACAAAGGCATTCATAAACACAAAAAAAAAGTTTTTGGTCTTATCTCTCTCAAACATAGAGAATACTTTTAAGTAAAAATCATATTATTTTTCAAAAACCCTTTTTTTTCAAACGAAGTTTTTGGGCCAACTTCAACGTGGCTTAACCCGTTTTTATATTTTTTCGGTGCCTTAGGGTCTTTTTTACATAAAGACAATCACAGAAAATTTAATAAAATGCAGTCTTTTGTATTTGTGATTTTTTTTGTTATTGCACCAATATGTGCAACATAAAAATTTTTTGTTTATAAAAAATTGATCTGAATAGTCAAGTAATTTCTTTAAATTGCAATTACTTATTTAAAAGAAAAACAAAGGCATTCATAAACACAAAAAAAAAGTTTTTGGTCTAATCTCTCTCAAACATAGAGAACACTTTCTGGTAAAAATCATATTATTATTAAAAAACCCTTTTATTTCAAACGCAGTTTTTTTGCAAACTTCAATGTGGCTTAACCCGTTTTTATATTTTTTCGGTGCCTTAGGGTCTATTTTACATAAAGACAATCACAGAAAATTTAATAAAATGCAGTCTTTTGTATTTGTGATTTTTTTTGTTATTGCACCAATATGTGCAACATAAAAATTTTTTGTTTATAAACAATTGATCTGAATAGTCAAGTAATTTCTTTAAATTGCAATTACTTATTTAAAAGAAAAACAAAGGAATTCATAAACACAAAAAAAAAGTTTTTGGTCTAATCTCTCTCAAACATAGAGAACACTTTCTGGTAAAAATCATATTATTATTAAAAAACCCTTTTATTTCAAACGCAGTTTTTTTGCAAACTTCAACGTGGCTTAACCCGTTTTTATATTTTTTCGGTGCCTTAGGGTCTATTTTACATAAAGACAATCACAGAAAATTTAATAAAATGCAGTCTTTTGTATTTGTGATTTTTTTTGTTATTGCACCAATATGTGCAACATAAAAATTTTTTGTTTATAAACAATTGATCTGAATAGTCAAGTAATTTCTTTAAATTGCAATTACTTATTTAAAAGAAAAACAAAGGCATTCATAAACACAAAAAAAAAGTTTTTGGTCTAATCTCTCTCAAACATAGAGAACACTTTCTGGTAAAAATCATATTATTATTAAAAAACCCTTTTATTTCAAACGAAGTTTTTGGGCCAACTTCAACGTGGCTTAACCCGGTTTTATATTTTTTCGGTGCCTTAGGGTCTCTTTTACATAAAGACAATCACAGAAAATTTAATCAAATGCAGTCTTTTGTATTTGTGATTTTTTTTGTAATTGAACCAATATGTGCAACATAAAAAATTTTTGTTTATAAAAAATTGATCTGAATAGTCAAGTAATTTCTGTAAATTGCAATTACTTATTTAAAAAAAAAACAAAGGCATTCATAAACACAAAAAAAAAGTTTTAGGTCTAGTCTCTCTCAAACATAGAGAACACTTTCTGGTAAAAATCATATTATTATTAAAAAACCCTTTTATTTCAAACGCAGTTTTTGGGCAAACTTCAATGTGGCTTATTCCGTTTTTATATTTTTTCGGTGCCTTAGGGTCTTTTTTACATAAAGACAATCACAGAAAATTTAATAAAATGCAGTCTTTTGTTATTGTGATTTTTTTTGTTATTGCACCAATATGTGCAACATAAAAAATTTTTGTTTATAAACAATTGATCTGAATAGTCAAGTAATTTCTTTAAATTGCAATTACTTATTTAAAAGAAAAACAAAGGCATTCATAAACACAAAAAAAAAGTTTTTGGTCTAATCTCTCTCAAACATAGAGAACACTTTCTGGTAAAAATCATATTATTATTAAAAAACCCTTTTATTTCAAACGCAGTTTTTGGGCAAACTTCAATGTGGCTTAACCCGTTTTTATATTTTTTCGGTGCCTTAGGGTCTTTTTTACATAAAGACAATCACAGAAAATTTAATAAAATGCAGTCTTTGGTATTTGTGATTTTTTTGTTATTGCACCAATATGTGCAACATAAAAATTTTTTGTTTATAAACAATTGATCTGAATAGTCAAGTAATTTCTTTAAATTGCAATTACTTATTTATAAAAAAAACAAAGGCATTCATAAACACAAAAAAAAAGTTTTTGGTCTAATCTCTCTCAAACATAGAGAATACTTTTAAGTAAAAATCATATTATTTTTCAAAAACCCTTTTTTTTCAAACGAAGTTTTTGGGCCAACTTCAACGTGGCTTAACCCGTTTTTATATTTTTTCGGTGCCTTAGGGTCTATTTTACATAAAGACAATCACAGAAAATTTAGTCAAATGCAGTCTTTTCTATTTGTGATTTTTTTTGTTATTGCACCAATATGTGCAACATAAAAATTTTTTGTTTATAAACAATTGATCTGAATAGTCAAGTTATTTCTTTAAATTGCAATTACTTATTTATAAAAAAAACAAAGGCATTCATAAACACAAAAAGAAAGTTTTTGGTCTAATCTCTCTCAAACATAGAGAATACTTTTAAGTAAAAATCATATTATTTTTCAAAAACCCTTTTTTTTCAAACGAAGTTTTTGGGCCAACTTCAACGTGGCTTAACCCGTTTTTATATTTTTTCGGTGCCTTAGGGTCTATTTTACATAAAGACAATCGCAGAAAATTTAGTCAAATGCAGTCTTTTGTACTTGTGATTTTTTTTGTTATTGCACCAATATGTGCAACATAAAAAATTTTTGTTTATAAACAATTGATCTGAATAGTCAAGTAATTTCTTTAAATTGCAATTACTTATTTAAAAGAAAAACAAAGGCATTCATAAACACAAAAAAAAAGTTTTTGGTCTAATCTCTCTCAAACATAGAGAACACTTTCTGGTAAAAATCATATTATTATTAAAAAACCGTTTTATTTCAAACGCAGTTTTTGGGCAAACTTCAATGTGGCTTAACCCGTTTTTATATTTTTTCGGTGCCTTAGGGTCTATTTTACATAAAGACAATCACAGAAAATTTAGTCAAATGCAGTCTTTTGTATTTGTGATTTTTTTTGTTATTGCACCAATATGTGCAACATAAAAATTTTTTGTTTATAAACAATTGATCTGAATAGTCAAGTTATTTCTTTAAATTGCAATTACTTATTTATAAAAAAAACAAAGGCATTCATAAACACAAAAAGAAAGTTTTTGGTCTAATCTCTCTCAAACATAGAGAATACTTTTAAGTAAAAATCATATTATTTTTCAAAAACCCTTTTTTTTCAAACGAAGTTTTTGGGCCAACTTCAACGTGGCTTAACCCGTTTTTATATTTTTTCGGTGCCTTAGGGTCTATTTTACATAAAGACAATCACAGAAAATTTAGTCAAATGCAGTCTTTTGTACTTGTGATTTTTTTTGTTACTGCACCAATATGTGCAACATAAAAATTTTTTGTTTATAAACAATTGATCTGAATAGTCAAGTAATTTCTTTAAATTGCAATTACTTACTTCAAAAAAAAAAAGGCATTCATAAACACAAAAAAAAAGTTTTTGGTCTAATCTCTCTCAAACATAGAGAACACTTTCTGGTAAAAATCATATTATTATTAAAAAACCCTTTTATTTCAAACGCAGTTTTTGGGCAAACTTCAATGTGGCTTAACCCGTTTTTATATTTTTTCGGTGCCTTAGGGTCTTTTTTACATAAAGACAATCACAGAAAATTTAATAAAATGCAGTCTTTTGTATTTGTGATTTTTTTTGTTATTGCACCAATATGTGCAACATAAAAATTTTTTGTTTATAAACAATTGATCTGAATAGTCAAGTAATGTCTTTAAATTGCAATTACTTATTTATAAAAAAAACAAAGGCATTCATAAACACAAAAAAAAAGTTTTTGGTCTTATCTCTCTCAAACATAGAGAATACTTTTAAGTAAAAATCATATTATTTTTCAAAAACCCTTTTTTTTCAAACGAAGTTTTTGGGCAAACTTCAATGTGGCTTAACCCGTTTTTATATTTTTTCGGTGCCTTAGGGTTTTTTTTACATAAAGACAATCACAGAAAATTTAGTCAAATGCAGTCTTTTGTATTTGTGATTTTTTTTGTTATTGCACCAATATGTGCAACATAAAAATTTTTTGTTTATAAACAATTGATCTGAATAGTCAAGTAATTTCTTTAAATTGCAATTACTTACTTCAAAAAAAACAAAGGCATTCATAAACACAAAAAAAAAGTTTTTGGTCTTATCTCTCTCAAACATAGAGAATACTTTTAAGTAAAAATCATATTATTTTTCAAAAACCCTTTTTTTTCAAACGAAGTTTTTGGGCCAACTTCAACGTGGCTTAACCCGTTTTTATATTTTTTCGGTGCCTTAGGGTCTTTTTTACATAAAGACAATCACAGAAAATTTAATAAAATGCAGTCTTTTGTATTTGTGATTTTTTTTGTTATTGCACCAATATGTGCAACATAAAAATTTTTTGTTTATAAACAATTGATCTGAATAGTCAAGTAATTTCTTTAAATTGCAATTACTTATTTAAAAGAAAAACAAAGGCATTCATAAACACAAAAAAAAAGTTTTTGGTCTAATCTCTCTCAAACATAGAGAACACTTTCTGGTAAAAATCATATTATTATTAAAACACCCCTTTTATTTCAAACGCAGTTTTTTTGCAAACTTCAATGTGGCTTAACCCGTTTTTATATTTTTTCGGTGCCTTAGGGTCTTTTTTACATAAAGACAATCACAGAAAATTTAATAAAATGCAGTCTTTTGTATTTGTGATTTTTTTTGTTATTGCACCAATATGTGCAACATAAAAATTTTTTGTTTATAAACAATTGATCTGAATAGTCAAGTAATTTCTTTAAATTGCAATTACTTATTTAAAAGAAAAACAAAGGCATTCATAAACACAAAAAAAAAGTTTTTGGTCTAATCTCTCTCAAACATAGAGAACACTTTCTGGTAAAAATCATATTATTATTAAAAAACCCTTTTATTTCAAACGCAGTTTTTTTGCAAACTTCAATGTGGCTTAACCCGTTTTTATATTTTTTCGGTGCCTTAGGGTCTATTTTACATAAAGACAATCACAGAAAATTTAATCAAATGCAGTCTTTTGTATTTGTGATTTTTTTTGTTATTGCACCAATATGTGCAACATAAAAATTTTTTGTTTATAAACAATTGATCTGAATAGTCAAGTAATTTCTTTAAATTGCAATTACTTATTTAAAAGAAAAACAAAGGCATTCATAAACACAAAAAAAAAGTTTTTGGTCTAATCTCTCTCAAACATAGAGAACACTTTCTGGTAAAAATCATATTATTATTAAAAAACCCTTTTATTTAAAACGCAGTTTTTTTGCAAACTTCAACGTGGCTTAACCCGTTTTTGTATTTTTTCGGTGCCTTAGGGTCTATTTTACATAAAGACAATCACAGAAAATTTAATAAAATGCAGTCTTTTGTATTTGTGATTTTTTTTGTTATTGCACCAATATGTGCAACATAAAAATTTTTTGTTTATAAACAATTGATCTGAATAGTCAAGTAATTTCTTTAAATTGCAATTACTTACTTCAAAAAAAAAAAGGCATTCATAAACACAAAAAAAAAGTTTTTGGTCTAATCTCTCTCAAACATAGAGAACACTTTCTGGTAAAAATCATATTATTATTAAAAAACCCTTTTATTTCAAACGCAGTTTTTGGGCAAACTTCAATGTGGCTTAACCCGTTTTTATATTTTTTCGGTGCCTTAGGGTCTTTTTTACATAAAGACAATCACAGAAAATTTAATAAAATGCAGTCTTTTGTATTTGTGATTTTTTTTGTTATTGCACCAATATGTGCAACATAAAAATTTTTTGTTTATAAACAATTGATCTGAATAGTCAAGTAATGTCTTTAAATTGCAATTACTTATTTATAAAAAAAACAAAGGCATTCATAAACACAAAAAAAAAGTTTTTGGTCTTATCTCTCTCAAACATAGAGAATACTTTTAAGTAAAAATCATATTATTTTTCAAAAACCCTTTTTTTTCAAACGAAGTTTTTGGGCAAACTTCAATGTGGCTTAACCCGTTTTTATATTTTTTCGGTGCCTTAGGGTTTTTTTTACATAAAGACAATCACAGAAAATTTAGTCAAATGCAGTCTTTTGTATTTGTGATTTTTTTTGTTATTGCACCAATATGTGCAACATAAAAATTTTTTGTTTATAAACAATTGATCTGAATAGTCAAGTAATTTCTTTAAATTGCAATTACTTACTTCAAAAAAAACAAAGGCATTCATAAACACAAAAAAAAAGTTTTTGGTCTTATCTCTCTCAAACATAGAGAATACTTTTAAGTAAAAATCATATTATTTTTCAAAAACCCTTTTTTTTCAAACGAAGTTTTTGGGCCAACTTCAACGTGGCTTAACCCGTTTTTATATTTTTTCGGTGCCTTAGGGTCTTTTTTACATAAAGACAATCACAGAAAATTTAATAAAATGCAGTCTTTTGTATTTGTGATTTTTTTTGTTATTGCACCAATATGTGCAACATAAAAATTTTTTGTTTATAAACAATTGATCTGAATAGTCAAGTAATTTCTTTAAATTGCAATTACTTATTTAAAAGAAAAACAAAGGCATTCATAAACACAAAAAAAAAGTTTTTGGTCTAATCTCTCTCAAACATAGAGAACACTTTCTGGTAAAAATCATATTATTATTAAAACACCCCTTTTATTTCAAACGCAGTTTTTTTGCAAACTTCAATGTGGCTTAACCCGTTTTTATATTTTTTCGGTGCCTTAGGGTCTTTTTTACATAAAGACAATCACAGAAAATTTAATAAAATGCAGTCTTTTGTATTTGTGATTTTTTTTGTTATTGCACCAATATGTGCAACATAAAAATTTTTTGTTTATAAACAATTGATCTGAATAGTCAAGTAATTTCTTTAAATTGCAATTACTTATTTAAAAGAAAAACAAAGGCATTCATAAACACAAAAAAAAAGTTTTTGGTCTAATCTCTCTCAAACATAGAGAACACTTTCTGGTAAAAATCATATTATTATTAAAAAACCCTTTTATTTCAAACGCAGTTTTTTTGCAAACTTCAATGTGGCTTAACCCGTTTTTATATTTTTTCGGTGCCTTAGGGTCTATTTTACATAAAGACAATCACAGAAAATTTAATCAAATGCAGTCTTTTGTATTTGTGATTTTTTTTGTTATTGCACCAATATGTGCAACATAAAAATTTTTTGTTTATAAACAATTGATCTGAATAGTCAAGTAATTTCTTTAAATTGCAATTACTTATTTAAAAGAAAAACAAAGGCATTCATAAACACAAAAAAAAAGTTTTTGGTCTAATCTCTCTCAAACATAGAGAACACTTTCTGGTAAAAATCATATTATTATTAAAAAACCCTTTTATTTAAAACGCAGTTTTTTTGCAAACTTCAACGTGGCTTAACCCGTTTTTGTATTTTTTCGGTGCCTTAGGGTCTATTTTACATAAAGACAATCACAGAAAATTTAATAAAATGCAGTCTTTTGTATTTGTGATTTTTTTTGTTATTGCACCAATATGTGCAACATAAAAATTTTTTGTTTATAAACAATTGATCTGAATAGTCAAGTAATTTCTTTAAATTGCAATTACTTATTTAAAAGAAAAACAAAGGCATTCATAAACACAAAAAAAAAGTTTTTGGTCTAATCTCTCTCAAACATAGAGAACACTTTCTGGTAAAAATCATATTATTATTAAAAAACCCTTTTATTTCAAACGAAGTTTTTGGGCCAACTTCAACGTGGCTTAACCCGGTTTTATATTTTTTCGGTGCCTTAGGGTCTCTTTTACATAAAGACAATCACAGAAAATTTAATCAAATGCAGTCTTTTGTATTTGTGATTTTTTTTGTAATTGAACCAATATGTGCAACATAAAAAATTTTTGTTTATAAAAAATTGATCTGAATAGTCAAGTAATTTCTGTAAATTGCAATTACTTATTTAAAAGAAAAACAAAGGCATTCATAAACACAAAAAAAAAGTTTTTGGTCTAGTCTCTCTCAAACATAGAGAACACTTTCTGGTAAAAATCATATTATTATTAAAAAACCCTTTTATTTCAAACGCAGTTTTTGGGCAAACATCAATGTGGCTTAACCCGTTTTTATATTTTTTCGGTGCCTTAGGGTCTCTTATACATAAAGACAATCACAGAAAATCTAGTCAAATGCAGTCTTTTGTATTTGTGATTTTTTTTGTTATTGCACTAATATGTGCAACATAAAAATTTTTTGTTTATAAACAATTGATCTGAATAGTCAAGTAATTTCTTTAAATTGCAATTACATACTTCAAAAAAAAAACAAAGGCATTCATAAACACAAAAAAAAAGTTTTTGGTCTAATCTCTCTCAAACATAGAGAACACTTTCTGGTAAAAATCATATTATTTTTAAAAAACCCTTTTATTTCAAACGCAGTTTTTGGGCAAACTTCAATGTGGCTTATTCCGTTTTTATATTTTTTCGGTGCCTTAGGGTCTTTTTTACATAAAGACAATCACAGAAAATTTAATAAAATGCAGTCTTTTGTTATTGTGATTTTTTTTGTTATTGCACCAATATGTGCAACATAAAAAATTTTTGTTTATAAACAATTGATCTGAATAGTCAAGTAATTTCTTTAAATTGCAATTACTTATTTAAAAGAAAAACAAAGGCATTCATAAACACAAAAAAAAAGTTTTTGGTCTAATCTCTCTCAAACATAGAGAACACTTTCTGGTAAAAATCATATTATTATTAAAAAACCCTTTTATTTCAAACGCAGTTTTTGGGCAAACTTCAATGTGGCTTAACCCGTTTTTATATTTTTTCGGTGCCTTAGGGTCTTTTTTACATAAAGACAATCACAGAAAATTTAATAAAATGCAGTCTTTTGTATTTGTGATTTTTTTTGTTATTGCACCAATATGTGCAACATAAAAAATTTTTGTTTAAAAACAATTGATCTGAATAGTCAAGTAATTTCTTTAAATTGCAATTACTTATTTAAAAGAAAAACAAAGGCATTCATAAACACAAAAAAAAAGTTTTTGGTCTAATCTCTCTCAAACATAGAGAATACTTTTAAGTAAAAATCATATTATTTTTCAAAAACCCTTTTTTTTCAAACGAAGTTTTTGGGCCAACTTCAACGCGGCTTAACCCGTTTTTATATTTTTTCGGTGCCTTAGGGTCTATTTTACAGAAAGACAATCACAGGAAATTTAGTCAAATGCAGTCTTTTGTATTTGTGATTTTTTTTGTTACTGCACCAATATGTGCAACATAAAAATTTTTTGTTTATAAACAATTGATCTGAATAGTCAAGTAATTTCTTTAAATTGCAATTACTTACTTCAAAAAAAACAAAGGCATTCATAAACACAAAAAAAAAGTTTTTGGTCTAATCTCTCTCAAACATAGAGAACACTTTCTGGTAAAAATCATATTATTATTAAAAAACCCTTTTATTTCAAACGCAGTTTTTGGGCAAACTTCAATGTGGCTTAACCCGTTTTTATATTTTTTCGGAGCCTTAGGGTCTCTTTTACATAAAGACAATCACAGAAAATTAAGTCAAATGCAGTCTTTTGTATTTGTGATTTTTTTTGTTATTGAACCAATATGTGCAACATAAAAAATTTTTGTTTATAAACAATTGATCTGAATAGTCAAGTAATTTCTTTAAATTGCAATTACTTATTTAAAAGAAAAACAAAGGCATTCATAAACACAAAAAAAAAGTTTTTGGTCTAATCTCTCTCAAACATAGAGAACACTTTCTGGTAAAAATCATATTATTATTAAAAAACCCTTTTATTTCAAACGCAGTTTTTGGGCAAACTTCAATGTGGCTTAACCTGTTTTTATATTTTTTCGGTGCCTTAAAGACAATCACAGAAAATTTAATCAAATGCAGTCTCTTGTATTTGTGATTTTTTTTGTTATTGAACCGATATGTGCAACATAAAAAATTTTTGTTTATAAAAAATTGATCTGAATAGTCAAGTAATTTCTTTAAATTGCAATTACTTATTTAAAAGAAAAACAAAGGCATTCATAAACACAAAAAAAAAGTTTTTGGTCTAATCTCTCTCAAACATAGAGAACACTTTCTGGTAAAAATCATATTATTATTAAAAAACCCTTTTATTTCAAACGCAGTTTTTGGGCAAACTTCAATGTGGCTTAACCCGTTTTTATATTTTTTCGGTGCCTTAGGGTCTCTTATACATAAAGACAATCACAGAAAATTTAGTCAAATGCAGTCTTTTGTATTTGTGATTTTTTTTGTTATTGCACTAATATGTGCAACATAAAAATTTTTTGTTTATAAACAATTGATCTGAATAGTCAAGTAATTTCTTTAAATTGCAATTACATACTTCAAAAAAAAAACAAAGGCATTCATAAACACAAAAAAAAAGTTTTTGGTCTAATCTCTCTCAAACATAGAGAACACTTTTTGGTAAAAATCATATTATTATTAAAAAACCCTTTTATTTCAAACGCAGTTTTTGGGCAAACTTCAATGTGGCTTAACCCGTTTTTATATTTTTTCGGTGCCTTAGGGTCTCTTTTACATAAAGACAATCACAGAAAATTTAATAAAATGCAGTCTTTTGTATTTGTGATTTTTTTTGTTATTGCACCAATATGTGCAACATAAAAATTTTTTGTTTATAAACAATTGATCTGAATTGTCAAGTAATTTCTTTAAATTGCAATTACTTATTTAAAAGAAAAACAAAGGCATTCATAAACACAAAAAAAAAGTTTTTGGTCTAATCTCTCTCAAACAATGAGAACACTTTCTGGTAAAAATCATATTATTATTAAAAAACCCTTTTATTTCAAACGAAGTTTTTGGGCCAACTTCAACGTGGCTTAACCCGTTTTTATATTTTTTCGGTGCCTTAGGGTCTCTTTTACATAAAGACAATCACAGAAAATTTAATAAAATGCAGTCTTTTGTATTTATGATTTTTTTTGTTATTGCACCAATATGTGCAACATAAAAATTTTTTGTTTATAAACAATTGATCTGAATAGTCAAGTAATTTCTTTAAATTGCAATTACTTATTTAAAAGAAAAACAAAGGCATTCATAAACACAAAAAAAAAGTTTCTGGTCTAATCTCTCTCAAACATAGAGAATACTTTTAAGTAAAAATCATATTATTTTTCAAAAACCCTTTTATTTCAAACGAAGTTTTTGGGCCAACTTCAACGTGGCTTAACCCGTTTTTATATTTTTTCGGTGCCTTAGGGTCTTTTTTACATAAAGACAATCACAGAAAATTTAATAAAATGCAGTTTTTTGTATTTGTGATTTTTTTTGTTATTGCACCAATATGTGCAACATAAAAAATTTTTGTTTAAAAACAATTGATCTGAATAGTCAAGTAATTTCTTTAAATTGCAATTACTTATTTAAAAGAAAAACAAAGGCATTCATAAACACAAAAAAAAAGTTTTTGGTCTAATCTCTCTCAAACAATGAGAACACTTTCTGGTAAAAATCATATTATTATTAAAAAACCCTTTTATTTCAAACGAAGTTTTTGGGCCAACTTCAACGTGGCTTAACCCGTTTTTATATTTTTTCGGTGCCTTAGGGTCTCTTTTACATAAAGACAATCACAGAAAATTTAATAAAATGCAGTCTTTTGTATTTGTGATTTTTTTTGTTATTGCACCAATATGTGCAACATAAAAATTTTTTGTTTATAAACAATTGATCTGAATTGTCAAGTAATTTCTTTAAATTGCAATTACTTATTTAAAAGAAAAACAAAGGCATTCATAAACACAAAAAAAAAGTTTTTGGTCTAATCTCTCTCAAACAATGAGAACACTTTCTGGTAAAAATCATATTATTATTAAAAAACCCTTTTATTTCAAACGAAGTTTTTGGGCCAACTTCAACGTGGCTTAACCCGTTTTTATATTTTTTCGGTGCCTTAGGGTCTCTTTTACATAAAGACAATCACAGAAAATTTAATAAAATGCAGTCTTTTGTATTTATGATTTTTTTTGTTATTGCACCAATATGTGCAACATAAAAATTTTTTGTTTATAAACAATTGATCTGAATAGTCAAGTAATTTCTTTAAATTGCAATTACTTATTTAAAAGAAAAACAAAGGCATTCATAAACACAAAAAAAAAGTTTCTGGTCTAATCTCTCTCAAACATAGAGAATACTTTTAAGTAAAAATCATATTATTTTTCAAAAACCCTTTTATTTCAAACGAAGTTTTTGGGCCAACTTCAACGTGGCTAAACCCGTTTTTATATTTTTTCGGTGCCTTAGGGTCTTTTTTACATAAAGACAATCACAGAAAATTTAATAAAATGCAGTTTTTTGTATTTGTGATTTTTTTTGTTATTGCACCAATATGTGCAACATAAAAAATTTTTGTTTAAAAACAATTGATCTGAATAGTCAAGTAATTTCTTTAAATTGCAATTACTTATTTAAAAGAAAAACAAAGGCATTCATAAACACAAAAAAAAAGTTTTTGGTCTAATCTCTCTCAAACAATGAGAACACTTTCTGGTAAAAATCATATTATTATTAAAAAACCCTTTTATTTCAAACGCAGTTTTTGGGCAAACTTCAATGTGGCTTAACCCGTTTTTATATTTTTTCGGTGCCTTAGGGTCTTTTTTACATAAAGACAATCACAGAAAATTTAATAAAATGCAGTCTTTTGTATTTGTGATTTTTTTTGTTATTGCACCAATATGTGCAACATAAAAATTTTTTGTTTATAAACAATTGATCTGAATTGTCAAGTAATTTCTTTAAATTGCAATTACTTATTTAAAAGAAAAACAAAGGCATTCATAAACACAAAAAAAAAGTTTTTGGTCTAATCTCTCTCAAACAATGAGAACACTTTCTGGTAAAAATCATATTATTATTAAAAAACCCTTTTATTTCAAACGCAGTTTTTGGGCAAACTTCAATGTGGCTTAACCCGTTTTTATATTTTTTCGGTGCCTTAGGGTCTCTTTTACATAAAGACAATCACAGAAAATTTAATCAAATGCAGTCTTTTGTATTTGTGATTTTTTTTGTTATTGCACCAATATGTGCAACATAAAAATTTTTTGTTTATAAACAATTGATCTGAATTGTCAAGTAATTTCTTTAAATTGCAATTACTTATTTAAAAGAAAAACAAAGGCATTCATAAACACAAAAAAAAAGTTTTTGGTCTAATCTCTCTCAAACAATGAGAACACTTTCTGGTAAAAATCATATTATTATAAAAAACCCTTTTATTTCAAACGAAGTTTTTGGGCCAACTTCAACGTGGCTTAACCCGTTTTTATATTTTTTCGGTGCCTTAGGGTCTCTTTTACATAAAGACAATCACAGAAAATTTAATAAAATGCAGTCTTTTGTATTTATGATTTTTTTTGTTATTGCACCAATATGTGCAACATAAAAATTTTTTGTTTATAAACAATTGATCTGAATAGTCAAGTAATTTCTTTAAATTGCAATTACTTATTTAAAAGAAAAACAAAGGCATTCATAAACACAAAAAAAAAGTTTCTGGTCTAATCTCTCTCAAACATAGAGAATACTTTTAAGTAAAAATCATATTATTTTTCAAAAACCCTTTTATTTCAAACGAAGTTTTTGGGCCAACTTCAACGTGGCTTAACCCGTTTTTATATTTTTTCGGTGCCTTAGGGTCTTTTTTACATAAAGACAATCACAGAAAATTTAATAAAATGCAGTTTTTTGTATTTGTGATTTTTTTTGTTATTGCACCAATATGTGCAACATAAAAAATTTTTGTTTAAAAACAATTGATCTGAATAGTCAAGTAATTTCTTTAAATTGCAATTACTTATTTAAAAGAAAAACAAAGGCATTCATAAACACAAAAAAAAAGTTTTTGGTCTAATCTCTCTCAAACATAGAGAATACTTTTAAGTAAAAATCATATTATTTTTCAAAAACCCTTTTTTTTCAAACGAAGTTTTTGGGCCAACTTCAACGCGGCTTAACCCGTTTTTATATTTTTTCGGTGCCTTAGGGTCTATTTTACAGAAAGACAATCACAGGAAATTTAGTCAAATGCAGTCTTTTGTATTTGTGATTTTTTTTGTTACTGCACCAATATGTGCAACATAAAAATTTTTTGTTTATAAACAATTGATCTGAATAGTCAAGTAATTTCTTTAAATTGCAATTACTTATTTTAAAAAAAACAAAGGCATTCATAAACACAAAAAAAAAGTTTTTGGTCTAATCTCTCTCAAACATAGAGAACACTTTCTGGTAAAAATCATATTATTATTAAAAAACCCTTTTATTTCAAACGCAGTTTTTGGGCAAACTTCAATGTGGCTTAACCCGTTTTTATATTTTTTCGGTGCCTTAGGGTCTTTTTTACATAAAGACAATCACAGAAAATTTAATAAAATGCAGTCTTTTGTTATTGTGATTTTTTTTGTTATTGCACCAATATGTGCAACATAAAAAATTTTTGTTTATAAACAATTGATCTGAATAGTCAAGTAATTTCTTTAAATTGCAATTACTTATTTAAAAGAAAAACAAAGGCATTCATAAACACAAAAAAAAAGTTTTTGGTCTAATCTCTCTCAAACATAGAGAACACTTTCTGGTAAAAATCATATTATTATTAAAAAACCCTTTTATTTCAAACGCAGTTTTTGGGCAAACTTCAATGTGGCTTAACCCGTTTTTATATTTTTTCGGTGCCTTAGGGTCTTTTTTACATAAAGACAATCACAGAAAATTTAATAAAATGCAGTCTTTTGTTATTGTGATTTTTTTTGTTATTGCACCAATATGTGCAACATAAAAATTTTTTGTTTATAAACAATTGATCTGAATAGTCAAGTAATTTCTTTAAATTGCAATTACTTATTTAAAAGAAAAACAAAGGCATTCATAAACACAAAAAAAAAGTTTTTGGTCTAATCTCTCTCAAACATAGAGAATACTTTTAAGTAAAAATCATATTATTTTTCAAAAACCTTTTTTTTTCAAACGAAGTTTTTGGGCCAACTTCAACGCGGCTTAACCCGTTTTTATATTTTTTCGGTGCCTTAGGGTCTATTTTACAGAAAGACAATCACAGGAAATTTAGTCAAATGCAGTCTTTTGTATTTGTGATTTTTTTTGTTACTGCACCAATATGTGCAACATAAAAATTTTTTGTTTATAAACAATTGATCTGAATAGTCAAGTAATTTCTTTAAATTGCAATTACTTACTTCAAAAAAAACAAAGGCATTCATAAACACAAAAAAAAAGTTTTTGGTCTAATCTCTCTCAAACATAGAGAACACTTTCTGGTAAAAATCATATTATTATTAAAAAACCCTTTTATTTCAAACGCAGTTTTTGGGCAAACTTCAATGTGGCTTAACCCGTTTTTATATTTTTTCGGAGCCTTAGGGTCTCTTTTACATAAAGACAATCACAGAAAATTAAGTCAAATGCAGTCTTTTGTATTTGTGATTTTTTTTGTTATTGAACCAATATGGGCAACATAAAAAATTTTTGTTTATAAACAATTGATCTGAATAGTCAAGTAATTTCTTTAAATTGCAATTACTTATTTAAAAGAAAAACAAAGGCATTCATAAACACAAGAAAAAAGTTTTTGGTCTAATCTCTCTCAAACATAGAGAACACTTTCTGGTAAAAATCATATTATTATTAAAAAACCCTTTTATTTCAAACGCAGTTTTTGGGCAAACTTCAATGTGGCTTAACCCGTTTTTATATTTTTTCGGTGCCTTAGGGTCTTTTTTACATAAAGACAATCACAGAAAATTTAATAAAATGCAGTCTTTTGTTATTGTGATTTTTTTTGTTATTGCACCAATATGTGCAACATAAAAAATTTTTGTTTATAAACAATTGATCTGAATAGTCAAGTAATTTCTTTAAATTGCAATTACTTATTTAAAAGAAAAACAAAGGCATTCATAAACACAAAAAAAAAGTTTTTGGTCTAATCTCTCTCAAACATAGAGAACACTTTCTGGTAAAAATCATATTATTATTAAAAAACCCTTTTATTTCAAACGCAGTTTTTACGCAAACTTCAATGTGGCTTAACCCGTTTTTGTATTTTTTCGGTGCCTTAGGGTCTCTTTTACATAAAGACAAACACAGAAAATTTAATCAAATGCAGTCTTTTGTATTTGTGATTTTTTTTGTTATTGCACCAATATGTGCAACATAAAAAATTTTTGTTTAAAAACAATTGATCTGAATAGTCAAGTAATTTCTTTAAATTGCAATTACTTATTTAAAAGAAAAACAAAGGCATTCATAAACACAAAAAAAAAGTTTTTGGTCTAATCTCTCTCAAACATAGAGAATACTTTTAAGTAAAAATCATATTATTTTTCAAAAACCCTTTTTTTTCAAACGAAGTTTTTGGGCCAACTTCAACGCGGCTTAACCCGTTTTTATATTTTTTCGGTGCCTTAGGGTCTATTTTACAGAAAGACAATCACAGGAAATTTAGTCAAATGCAGTCTTTTGTATTTGTGATTTTTTTTGTTACTGCACCAATATGTGCAACATAAAAATTTTTTGTTTATAAACAATTGATCTGAATAGTCAAGTAATTTCTTTAAATTGCAATTACTTACTTCAAAAAAAACAAAGGCATTCATAAACACAAAAAAAAAGTTTTTGGTCTAATCTCTCTCAAACATAGAGAACACTTTCTGGTAAAAATCATATTATTATTAAAAAACCCTTTTATTTCAAACGCAGTTTTTGGGCAAACTTCAATGTGGCTTAACCCGTTTTTATATTTTTTCGGAGCCTTAGGGTCTCTTTTACATAAAGACAATCACAGAAAATTAAGTCAAATGCAGTCTTTTGTATTTGTGATTTTTTTTGTTATTGAACCAATATGTGCAACATAAAAAATTTTTGTTTATAAACAATTGATCTGAATAGTCAAGTAATTTCTTTAAATTGCAATTACTTATTTAAAAGAAAAACAAAGGCATTCATAAACACAAAAAAAAAGTTTTTGGTCTAATCTCTCTCAAACATAGAGAACACTTTCTGGTAAAAATCATATTATTATTAAAAAACCCTTTTATTTCAAACGCAGTTTTTGGGCAAACTTCAATGTGGCTTAACCCGTTTTTATATTTTTTCGGTGCCTTAAAGACAATCACAGAAAATTTAATCAAATGCGGTCTCTTGTATTTGTGATTTTTTTTGTTATTGAACCGATATGTGCAACATAAAAAATTTTTGTTTATAAAAAATTGATCTGAATAGTCAAGTAATTTCTTTAAATTGCAATTACTTATTTAAAAGAAAAACAAAGGCATTCATAAACACAAAAAAAAAGTTTTTGGTCTAATCTCTCTCAAACATAGAGAACACTTTCTGGTAAAAATCATATTATTATTAAAAAACCCTTTTATTTCAAACGAAGTTTTTGGGCAAACTTCAATGTGGCTTAACCCGTTTTTATATTTTTTCGGTGCCTTAGGGTCTCTTTTACATAAAGACAATCACAGAAAATTTAATAAAATGCAGTCTTTTGTATTTGTGATTTTTTTTGTTATTGCACCAATATGTGCAGCATAAAAATTTTTTGTTTATAAACAATTGATCTGAATAGTCAAGTAATTTCTTTAAATTGCAATTACTTATTTAAAAGAAAAACAAAGGCATTCATAAACACAAAAAAAAAGTTTTTGGTCTAATCTCTCTCAAACATAGAGAACACTTTCTGGTAAAAATCATATTATTATTAAAAAACCCTTTTATTTCAAACGCAGTTTTTGGGCAAACTTCAATGTGGCTTAACCCGTTTTTATATTTTTTCGGTGCCTTAGGGTCTCTTTTACATTAAGACAATCACAGAAAATTTAATAAAATGCAGTCTTTTGTATTTGTGATATTTTTTGTTATTGCACCAATATGTGCAACATAAAAATTTTTTGTTTATAAACAATTGATCTGAATAGTCAAGTAATTTCTTTAAATTGCAATTACTTATTTAAAAGAAAAACAAAGGCATTCATAAACACAAAAAAAAAGTTTTTGGTCTTATCTCTCTCAAACATAGAGAACACTTTCTGGTAAAAATCATATTATTATTAAAAAACCCTTTTATTTCAAACGCAGTTTTTGGGCAAACTTCAATGTGGCTTAACCCGTTTTTATATTTTTTCGGTGCCTTAGGGTCTCTTTTACATTAAGACAATCACAGAAAATTTAATAAAATGCAGTCTTTTGTATTTGTGATTTTTTTTGTTATTGCACCAATATGTGCAACATAAAAATTTTTTGTTTATAAACAATTGATCTGAATAGTCAAGTAATTTCTTTAAATTGCAATTACTTATTTAAAAGAAAAACAAAGGCATTCATAAACACAAAAAAAAAGTTTTTGGTCTAATCTCTCTCAAACAATGAGAACACTTTCTGGTAAAAATCATATTATTATTAAAAAACCCTTTTATTTCAAACGAAGTTTTTGGGCCAACTTCAATGTGGCTTAACCCGTTTTTATATTTTTTCGGTGCCTTAGGGTCTCTTTTACATTAAGACAATCACAGAAAATTTAGTCAAATGCAGTCTTTTGTATTTGTGATTTTTTTTGTTTTTGCACCAATATGTGCAACATAAAAATTTTTTGTTTATAAACAATTGATCTGAATAGTCAAGTAATTTCTTTAAATTGCAATTACTTATTTAAAAGAAAAACAAAGGCATTCATAAACACAAAAAAAAAGTTTCTGGTCTAATCTCTCTCAAACATAGAGAATACTTTTAAGTAAAAATCATATTATTTTTCAAAAACCCTTTTTTTTCAAACGAAGTTTTAGGGCCAACTTCAACGTGGCTTAACCCGTTTTCATTTTTTTTTGGTGCCTTAGGGTCTATTTTACATTAAGACAATCACAGAAAATTCAGCCAAATGCAGTCTTTTGTATTTGTGATTTTTTTTGTTATTGCACCAATATGTGCAACATAAAAAATTTTTGTTTATAAACAATTGATCTGAATAGTCAAGTAATTTCTTTAAATTGCAATTACTTATTTAAAAAAAAAACAAAGGCATTCATAAACACAAAAAAAAAGTTTTTGGTCTAATCTCTCTCAAACAATGAGAACACTTTCTGGTAAAAATCATATTATTATTAAAAAACCCTTTTATTTCAAACGAAGTTTTTGGGCAAACTTCAATGTGGCTTAACCCGTTTTTATATTTTTTCGGTGCCTTAGGGTCTCTTTTACATTAAGACAATCACAGAAAATTTAGTCAAATGCAGTCTTTTGTATTTGTGATTTTTTTTGTTTTTGCACCAATATGTGCAACATAAAAATTTTTTGTTTATAAACAATTGATCTGAATAGTCAAGTAATTTCTTTAAATTGCAATTACTTATTTAAAAGAAAAACAAAGGCATTTATAAACACAAAAAAAAAGTTTCTGGTCTAATCTCTCTCAAACATAGAGAATACTTTTAAGTAAAAATCATATTATTTTTCAAAAACCCTTTTTTTTCAAACGAAGTTTTAGGGCCAACTTCAACGTGGCTTAACCCGTTTTCATTTTTTTTTGGTGCCTTAGGGTCTATTTTACATTAAGACAATCACGGAAAATTCAGCCAAATGCAGTCTTTTGTATTTGTGATTTTTTTTGTTATTGCACCAATATGTGCAACATAAAAAATTTTTGTTTATAAACAATTGATCTGAATAGTCAAGTAATTTCTTTAAATTGCAATTACTTATTTAAAAGAAAAACAAAGGCATTCATAAACACAAAAAAAAAGTTTCTGGTCTAATCTCTCTCAAACATAGAGAATACTTTTAAGTAAAAATCATATTATTTTTCAAAAACCCTTTTTTTTCAAACGAAGTTTTTGGGCCAACTTCAACGTGGCTTAACCCGTTTTTATATTTTTTCGGTGCCTTAGGGTCTCTTTTACATAAAGACAATCACAGAAAATTCAGCCAAATGCAGTCTTTTGTATTTGTGATTTTTTTTGTTAATGCACCAATATGTGCAACATAAAAATTTTTTGTTTATAAACAATTGATCTGAATAGTCAAGTAATTTCTTTAAATTGCAATTACTTATTTAAAAGAAAAACAAAGGCATTCATAAACACAAAAAAAAAGTTTTTGGTCTAATCTCTCTCAAACATAGAGAACACTTTCTGGTAAAAATCATATTATTATTAAAAAACCCTTTTATTTCAAACGCAGTTTTTGGGCAAACTTCAATGTGGCTTAACCCGTTTTTATATTTTTTCGGTGCCTTAGGGTCTCTTTTACATTAAGACAATCACAGAAAATTTAGTCAAATGCAGTCTTTTGTATTTGTGATTTTTTTTGTTTTTGCACCAATATGTGCAACATAAAAATTTTTTGTTTATAAACAATTGATCTGAATAGTCAAGTAATTTCTTTAAATTGCAATTACTTATTTAAAAGAAAAACAAAGGCATTCATAAACACAAAAAAAAAGTTTTTGGTCTAATCTCTCTCAAACATAGAGAACACTTTCTGGTAAAAATCATATTATTATTAAAAAACCCTTTTATTTCAAACGCAGTTTTTGGGCAAACTTCAATGTGGCTTAACCCGTTTTTATATTTTTTCGGTGCCTTGGGTCTATTTTACATAAAGACAATCAACGAAAATTTAATCAAATGCAGTCTTTTGTATTTGTGATTTTTTTTGTTATTGCACCAATATGTGCAACATAAAAATTTTTTGTTTATAAACAATTGATCTGAATAGTCAAGTAATTTCTTTAAATTGCAATTACTTATTTAAAAGAAAAACAAAGGCATTCATACACACAAAAAAAAAGTTTTTGGTCTAATCTCTCTCAAACAATGAGAACACTTTCTGGTAAAAATCATATTATTGTTAAAAAAACCCTTTTATTTCAACCGCAGTTTTTGGGCAAACTTCAATGTGGCTTAACCCGTTTTTATATTTTTTCGGTGCCTTGGGTCTATTTTACATAAAGACAATCACAGAAAATTTAATCAAATGCAGTCTTTTGTATTTGTGATTTTTTTTGTTATTGCACCAATATGTGCAACATAAAAATTTTTTGTTTATAAACAATTGATCTGAATAGTCAAGTAATTTCTTTAAATTGCAATTACTTATTTAAAAGAAAAACAAAGGCATTCATAAACACAAAAAAAAAGTTTCTGGTCTAATCTCTCTCAAACATAGAGAATACTTTTAAATAAAAATCATAATATTTTTCAAAAACCCTTTTTTTTCAAACGAAGTTTTTGGGCCAACTTCAACGTGGCTTAACCCGTTTTTATATTTTTTCGGTGCCTTAGGGTCTATTTTACATAAAGACAATCACAGAAAATTTAGTCAAATGCAGTCTTTTGTATTTGTGATTTTTTTTGTTAATGCACCAATATGTGCAACATAAAAATTTTTTGTTTATAAACAATTGATCTGAATAGTCAAGTAATTTCTTTTAATTGCAATTACTTATTTAAAAGAAAAACAAAGGCATTTTTAAACACAAAAAAAAAGTTTTTGGTCTAATCTCTCTCAAACATAGAGAACACTTTCTGGTAAAAATCATATTATTATTAAAAAACCCTTTTATTTCAAACGCAGTTTTTACGCAAACTTCAATGTGGCTTAACCTGTTTTTATATTTTTTCGGTGCCTTAGGGTCTATTTTACATAAAGACAATCACAGAAAATTTAGTCAAATGCAGTCTTTTGTATTTGTGATTTTTTTTGTTATTGCACCAATATGTGCAACATAAAAATTTTTTGTTTATAAACAATTGATCTGAATAGTCAAGTAATTTCTTTAAATTGCAATTACTTATTTCAAAAAAAAACAAAGGCATTCATAAACACAAAAAAAAAGTTTTTGGTCTTATCTCTCTCAAACATAGAAAACACTTTTTGGTAAAAATCATATTATTATTAAAAAACCCTTTTATTTCAAACGCAGTATTTGGGCAAACTTCTATGTGGCTTAACCCGTTTTTATATTTTTTCGGTGCCTTAGGGTCTCTTTTACATAAAGACAATCACAGAAAATTTAATCAAATGCAGTCTTTTGTATTTGTGATTTTTTTTGTTATTGCACCAATATGTGCAACATAAAAATTTTTTGTTTATAAACAATTGATCTGAATAGTCAAGTAATTTCTTTAAATTGCAATTACTTATTTCATAAAAAAACAAAGGCATTCATAAACACAAAAAAAAAGTTTTTGGTCTAATCTCTCTCAAACATAGAAAACACTTTCTGGTAAAAATCATATTATTATTAAAAAACCCTTTTATTTCAAACGCAGTTTTTGGGCAAACTTCAATGTGGCTTAACCCGTTTTTATATTTATTCGGTGCCTTAGTGTCTATTTTACATAAAGACAATCACAGAAAATTTAATCAAATGCAGTCTTTTGTATTTGTGATTTTTTTTATTATTGCACCAATATGTGCAACATAAAAATTTTTTGTTTATAAACAATTGATCTGAATAGTCAAGTAATTTCTTTAAATTGCAATTACTTACTTCAAAAAAAAACAAAGGCATTCATAAACACAAAAAAAAAGTTTTTTGTCTAATCTCTCTCAAACATAGAGAACACTTACTGGTAAAAATCATATTATTATTAAAAAAACCCTTTTATTTCAAACGCAGTTTTTGGGCAAACTTCAATGTGGCTTAACCCGTTTTTATATTTTTTCGGTGCCTTTAAGTCTTTTTTACATAAAGACAATCACAGAAAATATAATCAAATGCAGTCTTTTGTATTTGTGATTTTTTTTGTTATTGCACCAATATGTGCAACATAAAAATTTTTTGTTTATAAACAATTGATCTGAATAGTCAAGTAATTTCTTTAAATTGCAATTACTTATTTATAAAAAAAACAAAGGCACTCATAAACACAAAAAAAAAGTTTTTGGTCTAATCTCTCTCAAACATAGAGAACACTTACTGGTAAAAATCATATTATTATTAAAAAAACCCTTTTATTTCAAACGCAGTTTTTGGGCAAACTTCAATGTGGCTTAACCCGTTTTTATATTTTTTCGGTGCCTTAGGGTCTTTTTTACATAAAGACAATCACAGAAAATTAAATCAAATGCAGTCTTTTGTATTTGTGATTTTTTTTGTTATTGCACCAATATGTGCAACATAAAACTTTTTTGTTTATAAACAATTGATCTGAATAGTCAAGTAATTTCTTTAAATTGCAATTACTTATTTCAAAAAAAAACAAAGGCATTCATAAACACAAAAAAAAAGTTTTTGGTCTAATCTCTCTCAAACATAGAGAACACTTTCTGGTAAAAATCATATTATTATTAAAAAACCCTTTTATTTCAAACGCAGTTTTTGGGCAAACTTCAATGTGGCTTAACCCGTTTTTATATTTTTTCGGTGCCTTAGGGTCTATTTTACATAAAGACAATCACAGAAAATTTAATCAAATGCAGTCTTTTGTATTTGTGATTTTTTTTGTTATTGCACCAATATGTGCAACATAAAAATTTTTTGTTTATAAACAATTGATCTGAATAGTCAAGTAATTTCTTTAAATTGCAATTACTTATTTCAAAAAAAAACAAAGGCATTCATAAACACAAAAAAAAAGTTTTTGGTCTAATCTCTCTCAAACATAGAGAACACTTTCTGGTAAAAATCATATTATTATTAAAAAACCCTTTTATTTCAAACGCAGTTTTTGGGCAAACTTCAATGTGGCTTAACCCGTTTTTATATTTTTTCGGTGCCTTAGGGTCTATTTTACATAAAGACAATCACAGAAAATTTAATCAAATGCAGTCTTTTGTATTTGTGATTTTTTTTGTTATTGCACCAATATGTGCAACATAAAAATTTTTTGTTTATAAACAATTGATCTGAATAGTCAAGTAATTTCTTTAAATCGCAATTACTTATTTCAAAAAAAAACAAAGGCATTCATAAACACAAAAAAAAAGTTTTTGGTCTAATCTCTCTCAAACATAGAGAATACTTTTAAGTAAAAATCATATTATTTTTCAAAAACCCTTTTTTTTCAAACGAAGTTTTTGGGCGAACTTCAACGTGGCTTAACCCGTTTTTATATTTTTTCGGTGCCTTAGGGTCTATTTTACATAAAGACAATCACAGAAAATTTAATCAAATGCAGTCTTTTGTATTTGTGATTTTTTTTGTTAATGCACCAATATGTGCAACATAAAAATTTTTTGTTTATAAACAATTGATCTAAATAGTCAAGTAATTTCTTAAAATTGCAATTACTTATTTCAAAAAAAAACAAAGGCATTCATAAACACAAAAAAAAAGTTTTTGGTCTAATCTCTCTCAAACATAGAGAACACTTTCTGGTAAAAATCATATTATTATTAAAAAACCCTTTTATTTCAAACGCAGTTTTTGGGCAAACTTCAATGTGGCTTAACCCGTTTTTATATTTTTTTGGTGCCTTAGGGTCTATTTTACATAAAGACAATCACAGAAAATTTAATCAAATGCAGTCTTTTGTATTTGTGATTTTTTTTGTTATTGCACCAATATGTGCAACATAAAAATTTTTTGTTTATAAACAATTGATCTAAATAGTCAAGTAATTTCTTTAAATTGCAATTACTTATTTCAAAAAAAAACAAAGGCATTCATAAACACAAAAAAAAAGTTTTTAGTCTTATCTCTTTCAAACATAGAGAACACTTTCTGGTAAAAATCATATTATTATTAAAAAACCCTTTTATTTCAAACGCAGTTTTTGGGCAAACTTCAATGTGGCTTAACCCGTTTTTATATTTTTTCGGTGCCTTAGGGCCTATTTTACATTAAGACAATCACAGAAAATTTAATCAAATGCAGTCTTTTGTATTTGTGATTTTTTTTGTTAATGCACCAATATGTGCAACATAAAAATTTTTTGTTTATAAACAATTGATCTGAATAGTCAAGTAATTTCTTTAAATTGCAATTACTTATTTCAAAAAAAAACAAAGGCATTCATAAACACAAAAAAAAAGTTTTTGGTCTAATCTCTCTCAAACATAGAGAACACTTTCTGGTAAAAATCATATTATTATTAAAAAACCCTTTTATTTCAAACACAGTTTTTGGGCAAACTTCAATGTGGCTAAACCCGTTTTTATATTTTTTTGGTGCCTTAGGGTCTTTTTTACATAAAGACAATCACAGAAAATTTAATCAAATGCAGTCTTTTGTATTTGTGATTTTTTTTGTTATTGCACCAATATGTGCAACATAAAAATTTTTTGTTTTTAAACAACTGATCTGAATAGTCAAGTAATTTCTTTAAATTGCAATTACTTATTTCAAAAAAAAACAAAGGCATTCATAAACACAAAAAAAAAGTTTTTAGTCTTATCTCTCTCAAACATAGAGAACACTTTCTGGTAAAAATCATATTATTATTAAAAAACCCTTTTATTTGAAACGCAGTTTTTGGGCAAACTTCAATGTGGCTTAACCCGTTTTTATATTTTTTTGGTGCTTTAGGGTCTATTTTACATAAAGACAATCACAGAAAATTTAATCAAATGCAGTCTTTTGTATTTGTGATTTTTTTTGTTATTGCACCAATATGTGCAACATAAAAATTTTTTGTTTATAAACAATTGATCTAAATAGTCAAGTAATTTCTTTAAATTGCAATTACTTATTTCAAAAAAAAACAAAGGCATTCATTATCACAAAAAAAAAGTTTTTAGTCTTATCTCTCTCAAACATAGAGAACACTTTCTGGTAAAAATCATATTATTATAAAAAAAACCCTTTTATTTCAAACGCAGTTTTTGGGCAAACTTCAATGTGGCTTAACCCGTTTTTATATTTATTCGGTGCCTAAGGGTCTATTTTACATAAAGACAATCACAGAAAATTTAATCAAATGCAGTCTTTTGTATTTGTGATTTTTTTCGTTATTGCACCAATATGTGCAACATAAAAATTTTTTGTTTATAAACAATTGATCTGAATAGTCAAGTAATTTCTTTAAATTGCAATTACTTATTTCAAAAAAAAACAAAGGCATTCATAAACACAAAAAAAAAGTTTTTGGTCTAATCTCTCTCTAACATAGAAAACACTTTCTGGTAAAAATCATATTATTATTAAAAAACTCTTTTATTTCAAACGCAGTTTTTGGGCAAACTTCAATGTGGCTTAACCCGTTTTTATATTTATTCGGTGCCTAAGGGTCTATTTTACATAAAGACAATCACAGAAAATTTAATCAAATGCAGTCTTTTGTATTTGTGATTTTTTTCGTTATTGCACCAATATGTGCAACATAAAAATTTTTTGTTTATAAACAATTGATCTGAATAGTCAAGTAATTTCTTTAAATTGCAATTACTTATTTCAAAAAAAAACAAAGGCATTCATAAACACAAAAAAAAAGTTTTTGGTCTAATCTCTCTCTAACATAGAAAACACTTTCTGGTAAAAATCATATTATTATTAAAAAACTCTTTTATTTCAAACGCAGTTTTTGGGCAAACTTCAATGTGGCTTAACCCGTTTTTATATTTATTCGGTGCCTAAGGGTCTATTTTACATAAAGACAATCACAGAAAATTTAATCAAATGCAGTCTTTTGTATTTGTGATTTTTTTCGTTATTGCACCAATATGTGCAACATAAAAATTTTTTGTTTATAAACAATTGATCTGAATAGTCAAGTAATTTCTTTAAATTGCAATTACTTATTTCAAAAAAAAACAAAGGCATTCATAAACACAAAAAAAAAGTTTTTGGTCTAATCTCTCTCTAACATAGAAAACACTTTCTGGTAAAAATCATATTATTATTAAAAAACTCTTTTATTTCAAACGCAGTTTTTGGGCAAACTTCAATGTGGCTTAACCCGTTTTTATATTTATTCGGTGCCTAAGGGTCTATTTTACATAAAGACAATCACAGAAAATTTAATCAAATGCAGTCTTTTGTATTTGTGATTTTTTTCGTTATTGCACCAATATGTGCAACATAAAAATTTTTTGTTTATAAACAATTGATCTGAATAGTCAAGTAATTTCTTTAAATTGCAATTACTTATTTCAAAAAAAAACAATGGCATTCATAAACACAAAAAAAAAGTTTTTGGTCTAATCTCTCTCAAACATAGAAAACACTTTCTGGTAAAAATCATATTATTATTAAAAAACCCTTTTATTTCAAACGCAGTTTTTGGGCAAACTTCAATGTGGCTTAACCCGTTTTTATATTTATTCGGTGCCTTAGGGTCTATTTTACATAAAGACAATCACAGAAAATTAAATCAAATGCAGTCTTTTGTATTTGTGATTTTTTTGTTATTGCACCAATATGTGCAACATAAAAATTTTTTGTTTATAAACAATTGATCTGAATAGTCAAGTAATTTCTTTAAATTGCAATTACTTATTTAAAAGAAAAACAAAGGCATTCATAAACACAAAAAAAAAGTTTTTGGTCTAATCTCTCTCAAACATAGAGAACACTTTCTGGTAAAAATCATATTATTATTAAAAAACCCTTTTATTTCAAACGCAGTTTTTACGCAAACTTCAATGTGGCTTAACCCGTTTTTATATTTTTTCGGTGCCTTAGGGTCTTATTTACATAAAGACAATCACAGAAAATAAAATCAAATGCAGTCTTTTGTATTTGTGATTTTTTTTGTTATTGCACCAATATGTGCAACATAAAAATTTTTTGTTTATAAACAATTGATCTTAATAGTCAAGTAATTTCTTAAAATTGCAATTACTTATTTCAAAAATTAATAAAGGCATTCATAAACACAAAAAAACAGTTTTTGGTCTAATCTCTCTCAAACATAGAGAACACTTTCTGGTAAAAATCATATTATTATTAAAAAACCATTTTATTTCAAACGAAGTTTTTGGGCCAACTTCAACGTGGCTTAACCCGTTTTTATATTTTTTCGGTGCCTTAGGGTCTATTTTACATAAAGACAATCACAGAAAATTTAATCAAATGCAGTCTTTTGTATTTGTGATTTTTTTTGTTATTGCACCAATATGTGCAACATAAAAATTTTTTGTTTATAAACAATTGATCTGAATAGTCAAGTAATTTCTTTAAATTGCAATTACTTATTTATAAAAAAAACAAAGGCATTCATAAACACAAAAAAAAAGTTTTTGGTCTAATCTCTCTCAAACATAGAGAACACTTTCTGGAAAAATCATATTATTATTAAAAAACCCTTTTATTTCAAACGCAGTTTTTACGCAAACTTCAATGTGGCTTAACCCGTTTTTATATTTTTTCGGTGCCTTAGGGTCTTTTTTACATAAAGACAATCACAGAAAATTAAATCAAATGCAGTCTTTTGTATTTGTGATTTTTTTTGTTATTGCACCAATATGTGCAACATAAAAATTTTTTGTTTATAAACAATTGATCTTTATAGTCAAGTAATTTCTTTAAATTGCAATTACTTATTTAAAAGAAAAACAAAGGCATTCATAAACACAAAAAAAAAGTTTTTGGTCTAATCTCTCTCAAACATAGAGAACACTTTCTGGTAAAAATCATATTATTATTAAAAAACCCTTTTATTTCAAACGCAGTTTTTACGCAAACTTCAACGTGGCTTAACCCGTTTTTATATTTTTTCGGTGCCTTAGGGTCTATTTTACATAAAGACAATCACAGAAAATTAAATCAAATGCAGTCTTTTGTATTTGTGATTTTTTTTGTTATTGCACCAATATGTGCAACATAAAAATTTTTTGTTTATAAACAATTGATCTGGATAGTTAAGTAATTTCTTTAAATTGCATATACTTATTTAAAAAAAAACAAAGGCATTCATAAAAACAAAAAAAAAGTTTTTGGTCTAATCTCTCTCAAACATAGAGAACACTTTCTGGTAAAAATCATATTATTATTAAAAAACCCTTTTATTTCAAACGCAGTTTTTACGCAAACTTCAATGTGGCTTAACCCGTTTTTATATTTTTTCGGTGCCTTAGGGTCTCTTTTACATAAAGACAATCACAGAAAATTTAATCAAATGCAGTCTTTTGTATTTGTGATTTTTTTTGTTATTGCACCAATATGTGCAACATAAAAATTTTTTGTTTATAAACAATTGATCTGAATAGTCAAGTAATTTCTTTAAATTGCAATTACTTATTTAAAAGAAAAACAAAGGCATTCATAAACACAAAAAAAAAGTTTTTGGTCTAATCTCTCTCAAACATAGAGAACACTTTCTGGTAAAAATAATATTATTATTAAAAAACCATTTTATTTCAAACGCAGTTTTTACGCAAACTTCAATGTGGCTAAACCCGTTTTTATATTTTTTCGGTGCCTTAGGGTCTCTCTTACATAAAGACAATCACAGAAAATTTAATCAAATGCAGTCTTTTGTATTTGTGATTTTTTTTGTTATTGCACCAATATGTGCAACATAAAAATTTTTTGTTTATAAACAATTGATCTGAATAGTCAAGTAATTTCTTTAAATTGCAATTACTTATTTAAAAGAAAAACAAAGGCATTCATAAACACAAAAAAAAAGTTTTTGGTCTAATCTCTCTCAAACATAGAGAACACTTTCTGGTAAAAATCATATTATTATTAAAAAACCCTTTTATTTCAAACGCAGTTTTTACGCAAACTTCAATGTGGATTAACCCGTTATTATATTTTTTCGGTGCCTTAGGGTCTCTTTTACATAAAGACAATCACAGAAAATTAAATCAAATGCAGTCTTTTGTATTTGTGATTTTTTTTGTTATTGCACCAATATGTGCAACATAAAAATTTTTTGTTTATAAACAATTGATCTGAATAGTCCAGTAATTTCTTTAAATTGCAATTACTTATTTCAAAAAAAAACAAAGGCATTTATAAACACAAAAAAAAAGTTTTTGGTCTTATCTCTCTTAAACATAGAGAACACTTTCTGGTAAAAATCATATTATTATTAAAAAACCTATTTATTTCAAACGCAGTTTTTGGGCAAACTTCAATGTGGCTTAACCCGTTTTTATATTTTTTCAGTGCCTTAGGGTCTATTTTACATAAAGACAATCACAGAAAATTTAATCAAATGCAGTCTTTTGTACTTGTGATTTTTTTTGTTATTGCACCAATATGTGCAACATAAAACTTTTTTGTTGATAAACAATTGATCTGAATAGTCAAGTAATTTCTTTAAATTGCAATTACTTATTTCAAAAAAAAACAAAGGCATTAATAAACACAAAAAAAAAGTTTTTGGTCTTATCTCTCTCAAACATAGAGAACACTTTCTGGTAAAAATCATATTATTATTAAAAAACCCTTTTATTTCAAACGCAGTTTTTGGGCAAACTTCAATGTGGCTTAACCCGTTTTTATATTTTTTCGGTGCCTTAGGGTCTATTTTACATAAAGACAATCACAGGAAATTTAATCAAATGCAGTTTTTTGTACTTGTGATTTTTTTTGTTATCGCACCAATATGTGCAACATAAAACTTTTTTGTTGATAAACAATTGATCTGAATAGTCAAGTAATTTCTTTAAATTGCAATTACTTATTTCAAAAAAAAACAAAGGCATTAATAAACACAAAAAAAAAGTTTTTGGTCTTATCTCTCTCAAACATAGAGAACACTTTCTGGTAAAAATCATATTATTATTAAAAAACTCTTTTATTTCAAACGCAGTTTTTGGGCCATTTTCAATTAAATATTGAGGTAATATCATTTTAAATGATAATATTAGTTTCAAAATTTATTAAAAGCATAATTTAACACAGAAATAATTATTTCAGGTATAACTGTATGCCATAAGTAAAACGGATAAAAAATATTTGTTTATGAAAAAACAAATAAAATTTATCTGTTTTGCTCAATGGTATTAAATATTGAGGTAATATCATTTTAAATGATAATACCAGTTTTAAAATTTATTAAAAGCATAATTTAACACAGAAATATGTATTTCAGGTATAACTGTATGCCATAAGTAAAACGGATAAAAAATATTTGTTTATGAAAAAACAAATAAAATTTATCTGTTTTGCTCAATGGTATTAAATATTGAGGTAATATCATTTTAAATGATAATACCAGTTTTAAAATTTATTAAAAGCATAATTTAACACAGAAATAATTATTTCAGGTTAAATTGTATGCCATAGGTAAAACGGATAAAAGTTATTTGTTTTTGAAAAAACAAATAAAATTTATCTGTTTTACTCAGTGGTCTTAAATATTGAGGTAATATCATTTTAAATGATAATACTAGTTTCAAAATTTATTAAAAGCATAATTTAACACGGAAATAATTATTTCAGGTATAACTGTATGCCATAGGTAAAACGGATAAAAGTTATTTGTTTTTTCAAAAACAAATAATTTTTATCCGTTTTACTCAGTGGTCTTCAATATTGAGGTAATATCAATTTTTAATGAAAATACTAGTTTCATAATTTATTAAAAGCATAATTTAACACAGAAATAATTATTTCAGGGCTAATTGTAGGCCATAAGTAAAACGGATAAAAAATATTTGTTTTTGAAAAAACAAATAAAATTTATCTGTTTTACTCAATGGTATTAAATATTGAGGTAATATCATTTTAAATGATAATACTAGTTTCAAAATTTATTAAAAGCATAATTTAACACAGAAATAATTATTTCAGGTTAAATTGTACGCCATAGGTAAAACGGATAAAAGTTATTTGTTTTTGAAAAAACAAATAAAATTTATCTGTTTTACTCAGTGGTCTTAAATATTGAGGTAATATCATTTTAAATGATAATATTAGTTTTAAAATTTATTAAAAGCATAATTTAACACAGAAATAATTATTTCAGGTTAAATTGTATGCCATAGGTAAAACGGATAAAAGTTATTTGTTTTTGAAAAAACAAATAAAATTTATCTGTTTTACTCAGTGGTCTTAAATATTGAGGTAATATCATTTTAAATAATAATATTAGTTTTAAAATTTATTAAAAGCATAATTTAACACAGAAATAATTATTTCAGGTATAACTGTATGCCATAGGTAAAACGGATAAAAGTTATTTGTTTTTTCAAAAACAAATAATTTTTATCCGTTTCACTCAGTGGTCTTCAATATTGAGGTAATATCATTTTTAATGAAAATACTAGTTTCAAAATTTATTAAAAGAATAACTTAACACAGAAATAATTATTTCAGGTTAAATTGTATGCCATAGGTGAAACGGATAAAAAATATTTGTTTTTGAAAAAACAAATAAAATTTATCTGTTTTACTCAATGGTCTTAAATATTGAAGTAATATCATTTTAAATAATAATATTAGTTTTAAAATTTATTAAAAGCATAATTTAACACAGAAATAATTATTTCAGGTATAACTGTATGCCATAGGTAAAACGGATAAAAGTTATTTGTTTTTTCAAAAACAAATAATTTTTATCCGTTTCACTCAGTGGTCTTCAATATTGAGGTAATATCATTTTTAATAAAAATACTAGTTTCAAAATTTATTAAAAGAATAATTTAACACAGAAATAATTATTTCAGGTTAAACTGTATGCCATAGGTGAAACGGATAAAAAATATTTGTTTTTGAAAAAACAAATAAAATTTATCTGTTTTACTCAATGGTCTTAAATATTGAAGTAATATCATTTTAAATGATAATACTAGTTTCAAAATTTATTAAAAGCATAATTTAACACAGAAATAATTATTTCAGGTTAAATTGTATGCCATAGGTGAAACGGATAAAAGGTATTTGTTTTTTCAAAAACAAATAATTTTTATCCGTTTCACTCAGTGGTCTTCAATATTGAGGTAATATCATTTTTAATGAAAATACTAGTTTCAAAATTTATTAAAAGAATAATTTAACACAGAAATAATTATTTCAGGTATAACTGTATGCCATATGTAAAACGGATAAAAGTTATTTGTTTTTTCAAAAACAAATAATTTTTATCCGTTTTACTCAGTGGTCTTCAATATTGAGGTAATATCATTTTTAATGAAAATACTAGTTTCAAAATTTATTAAAAGCATAATTTAACACAGAAATAATTATTTCAGGGCTAATTGTAGGCCATAAGTAAAACGGATAAAAAATATTTGTTTTTGAAAAAACAAATAAAATTTATCTGTTTTACTCAATGGTATTAAATATTGAGGTAATATCATTTTAAATGATAATACTAGTTTTAAAATTTAATAAAAGCAAAATTTAACACAGAAATAATTATTTCAGGTTAAATTGTATGCCATAGGTAAAACGGATAAAAGTTATTTGTTTTTGAAAAAACAAATAAAATTTATCTGTTTTACTCAGTGGTCTTAAATATTGAGGTAATATCATTTTAAATGATAATATTAGTTTTAAAATTTATTAAAAGCATAATTTAACACAGAAATAATTATTTCAGGTTAAATTGTATGCCATAGGTAAAACGGATAAAAAATATTTGTTTTTGAAAAAACAAATAAAATTTATCTGTTTTACTCAGTGGTCTTAAATATTGAGGTAATATCATTTTAAATGATAATATTAGTTTTTAAATTTATTAAAAGCATAATTTAACACAGAAATAATTATTTCAGGTATAACTGTATGCCATAGGTAAAACGGATAAAAAATATTTGTTTTTGAAAAAACAAATAAAATTTATCTGTTTTACTCAGTGGTCTTAAATATTGAGGTAATATCATTTTAAATGATAATATTAGTTTTAAAATTTATTAAAAGCATAATTTAACACAGAAATAATTATTTCAGGAATAACTGTATGCCATAAGTAAAACAGATAAAAAATATTTGTTTTTGAAAAAACAAATAAAATTTATCTGTTTTACTCAATGGTCTTAAATATTGAAGTAATATCATTTTAAATGATAATACTAGTTTCAAAATTTTTTAAAAGCATAATTTAACACAGAAATAATTATTTCAGGTCTAATTGTAGGCCATAGGTAAAACGGATAAAAGTTATTTGTTTTTGAAAAAACAAATAAAATTTATCTGTTTTACTCAGTGGTCTTAAATATTGAGGTAATATCATTTTAAATGATAATACTAGTTTTAAAATTTATTAAAAGCATAATTTAACACAGAAATAATTATTTCAGGTATAACTGTTTGCCATAGGTAAAACGGATAAAAGTTATTTGTTTTTTCAAAAACAAATAATTTTTATCCGTTTTACTCAGTGGTCTTTAATATTGAGGTAATATCATTTTAAATAATAATATTAGTTTTAAAATTTATTAAAAGCATAATTTAACACAGAAATAATTATTTCAGGTTAAATTGTATGCCATAGGTAAAACGGATAAAAAATATTTGTTTTTGAAAAAACAAATAAAATTTATCTGTTTTACTCAGTGGTCTTAAATATTGAGGTAATATCATTTTAAATAATAATATTAGTTTTAAAATTTATTAAAAGCATAATTTAACACAGAAATAATTATTTCAGGTTAAATTGTATGCCATAGGTAAAACGGATAAAAAATATTTGTTTTTGAAAAAACAAATAAAATTTATCTGTTTTATTCAGTGGTCTTAAATATTGAGGTAATATCATTTTAAATAATAATATTAGTTTTAAAATTTATTAAAAGCATAATTTAACACAGAAATAATTATTTCAGGTATAACTGTATGCCATAAGTAAAACGGATAAAAAATATTTGTTTTTGAAAAAACAAATAAAATTTATCTGTTTTACTCAATGGTCTTAAATATTGAAGTAATATCATTTTAAATGATAATACTAGTTTCAAAATTTATTAAAAGCATAATTTAACACAGAAATAATTATTTCAGGTTAAATTGTATGCCATAGGTAAAACGGATAAAAGTTATTTGTTTTTTCAAAAACAAATAATTTTTATCCGTTTTACTCAGTGGTCTTCAATATTGAGGTAATATCATTTTTAATGAAAATACTAGTTTCAAAATTTATTAAAAGCATAATTTAACACAGAAATAATTATTTTAGGTCTAATTGTAGGCCATAAGTAAAACGGATAAAAAATATTTGTTTTTGAAAAAACAAATAAAATTTATCTGTTTTACTCAATGGTCTTAAATATTGAAGTAATATCATTTTAAATGATAATACTAGTTTCAGAATATATTAAAAGCATAATTTAACACAGAAATAATTATTTCAGGTATAACTGTATGCCATAGGTAAAACGGATAAAAGTTATTTGTTTTTTCAAAAACAAATAATTTTTATCCGTTTTACTCAGTGGTCTTCAATATTGAGGTAATATCATTTTAAATGATAATATTAGTTTTAAAATTTATTAAAAGCATAATTTAACACAGAAATAATTATTTCAGGTATAACTGTATGCCATAAGTAAAACAGATAAAAAATATTTGTTTTTGAAAAAACAAATAAAATTTATCTGTTTTACTCAGTGGTCTTAAATATTGAGGTAATATCATTTTAAATGATAATATTAGTTTTAAAATTTATTAAAAGCATAATTTAACACAGAAATAATTATTTCAGGTATAACTGTATGCCATAAGTAAAACAGATAAAAAATATTTGTTCTTGAAAAAACAAATAAAATTTATCTGTTTTACTCAGTGGTCTTAAATATTGAGGTAATATCATTTTAAATGATAATATTAGTTTTAAAATTTATTAAAAGCATAATTTAACACAGAAATAATTATTTCAGGTTAAATTGTATGCCATAGGTAAAACGGATAAAAAATATTTGTTTTTGAAAAAACAAATAAAATTTATCTGTTTTACTCAGTGGTCTTAAATATTGAGGTAATATCATTTTAAATGATAATATTAGTTTTAAAATTTATTAAAAGCATAATTTAACACAGAAATAATTATTTCAGGTATAACTGTATGCCATAAGTAAAACGGATAAAAAATATTTGTTTTTGAAAAAACAAATAAAATTTATCTGTTTTACTCAATGGTATTAAATATTGAGGTAATATCATTTTAAATGATAATATTAGTTTTAAAATTTATTAAAAGCATAATTTAACACAGAAATAATTATTTCAGGTATAACTGTATGCCATAAGTAAAACGGATAAAAAATATTTGTTTTTGAAAAAACAAATAAAATTTATCTGTTTTACTCAATGGTATTAAATATTGAGGTAATATCATTTTAAATGATAATACTAGTTTTAAAATTTATTAAAAGCATAATTTAACACAGAAATAATTATTTCAGGTATAACTTTATGCCATAGGTAAAACGGATAAAAAATATTTGTTTTTGAAAAAACAAATAAAATTTATCTGTTTTACTCAATGGTATTAAATATTGAAGTAATATCATTTTAAATGATAATATTAGTTTTAAAATTTATTAAAAGCATAATTTAACACAGAAATAATTATTTCAGGTATAACTGTATGCCATAAGTAAAACAGATAAAAAATATTTGTTTTTGAAAAAACAAATAAAATTTATCTGTTTTACTCAGTGGTCTTAAATATTGAGGTAATATCATTTTAAATGATAATATTAGTTTTAAAATTTATTAAAAGCATAATTTAACTCAGAAATAATTATTTCAGGTATAACTGTATGCCATAAGTAAAACAGATAAAAAATATTTGTTTTTGAAAAAACAAATAAAATTTATCTGTTTTACTCAGTGGTCTTAAATATTGAGGTAATATCATTTTAAATGATAATATTAGTTTTAAAATTTATTAAAAGCATTATTTAACACAGAAATAATTTTTTCAGGTATAACTGTATGCCATAAGTAAAACAGATAAAAAATATTTGTTTTTGAAAAAACAAATAAAATTTATCTGTTTTACTCAGTGGTCTTAAATATTGAGGTAATATCATTTTAAATGATAATATTAGTTTTAAAATTTATTAAAAGCATAATTTAACACAGAAATAATTATTTCAGGTTAAATTGTATGCCATAGGTAAAACGGATAAAAAATATTTGTTTTTGAAAAAACAAATAAAATTTATCTGTTTTACTCAGTGGTCTTAAATATTGAGGTAATATCATTTTAAATGATAATATTAGTTTTAAAATTTATTAAAAGCATAATTTAACACAGAAATAATTATTTCAGGTATAACTGTATGCCATAAGTAAAACGGATAAAAAATATTTGTTTTTGAAAAAACAAATAAAATTTATCTGTTTTACTCAATGGTATTAAATATTGAGGTAATATCATTTTAAATGATAATACTAGTTTTAAAATTTATTAAAAGCATAATTTAACACAGAAATAATTATTTCAGGTCTAATTGTAGGCCATAAGTAAAACGGATAAAAAATATTTGTTTTTGAAAAAATAAATAAAATTTATCTGTTTTACTCAGTGGTCTTAAATATTGAGGTAATATCATTTTAAATAATAATATTAGTTTTAAAATTTATTAAAAGCATAATTTAACACAGAAATAATTATTTCAGGTATAACTGTATGCCATAGGTAAAACGGATAAAAAATATTTGTTTTTGAAAAAACAAATAAAATTTATCTGTTTTACTCAGTGGTCTTAAATATTGAGGTAATATCATTTTAAATGATAATATTAGTTTTAAAATTTATTAAAAGCATAATTTAACACAGAAATAATTATTTCAGGTAAAATTGTATGCCATAGGTAAAACGGATAAAAAATATTTGTTTTTGAAAAAACAAATAAAATTTATCTGTTTTACTCAGTGGTCTTAAATATTGAGGTAATATCATTTTAAATGATAATATTAGTTTTAAAATTTATTAAAAGCATAATTTAACACAGAAATAATTATTTCAGGTAAAATTGTATGCCATAGGTAAAACGGATAAAAAATATTTGTTTTTGAAAAAACAAATAAAATTTATCTGTTTTACTCAGTGGTCTTAAATATTGAAGTAATATCATTTTAAATGATAATATTAGTTTTAAAATTTATTAAAAGCATAATTTAACACAGAAATAATTATTTCAGGTATAACTGTATGCCATAAGTAAAACAGATAAAAAATATTTGTTTTTGAAAAAACAAATAAAATTTATCTGTTTTACTCAGTGGTCTTAAATATTGAGGTAATATCATTTTAAATGATAACATTAGTTTTAAAATTTATTAAAAGCATAATTTAACACAGAAATAATTATTTCAGGTAAAATTGTATGCCATAGGTAAAACGGATAAAAAATATTTGTTTTTGAAAAAACAAATAAAATTTATCTGTTTTACTCAGTGGTCTTAAATATTGAGGTAATATCATTTTAAATGATAATATTAGTTTTAAAATTTATTAAAAGCATAATTTAACACAGAAATAATTATTTCAGGTATAACTGTATGCCATAAGTAAAACAGATAAAAAATATTTGTTTTTGAAAAAACAAATAAAATTTATCTGTTTTACTCAGTGGTCTTAAATATTGAGGTAATATCATTTTAAATGATAATATTAGTTTTAAAATTTATTAAAAGCATAATTTAACACAGAAATAATTATTTCAGGTAAAATTGTATGCCATAGGTAAAACGGATAAAAAATATTTGTTTTTGAAAAAACAAATAAAATTTATCTGTTTTACTCAGTGGTCTTAAATATTGAAGTAATATCATTTTAAATGATAATATTAGTTTTAAAATTTATTAAAAGCATAATTTAACACAGAAATAATTATTTCAGGTATAACTGTATGCCATAAGTAAAACAGATAAAAAATATTTGTTTTTGAAAAAACAAATAAAATTTATCTGTTTTACTCAGTGGTCTTAAATATTGAGGTAATATCATTTTAAATGATAATATTAGTTTTAAAATTTATTAAAAGCATAATTTAACACAGAAATAATTATTTCAGGTAAAATTGTATGCCATAGGTAAAACGGATAAAAAATATTTGTTTTTGAAAAAACAAATAAAATTTATCTGTTTTACTCAGTGGTCTTAAATATTGAAGTAATATCATTTTAAATGATAATATTAGTTTTAAAATTTATTAAAAGCATAATTTAACACAGAAATAATTATTTCAGGTATAACTGTATGCCATAAGTAAAACAGATAAAAAATATTTGTTTTTGAAAAAACAAATAAAATTTATCTGTTTTACTCAGTGGTCTTAAATATTGAGGTGATATCATTTTAAATGATAATATTAGTTTTAAAATTTATTAAAAGCATAATTTAACACAGAAATAATTATTTCAGGTAAAATTGTATGCCATAGGTAAAACGGATAAAAAATATTTGTTTTTGAAAAAACAAATAAAATTTATCTGTTTTACTCAGTGGTCTTAAATATTGAGGTAATATCATTTTAAATGATAATATTAGTTTTAAAATTAATTAAAAGCATTATTTAACACAGAAATAATTATTTCAGGTATAACTGTTTGCCATAGGTAAAACGGATAAAAGTTATTTGTTTTTTCAAAAACAAATAATTTTTATCCGTTTTACTCAGTGGTCTTAAATATTGAGGTAATATCATTTTAAATAATAATATTAGTTTTAACATTTATTAAAAGCATAATTTAACACAGAAATAATTATTTCAGGTTAAATTGTATGCCATAGGTAAAACGGATAAAAAATATTTGTTTTTGAAAAAACAAATAAAATTTATCTGTTTTACTCAGTGGTCTTAAATATTGAGGTAATATCATTTTAAATGATAATATTAGTTTTAAAATTTATTAAAAGCATAATTTAACACAGAAATAATTATTTCAGGTTAATTGTATGCCATAGGTAAAACGGATAAAAGTTATTTGTTTTTGAAAAAACAAATAAAATTTATCTGTTTTACTCAGTGGTCTTAAATATTGAGGTAATATCATTTTAAACAAAAATATTAGTTTTAAAATTTATTAAAAGCATAATTTAACACAGAAATAATTATTTCAGGTTAAATTGTATGCCATAGGTAAAACGGATAAAAAATATTTGTTTTTGAAAAAACAAATAAAATTTATCTGTTTTACTCAATGGTATTAAATATTGAGGTAATATCATTTTAAATGATAATACTAGTTTTAAAATTTATTAAAAGCATAATTTAACACAGAAATAATTATTTCAGGTCTAATTGTAGGCCATAAGTAAAACGGATAAAAAATATTTGTTTTTGAAAAAACAAATAAAATTTATCTGTTTTACTCAATGGTCTTAAATATTGAAGTAATATCATTTTAAATGATAATACTAATTTCAAAATTGATTAAAAGCATAATTTAGCACAGAAATAATTATTTCAGGTTAAACTGTATGCCATAGGTAAAACGGATAAAAGTTATTTGTTTTTTCAAAAACAAATAATTTTTATCCGTTTTACTCAGTGGTCTTCAATATTGAGGTAATATCATTTTTAATGAAAATACTAGTTTCAAAATTTATTAAAAGCATAATTTAACACAGAAATAGTTATTTCAGGTCTAATTGTAGGCCATAAGTAAAACGGATAAAAAATATTTGTTTTTGAAAAAACAAATAAAATTTATCTGTTTTACTCAATGGTAATCAATATTGAAGTAATATCATTTTAAATGATAATACTAGTTTCAAAATTTATTAAAAGCATAATTTAACACAGAAATAATTATTTCAGGTTAAATTGTATGCCATAGGTAAAACGGATAAAAGTTATTTGTTTTTGAAAAACATATAAAATTTATCTGTTTTACTCAGTGGTCTTAAATATTGAGGTAATATCATTTTAAATGATAATACTAGTTTCAAAATTTTTTAAAAGCATAATTTAACACAGAAATAATTATTTCAGGTCTAATTGTAGGCCATAGGAAAAACGGACAAAAGTTATTTGTTTTTGAAAAAACAAATAAAATTTATCTGTTTTACTCAATGGTCTTAAATACTGAAGTAATATCATTTTAAATGATAATACTAGTTTCAAAATTTTTTAAAAGCATAATTTAACACAGAAATAATTATTTCAGGTTTAATTGTAGGCCATAGGTAAAACGGATAAAAGTTATTTGTTTTCGAAAAAACAAATAAAATTTATCTGTTTTACACAGTGGTCTTACATATTGAAGTAATATCATTTTAAATGATAATATTAGTTTTAAAATTTATTAAAAGCATAATTTAACACAGAAATAATTATTTCAGGTATAACTGTATGCCATTGGTAAAACGGATAAAAGTTATTTGTTTTTTCAAAAACAAATAATTTTTATCTGTTTTACTCAATGGTAATCAATATTGAAGTAATATCATTTTAAATGATAATATTAGTTTTAAAATTTATTAAAAGCATAATTTAACACAGAAATAATTATTTCAGGTATAACTGTATGCCATTGGTAAAACGGATAAAAGTTATTTGTTTTCGAAAAAACAAATAAAATTTATCTGTTTTACACAGTGGTCTTACATATTGAAGTAATATCATTTTAAATGATAATATTAGTTTTAAAATTTTTTAAAAGCATAATTTAACACAGAAATAATTATTTCAGGTTTAATTGTAGGCCATAGGTAAAAAGGATAAAAGTTATTCGTTTTTTCAAAAACAAATAATTTTTATCCGTTTTGCTCTGTGGTCTTAAATATTGAAGTAATATCATTTTAAATGATAATACTAGTTTCAAAATTGATTAAAAGCATAATTTAACACAGAAATAATTATTTCAGGTTAAACTGTATGCCATAGGTAAAACGGATAAAAGTTATTTGTTTTTTCAAAAACAAATAATTTTTATCCGTTTTACTCAGTGGTCTTCAATATTGAGGTAATATCATTTTTAATGAAAATACTAGTTTCAAAATTTATTAAAAGCATAATTTAACACAGAAATAGTTATTTCAGGTCTAATTGTAGGCCATAAGTAAAACGGATAAAAAATATTTGTTTTTGAAAAAACAAATAAAATTTATCTGTTTTACTCAATGGTATTAAATATTGAAGTAATATCATTTTAAATGATAATACTAGTTTCAAAATTTATTAAAAGCATAATTTAACACAGAAATAATTATTTCAGGTCTAATTGTAGGCCATAGGAAAAACGGATAAAAGTTATTTGTTTTTGAAAAAACAAATAAAATTTATCTGTTTTACTCAGTGGTCTTAAATATTGAGGTAATATCATTTTAAATAATAATATTAGTTTTAAAATTTATTAAAAGCATAATTTAACACAGAAATAATTATTTCAGGTATAACTGTATGCCATAGGTAAAACGGATAAAAAATATTTGTTTTTGAAAAAACAAATAAAATTTATCTGTTTTACTCAGTGGTCTTAAATATTGAGGTAATATCATTTTAAATGATAATATTAGTTTTAAAATTTATTAAAAGCATAATTTAACACAGAAATAATTATTTCAGGTTAAATTGTATGCCATAGGTAAAACGGATAAAAGTTATTTGTTTTTGAAAAAACAAATAAAATTTATCTGTTTTACTCAGTGGTCTTAAATATTGAGGTAATATCATTTTAAATAATAATATTAGTTTTAAAATTTATTAAAAGCATAATTTAACACAGAAATAATTATTTCAGGTTAAATTGTATGCCATAGGTAAAACGGATAAAAAATATTTGTTTTTGAAAAAACAAATAAAATTTATCTGTTTTACTCAATGGTATTAAATATTGAGGTAATATCATTTTAAATGATAATACTAGTTTTAAAATTTATTAAAAGCAAAATTTAACACAGAAATAATTATTTCAGGTTAAATTGTATGCCATAGGTAAAACGGATAAAAGTTATTTGTTTTTGAAAAAACAAATAAAATTTATCTGTTTTACTCAGTGGTCTTAAATATTGAGGTAATATCATTTTAAATGATAATATTAGTTTTAAAATTTATTAAAAGCATAATTTAACACAGAAATAATTATTTCAGGTCTAATTGTAGGCCATAAGTAAAACGGATAAAAAATATTTGTTTTTGAAAAAACAAATAAAATTTATCTGTTTTACTCAATGGTATTAAATATTGAAGTAATATCATTTTAAATGATAATACTAGTTTCAAAATTTATTAAAAGCATAATTTAACACAGAAATAATTATTTCAGGTTAAATTGTATGCCATAGGTAAAACGGATAAAAGTTATTTGTTTTTGAAAAACATATAAAATTTATCTGTTTTACTCAGTGGTCTCTAATATTGAGGTAATATCATTTTAAATGATAATACTAGTTTCAAAATTTTTTAAAAGCATAATTTAACACAGAAATAATTATTTCAGGTCTAATTGTAGGCCATAGGTAAAACGGATAAAAGTTATTTGTTTTCGAAAAAACAAATAAAATTTATCTGTTTTACACAGTGGTCTTACATATTGAAGTAATATCATTTTAAATGATAATATTAGTTTTAAAATTTATTAAAAGCATAATTTAACACAGAAATACTTATTTCAGGTATAACTGTATGCCATTGGTAAAACGGATAAAAGTTATTTGTTTTTTCAAAAACAAATAATTTTTATCCGTTTTACTCAATGGTCTCCGATATTGAGGTAATATCATTTTTAATGAAAATACTAGTTTCAAAATTTATTAAAAGCATAATTTAACACAGAAATAATTATTTCAGGTATAACTGTATGCCATTGGTAAAACGGATAAAAGTTATTTGTTTTTGAAAAAACAAATAAAATTTATCTGTTTTACTCAGTGGTCTTAAATATTGAGGTAATATCATTTTAAATGATAATATTAGTTTTAAAATTTATTAAAAGCATAATTTAACACAGAAATAATTATTTCAGGTCTAATTGTAGGCCATAAGTAAAACGGATAAAAATTATTTGTTTTTGAAAAAACAAATAATTTTTATCCGTTTTTCACCGGGGGCTCAAATATTGAAGTAATATCATTTTTAATGAAAATACTAGTTTCAAAATTTATTAAAAGCATAATTTAACACAGAAATAATTATTTCAGGTATAACTGTATGCCATTGGTAAAACGGATAAAAGTTATTTGTTTTTGAAAAAACAAATAAAATTTATCTGTTTTACTCAGTGGTCTTAAATATTGAGGTAATATCATTTTAAATGATAATATTAGTTTTAAAATTTATTAAAAGCATAATTTAACACAGAAATAATTATTTCAGGTCTAATTGTAGGCCATAGGTAAAACGGATAAAAGTTATTTGTTTTCGAAAAAACAAATAAAATTTATCTGTTTTACACAGTGGTCTTACATATTGAAGTAATATCATTTTAAATGATAATATTAGTTTTAAAATTTATTAAAAGCATAATTTAACACAGAAATAATTATTTCAGGTATAACTGTATGCCATTGGTAAAACGGATAAAAGTTATTTGTTTTTGAAAAAACAAATAAAATTTATCTGTTTTACTCAGTGGTCTTAAATATTGAGGTAATATCATTTTTAATGAAAATACTAGTTTCAAAATTTATTAAAAGCATAATTTAACACAGAAATAATTATTTCAGGTCTAATTGTAGGCCATAGGTAAAACGGATAAAAGTTATTTGTTTTTGAAAAAACAAATAAAATTTATCTGTTTTACTCAGTGGTCTTAAATATTGAGGTAATATCATTTTTAATGAAAATACTAGTTTCAAAATTTATTAAAAGCATAATTTAACACAGAAATAATTATTTCAGGTATAACTGTATGCCATTGGTAAAACGGATAAAAGTTATTTGTTTTTGAAAAAACAAATAAAATTTATCTGTTTTACTCAGTGGTCTTAAATATTGAGGTAATATCATTTTTAATGAAAATACTAGTTTCAAAATTTATTAAAAGCATAATTTAACACAGAAATAATTATTTCAGGTATAACTGTATGCCATTGGTAAAACGGATAAAAGTTATTTGTTTTTGAAAAAACAAATAAAATTTATCTGTTTTACTCAGTGGTCTTAAATATTGAGGTAATATCATTTTTAATGAAAATACTAGTTTCAAAATTTATTAAAAGCATAATTTAACACAGAAATAATTATTTCAGGTATAACTGTATGCCATTGGTAAAACGGATAAAAGTTATTTGTTTTTGAAAAAACAAATAAAATTTATCTGTTTTACTCAGTGGTCTTAAATATTGAGGTAATATCATTTTAAATGATAATATTAGTTTTAAAATTTATTAAAAGCATAATTTAACACAGAAATAATTATTTCAGGTCTAATTGTAGGCCATAAGTAAAACGGATAAAAATTATTTGTTTTTGAAAAAACAAATAATTTTTATCCGTTTTTCACCGGGGGCTCAAATATTGAAGTAATATCATTTTTAATGAAAATACTAGTTTCAAAATTTATTAAAAGCATAATTTAACACAGAAATAATTATTTCAGGTATAACTGTATGCCATTGGTAAAACGGATAAAAGTTATTTGTTTTTGAAAAAACAAATAAAATTTATCTGTTTTACTCAGTGGTCTTAAATATTGAGGTAATATCATTTTAAATGATAATATTAGTTTTAAAATTTATTAAAAGCATAATTTAACACAGAAATAATTATTTCAGGTCTAATTGTAGGCCATAGGTAAAACGGATAAAAGTTATTTGTTTTCGAAAAAACAAATAAAATTTATCTGTTTTACACAGTGGTCTTACATATTGAAGTAATATCATTTTAAATGATAATATTAGTTTTAAAATTTATTAAAAGCATAATTTAACACAGAAATAATTATTTCAGGTATAACTGTATGCCATTGGTAAAACGGATAAAAGTTATTTGTTTTTTCAAAAACAAATAATTTTTATCCGTTTTACTCAGTGGTCTCCAATATTGAGGTAATATCATTTTAAATGATAATACTAGTTTCAAAATTTTTTAAAAGCATAATTTAACACAGAAATAATTATTTCAGGTCTAATTGTAGGCCATAAGTAAAACGGATAAAAAATATTTGTTTTTGAAAAAACAAATAAAATTTATCTGTTTTACTCAATGGTATTAAATATTGAAGTAATATCATTTTAAATGATAATACTAGTTTCAAAATTTATTAAAAGCATAATTTAACACAGAAATAATTATTTCAGGTTAAATTGTATGCCATAGGTAAAACGGATAAAAGTTATTTGTTTTTGAAAAACATATAAAATTTATCTGTTTTACTCAGTGGTCTCTAATATTGAGGTAATATCATTTTAAATGATAATACTAGTTTCAAAATTTTTTAAAAGCATAATTTAACACAGAAATAATTATTTCAGGTCTAATTGTAGGCCATAGGTAAAACGGATAAAAGTTATTTGTTTTCGAAAAAACAAATAAAATTTATCTGTTTTACACAGTGGTCTTACATATTGAAGTAATATCATTTTAAATGATAATATTAGTTTTAAAATTTATTAAAAGCATAATTTAACACAGAAATAATTATTTCAGGTATAACTGTATGCCATTGGTAAAACGGATAAAAGTTATTTGTTTTTTCAAAAACAAATAATTTTTATCCGTTTTACTCAATGGTCTCCGATATTGAGGTAATATCATTTTTAATGAAAATACTAGTTTCAAAATTTATTAAAAGCATAATTTAACACAGAAATAATTATTTCAGGTATAACTGTATGCCATTGGTAAAACGGATAAAAGTTATTTGTTTTTGAAAAAACAAATAAAATTTATCTGTTTTACTCAGTGGTCTTAAATATTGAGGTAATATCATTTTAAATGATAATATTAGTTTTAAAATTTATTAAAAGCATAATTTAACACAGAAATAATTATTTCAGGTCTAATTGTAGGCCATAAGTAAAACGGATAAAAAATATTTGTTTTTGAAAAAACAAATAAAATTTATCTGTTTTACTCAATGGTATTAAATATTGAAGTAATATCATTTTAAATGATAATACTAGTTTCAAAATTTATTAAAAGCATAATTTAACACAGAAATAATTATTTCAGGTTAAATTGTATGCCATAGGTAAAACGGATAAAAGTTATTTGTTTTTGAAAAACATATAAAATTTATCTGTTTTACTCAGTGGTCTTTAATATTGAGGTAATATCATTTTAAATGATAATACTAGTTTCAAAATTTTTTAAAAGCATAATTTAACACAGAAATAATTATTTCAGGTCTAATTGTAGGCCATAGGTAAAACGGATAAAAGTTATTTGTTTTCGAAAAAACAAATAAAATTTATCTGTTTTACACAGTGGTCTTACATATTGAAGTAATATCATTTTAAATGATAATATTAGTTTTAAAATTTATTAAAAGCATAATTTAACACAGAAATAATTATTTCAGGTATAACTGTATGCCATTGGTAAAACGGATAAAAGTTATTTGTTTTTTCAAAAACAAATAATTTTTATCCGTTTTACTCAGTGGTCTTCAATATTGAGGTAGTATCATTTTTAATGAAAAAACTAGTTTCAAAATTTATTAAAAGCATATTTTAACACAGAAATAATTATTTCAGGTTAAATTGTATGCCATGGGTAAAACGGATAAAAAATATTTGTTTTTGAAAAACATATAAAATTTATCTGTTTTACTCAATGGTATTAAATATTGAAGTAATATCATTTTAAATGATAATACTAGTTTCAAAATTTATTAAAAGCATAATTTAACACAGAAATAAATATTTCAGGTTAAATTGTATGCCATAGGTAAAACGGATAAAAGTTATTTGTTTTTGAAAAACATATAAAATTTATCTGTTTTACTCAGTGGTCTTTAATATTGAGGTAATATCATTTTAAATGATAATACTAGTTTCAAAATTTTTTAAAAGCATAATTTAACACAGAAATAATTATTTCAGGTCTAATTGTAGGCCATAGGTAAAACGGATAAAAGTTATTTGTTTTCGAAAAAACAAATAAAATTTATCTGTTTTACACAGTGGTCTTACATATTGAAGTAATATCATTTTAAATGATAATATTAGTTTTAAAATTTATTAAAAGCATAATTTAACACAGAAATAATTATTTCAGGTATAACTGTATGCCATTGGTAAAACGGATAAAAGTTATTTGTTTTTTCAAAAACAAATAATTTTTATCCGTTTTACTCAGTGGTCTTAAATATTGAAGTAATATCTTTTTAAATGATAATACTAGTTTCAAAATTTATTAAAAGCATATTTTAACACAGAAATAATTATTTCAGGTTAAATTGTATGCCATGGGTAAAACGGATAAAAAATATTTGTTTTTGAAAAAACAAATAATTTTTATCCGTTTTACTCAGTGGTCTTCAATATTGAGGTAGTATCATTTTTAATGAAAAAACTAGTTTCAAAATTTATTAAAAGCATATTTTAACACAGAAATAATTATTTCAGGTTAAATTGTATGCCATGGGTAAAACGGATAAAAAATATTTGTTTTTGAAAAACATATAAAATTTATCTGTTTTACTCAGTGGTCTTAAATACTGAAGTAATATCATTTTAAATGATAATACTAGTTTCAAAATTTTTTAAAAGCATAATTTAACACAGAAATAATTATTTCAGGTTAAATTGTATGCCATAGGTAAAACGGATAAAAGTTATTTGTTTTTTCAAAAACAAATAATTTTTATCCGTTTTACTCAGTGGTCTTCAATATTGAGGTAGTATCATTTTTAATGAAAAAACTAGTTTCAAAATTTATTAAAAGCATATTTTAACACAGAAATAATTATTTCAGGTTAAATTGTATGCCATGGGTAAAACGGATAAAAAATATTTGTTTTTGAAAAACATATAAAATTTATCTGTTTTACTCAGTGGTCTTAAATATTGAGGTAATATCATTTTAAATGATAATATTAGTTTTAAAATTTATTAAAAGCATAATTTAACACAGAAATAATTATTTCAGGTTAAATTGTATGCCATAGGTAAAACGGATAAAAGTTATTTGTTTTTGAAAAACATATAAAATTTATCTGTTTTACTCAGTGGTCTTAAATATTGAGGTAATATCATTTTAAATGATAATATTAGTTTTAAAATTTATTAAAAGCATAATTTAACACAGAAATAATTATTTCAGGTATAACTGTATGCCATAAGTAAAACGGATAAAAAATATTTGTTTTTGAAAAAACAAATAAAATTTATCTGTTTTACTCAGTGGTCTTAAATATTGAGGTAATATCATTTTAAATGATAATATTAGTATTAAAATTTATTAAAAGCATAATTTAACACAGAAATAATTATTTCAGGTTAAACTGTATGCCATGGGTAAAACGGATAAAAAATATTTGTTTTTGAAAAAACAAATAAAATTTATCTGTTTTACTCAGTGGTCTTAAATATTGAGGTAATATCATTTTAAATGATAATATTAGTTTTAAAATTTATTAAAAGCATAATTTAACACAGAAATAATTATTTCAGGTATAACTGTATGCCATAAGTAAAACGGATAAAAAATATTTGTTTTTTCAAAAACAAATAATTTTTATCCGTTTTACTCAGTGGTTTTCAATATTGAGGTAGTATCATTTTTAATGAAAAAACTAGTTTCAAAATTTATTAAAAGCATATTTTAACACAGAAATAATTATTTCAGGTTAAATTGTATGCCATGGGTAAAACGGATAAAAAATATTTGTTTTTGAAAAACATATAAAATTTATCTGTTTTACTCAGTGGTCTTAAATATTGAGGTAATATCATTTTAAATGATAATATTAGTTTTAAAATTTATTAAAAGCATAATTTAACACAGAAATAATTATTTCGGGTTAAATTGTATGCCATAGGTAAAACGGATAAAAGTTATTTGTTTTTGAAAAAAAATATAAAATTTATCTGTTTTACTCAGTGGTCTTAAATATTGAGGTAATATCATTTTTAATGAAAATCCTAGTTTCAAAATTTATTAAAAGCATAATTTAACACAGAAATAATTATTTCAGGTTAAATTGTATGCCATGGGTAAAACGGATAAAAAATATTTGTTTTTGAAAAACATATAAAATTTATCTGTTTTACTCAGTGGTCTTAAATATTGAGGTAATATCATTTTAAATGATAATATTAGTTTTAAAATTTATTAAAAGCATAATTTAACACAGAAATAATTATTTCAGGTTAAATTGTATGCCATAGGTAAAACGGATAAAAGTTATTTGTTTTTGAAAAAAAATATAAAATTTATCTGTTTTACTCAGTGGTCTTAAATATTGAGGTAATATTATTTTTAATGAAAATCCTAGTTTCAAAATTTATTAAAAGCATAATTTAACACAGAAATAATTATTTCAGGTTAAATTGTATGCCATAGGTAAAACGGATAAAAGTTATTTGTTTTTGAAAAACATATAAAATTTATCTGTTTTACTCAGTGGTCTTAAATATTGAGGTAATATCATTTTAAATGATAATATTAGTTTTAAAATTTATTAAAAGCATAATTTAACACAGAAATAATTATTTCAGGTATAACTGTATGCCATAAGTAAAACGGATAAAAAATATTTGTTTTTGAAAAAACAAATAAAATTTATCTGTTTTACTCAGTGGTCTTAAATATTGAGGTAATATCATTTTAAATGATAATAATAGTTTTAAAATTTATTAAAAGCATAATTTTACACAGAAATAATTATTTCAGGTTAAATTGTATGCCATGGGTAAAACGGATAAAAAATATTTGTTTTTGAAAAAACAAATAAAATTTATCTGTTTTACTCAGTGGTCTTAAATATTGAGGTAATATCATTTTAAATGATAATATTAGTTTTAAAATTTATTAAAAGCATAATTTAACACAGAAATAATTATTTCAGGTATAACTGTATGCCATAAGTAAAACGGATAAAAAATATTTGTTTTTGAAAAAACAAATAAAATTTATCTGTTTTACTCAGTGGTCTTAAATATTGAGGTAATATCATTTTAAATGATAATATTAGTTTTAAAATTTATTAAAAGCATAATTTAACACAGAAATAATTATTTCAGGTATAACTGTATGCCATAAGTAAAACGGATAAAAGTTATTTGTTTTTTCAAAAACAAATAATTTTTATCCGTTTTACTCAGTGGTCTTCAATATTGAGGTAGTATCATTTTTAATGAAAAAACTAGTTTCAAAATTTATTAAAAGCATATTTTAACACAGAAATAATTATTTCAGGTTAAATTGTATGCCATGGGTAAAACGGATAAAAAATATTTGTTTTTGAAAAAACAAATTAAATTTATCTGTTTTACTCAATGGTCTTAAATACTGAAGTAATATCATTTTAAATGATAATACTAGTTTCAAAATTTTTTAAAAGCATAATTTAACACAGAAATAATTATTTCAGGTTAAATTGTATGCCATAGGTAAAACGGATAAAAGTTATTTGTTTTTGAAAAAAAATATAAAATTTATCTGTTTTACTCAGTGGTCTTAAATATTGAGGTAATATCATTTTTAATGAAAACCCTAGTTTCAAAATTTATTAAAAGCATAATTTAACACAGAAATAATTATTTCAGGTTAAATTGTATGCCATAGGTAAAACGGATAAAAGTTATTTGTTTTTTCAATAACAAATAATTTTTATCCGTTTTACTCAGTGGTCTTAAATATTGAAGTAGTATCTTTTTAAATGATAATACTAGTTTCAAAATTTATTAAAAGCATATTTTAACACAGAAATAATTATTTCAGGTTAAATTGTATGCCATGGGTAAAACGGATAAAAAATATTTGTTTTTGAAAAAACAAATTAAATATATCTGTTTTACTCAATGGTCTTAAATACTGAAGTAATATCATTTTAAATGATAATACTAGTTTCAAAATTTTTTAAAAGCATAATTTAACACAGAAATAATTATTTCAGGTTAAATTGTATGCCATAGGTAAAACGGATAAAAGTTATTTGTTTTTGAAAAAAAATATAAAATTTATCTGTTTTACTCAGTGGTCTTAAATATTGAGGTAATATCATTTTTAATGAAAATCCTAGTTTCAAAATTTATTAAAAGCATAATTTAACACAGAAATAATTATTTCAGGTTAAATTGTATGCCATAGGTAAAACGGATAAAAGTTATTTGTTTTTGAAAAACATATAAAATTTATCTGTTTTACTCAGTGGTCTTAAATATTGAGGTAATATCATTTTAAATGATAATATTAGTTTTAAAATTTATTAAAAGCATAATTTAACACAGAAATAATTATTTCAGGTATAACTGTATGCCATAAGTAAAACGGATAAAAGTTATTTGTTTTTTCAAAAACAAATAATTTTTATCCGTTTTACTCAGTGGTCTTCAATATTGAGGTAGTATCATTTTTAATGAAAAAACTAGTTTCAAAATTTATTAAAAGCATATTTTAACACAGAAATAATTATTTCAGGTTAAATTGTATGCCATGGGTAAAACGGATAAAAAATATTTGTTTTTGAAAAAACAAATTAAATTTATCTGTTTTACTCAATGGTCTTAAATACTGAAGTAATATCATTTTAAATGATAATACTAGTTTCAAAATTTTTTAAAAGCATAATTTAACACAGAAATAATTATTTCAGGTTAAATTGTATACCATAGGTAAAACGGATAAAAGTTATTTGTTTTTGAAAAACATATAAAATTTATCTGTTTTACTCAGTGGTCTTAAATATTGAGGTAATATCATTTTAAATGATAATATTAGTTTTAAAATTTATTAAAAGCATAATTTAACACAGAAATAATTATTTCAGGTATAACTGTATGCCATTGGTAAAACGGATAAAAGTTATTTGTTTTTTCAAAAACAAATAATTTTTATCCGTTTTACTCAGTGGTCTTAAATATTGAAGTAATATCTTTTTAAATGATAATACTAGTTTCAAAATTTATTAAAAGCATATTTTAACACAGAAATAATTATTTCAGGTTAAATTGTATGCCATGGGTAAAACGGATAAAAGTTATTTGTTTTTGAAAAAAAATATAAAATTTATCTGCTTTACTCAGTGGTCTTAAATATTGAGGTAATATCATTTTTAATGAAAATCCTAGTTTCAAAATTTATTAAAAGCATAATTTAACACAGAAATAATTATTTCAGGTTAAATTGTATGCCATAGGTAAAACGGATAAAAGTTATTTGTTTTTGAAAAACATATAAAATTTATCTGTTTTACTCAGTGGTCTTAAATATTGAGGTAATATCATTTTAAATGATAATATTAGTTTTAAAATTTATTAAAAGCATAATTTAACACAGAAATAATTATTTCAGGTATAACTGTATGCCATAGGTAAAACGGATAAAAGTTATTTGTTTTTTCAAAAACAAATAATTTTTATCCGTTTTACTCAGTGGTCTTCAATATTGAGGTAGTATCATTTTTAATGAAAAAACTAGTTTCAAAATTTATTAAAAGCATAATTTAACACAGAAATAATTATTTCAGGTTAAATTGTATGCCATAGGTAAAACGGATAAAAGTTATTTGTTTTTGAAAAAAATATAAAATTTATCTGTTTTACTCAGTGGTCTTAAATATTGAGGTAATATCATTTTTAATGAAAATCCTAGTTTCAAAATTTATTAAAAGCATAATTTAACACAGAAATAATTATTTCAGGTTAAATTGTATGCCATAGGTAAAACGGATAAAAGTTATTTGTTTTTGAAAAACATATAAAATTTATCTGTTTTACTCAGTGGTCTTAAATATTGAGGTAATATCATTTTAAATGATAATACTAGTTTTAAAATTTATTAAAAGCATAATTTAACACAGAAATAATTATTTCAGGTCTAATTGTAGGCCATAAGTAAAACGGATAAAAAATATTTGTTTTTGAAAAAACAAATAAAATTTATCTGTTTTACTCAATGGTCTTAAATATTGAGGTAATATCATTTTCAATGAAAATCCTAGTTTCAAAATTTATTAAAAGCATAATTTAACACAGAAATAATTATTTCAGGTTAAATTGTATGCCATAGGTAAAACGGATAAAAGTTTTTTGTTTTTTCAAAAACAAATAATTTTTATCCGTTTTACTCAGTGGTCTTCAATATTGAGGTACTATCATTTTTAATGAAAATCCTAGTTTCAAAATTTATTAAAAGCATAATTTAACACAGAAATAATTATTTCAGGTTAAATAGTATGCCATAGGTAAAACGGATAAAAGTTATTTGTTTTTGAAAAAAAATATAAAATTTATCTGTTTTACTCAGTGGTCTTAAATATTGAGGTAATATCATTTTTAATGAAAATCCTAGTTTCAAAATTTATTAAAAGCATAATTTAACACAGAAATAATTATTTCAGGTTAAATTGTATGCCATAGGTAAAACGGATAAAAGTTATTTGTTTTTGAAAAACATATAAAATTTATCTGTTTTACTCAGTGGTCTTAAATATTGAGGTAATATCATTTTAAATGATAATACTAGTTTTAAAATTTATTAAAAGCATAATTTAACACAGAAATAATTATTTCAGGTCTAATTGTAGGCCATAAGTAAAACGGATAAAAAATATTTGTTTTTGAAAAAACAAATAAAATTTATCTGTTTTACTCAATGGTATTAAATGTTGAAGTAATATCATTTTAAATGATAATACTAGTTTCAAAATTTATTAAAAGCATAATTTAACACAGAAATAATTGTTTCAGGTTAAATTGTAGGCCATAAGTAAAGCGGATAAAAAATATTTGTTTTTGAAAAAACAAATAAAATTTATCTGTTTTACTCAATGGTCTTAAATATTGAGGTAATATCATTTTTAATGAAAATCCTAGTTTCAAAATTTATTAAAAGCATAATTTAACACAGAAATAATTATTTCAGGTTAAATTGTATGCCATAGGTAAAACGGATAAAAGTTTTTTGTTTTTTCAAAAACAAATAATTTTTATCCGTTTTACTCAGTGATCTTTAATATTGAGGTAATATCATTTTTAATGAAAATCCTAGTTTCAAAATTTATTAAAAGCATAATTTAACACAGAAATAATTGTTTCAGGTTAAATTGTAGGCCATAAGTAAAGCGGATAAAAAATATTTGTTTTTGAAAAAACAAATAAAATTTATCTGTTTTACTCAATGGTCTTAAATATTGAGGTAATATCATTTTAAATGATAATATTAGTTTTAAAATTTATTAAAAGCATAATTTAACACAGAAATAATTATTTCAGGTATAACTGTATGCCATAAGTAAAACGGATAAAAGTTATTTGTTTTTTCAAAAACAAATAATTTTTATCCGTTTTACTCAGTGGTCTTCAATATTGAGGTAGTATCATTTTTAATGAAAAAACTAGTTTCAAAATTTATTAAAAGCATAATTTAACACAGAAATAATTATTTCAGGTTAAATTGTATGCCATAGGTAAAACGGATAAAAGTTATTTGTTTTTGAAAAAAATATAAAATTTATCTGTTTTACTCAGTGGTCTTAAATATTGAGGTAATATCATTTTTAATGAAAATCCTAGTTTCAAAATTTATTAAAAGCATAATTTAACACAGAAATAATTATTTCAGGTTAAATTGTATGCCATAGGTAAAACGGATAAAAGTTATTTGTTTTTGAAAAACATATAAAATTTATCTGTTTTACTCAGTGGTCTTAAATATTGAGGTAATATCATTTTAAATGATAATATTAGTTTTAAAATTTATTAAAAGCATAATTTAACACAGAAATAATTATTTCAGGTATAACTGTATGCCATTGGTAAAACGGATAAAAGTTATTTGTTTTTTCAAAAACAAATAATTTTTATCCGTTTTACTCAGTGGTCTTAAATATTGAAGTAATATCTTTTTAAATGATAATACTAGTTTCAAAATTTATTAAAAGCATATTTTAACACAGAAATAATTATTTCAGGTTAAATTGTATGCCATGGGTAAAACGGATAAAAGTTATTTGTTTTTGAAAAAAAATATAAAATTTATCTGCTTTACTCAGTGGTCTTAAATATTGAGGTAATATCATTTTTAATGAAAATCCTAGTTTCAAAATTTATTAAAAGCATAATTTAACACAGAAATAATTATTTCAGGTTAAATTGTATGCCATAGGTAAAACGGATAAAAGTTATTTGTTTTTGAAAAACATATAAAATTTATCTGTTTTACTCAGTGGTCTTAAATATTGAGGTAATATCATTTTAAATGATAATATTAGTTTTAAAATTTATTAAAAGCATAATTTAACACAGAAATAATTATTTCAGGTATAACTGTATGCCATAGGTAAAACGGATAAAAGTTATTTGTTTTTTCAAAAACAAATAATTTTTATCCGTTTTACTCAGTGGTCTTCAATATTGAGGTAGTATCATTTTTAATGAAAAAACTAGTTTCAAAATTTATTAAAAGCATAATTTAACACAGAAATAATTATTTCAGGTATAACTGTATGCCATAGGTAAAACGGATAAAAGTTTTTTGTTTTTTCAAAAACAAATAATTTTTATCCGTTTTACTCAGTGATCTTTAATATTGAGGTAATATCATTTTAAATGACAATACTAGTTTTAAAATTTATTAAAAGCATAATTTAACACAGAAATAATTATTTCAGGTTAAATTGTATGCCATAGGTAAAACGGATAAAAGTTATTTGTTTTTGAAAAAAATATAAAATTTATCTGTTTTACTCAGTGGTCTTAAATATTGAGGTAATATCATTTTTAATGAAAATCCTAGTTTCAAAATTTATTAAAAGCATAATTTAACACAGAAATAATTATTTCAGGTTAAATTGTATGCCATGGGTAAAACGGATAAAAGTTATTTGTTTTTGAAAAAAAATATAAAATTTATCTGCTTTACTCAGTGGTCTTAAATATTGAGGTAATATCATTTTTAATGAAAATACTAGTTTCAAAATTTATTAAAAGCATAATTTAACACAGAAATAATTATTTCAGGTATAACTGTATGCCATAAGTAAAGCGGATAAAAAATATTTGTTTTTGAAAAAACAAATAAAATTTATCTGTTTTACTCAATGGTCTTAAATATTGAGGTAATATCATTTTAAATGACAATACTAGTTTTAAAATTTATTAAAAGCATAATTTAACACAGAAATAATTATTTCAGGTCTAATTGTAGGCCATAGGTAAAACGGATAAAAGTTATTTGTTTTTGAAAAAACAAATAAAATTTATCTGTTTTACTCAATGGTATTAAATGTTGAAGTAATATCATTTTAAATGATAATACTAGTTTCAAAATTTATTAAAAGCATAATTTAACACAGAAATAATTGTTTCAGGTTAAATTGTAGGCCATAAGTAAAGCGGATAAAAAATATTTGTTTTTGAAAAAACAAATAAAATTTATCTGTTTTACTCAATGGTCTTAAATATTGAGGTAATATCATTTTTAATGAAAATCCTAGTTTCAAAATTTATTAAAAGCATAATTTAACACAGAAATAATTATTTCAGGTTAAATTGTATGCCATAGGTAAAACGGATAAAAGTTTTTTGTTTTTTCAAAAACAAATAATTTTTATCCGTTTTACTCAGTGATCTTTAATATTGAGGTAATATCATTTTAAATGACAATACTAGTTTTAAAATTTATTAAAAGCATAATTTAACACAGAAATAATTATTTCAGGTTAAATTGTATGCCATAGGTAAAACGGATAAAAGTTTTTTGTTTTTTCAAAAACAAATAATTTTTATCCGTTTTACTCAGTGGTCTTCAATATTGAGGTACTATCATTTTTAATGAAAATCCTAGTTTCAAAATTTATTAAAAGCATAATTTAACACAGAAATAATTATTTCAGGTTAAATTGTATGCCATAGGTAAAACGGATAAAAGTTATTTGTTTTTGAAAAACATATAAAATTTATCTGTTTTACACAGTGGTCTTAAATATTGAGGTAATATCATTTTAAATGATAATACTAGTTTCAAAATTTTTTAAAAGCATAATTTAACACAGAAATAATTATTTCAGGTATAACTGTATGCCATAGGTAAAACGGATAAAAGTTTTTTGTTTTTTCAAAAACAAATAATTTTTATCCGTTTTACTCAGTGGTCTTTAATATTGAGGTAATATCATTTTAAATGATAATACTAGTTTTAAAATTTATTAAAAGCATAATTTAACACAGAAATAATTATTTCAGGTCTAATTGTAGGCCATAAGTAAAACGGATAAAAAATATTTGTTTTTGAAAAAACAAATAAAATTTATCTGTTTTACTCAATGGTATTAAATGTTGAAGTAATATCATTTTAAATGATAATACTAGTTTCAAAATTTATTAAAAGCATAATTTAACACAGAAATAATTATTTCAGGTTAAATTGTATGCCATTGGTAAAACGGATAAAAGTTATTTGTTTTTGAAAAACATATAAAATTTATCTGTTTTACTCAGTGGTCTTAAATATTGAGGTAATATCATTTTTAATGAAAATCCTAGTTTCAAAATTTATTAAAAGCATAATTTAACACAGAAATAATTATTTCAGGTTAAATTGTATGCCATAGGTAAAACGGATAAAAGTTATTTGTTTTTGAAAAACATATAAAATTTATCTGTTTTACTCAGTGGTCTTAAATATTGAGGTAATATCATTTTTTATTAAAATCCTAGTTTCAAAATTTATTAAAAGCATAATTTAACACAGAAATAATTATTTCAGGTTAAATTGTATGCCATAGGTAAAACGGATAAAAGTTATTTGTTTTTGAAAAACATATAAAATTTATCTGTTTTACTCAGTGGTCTTAAATATTGAGGTAATATCATTTTAAATGATAATATTAGTTTTAAAATTTATTAAAAGCATAATTTAACACAGAAATAATTATTTCAGGTTAAATTGTATGCCATAGGTAAAACGGATAAAAGTTATTTGTTTTTGAAAAACATATAAAATTTATCTGTTTTACTCAGTGGTCTTAAATACTGAAGTAATATCATTTTAAATGATAATACTAGTTTCAAAATTTTTTAAAAGCATAATTTAACACAGAAATAATTATTTCAGGTCTAATTGTAGGCCATAGGAAAAACGGACAAAAGTTATTTGTTTTTGAAAAAACAAATAAAATTTATCTGTTTTACTCAATGGTCTTAAATACTGAAGTAATATCATTTTAAATGATAATACTAGTTTCAAAATTTTTTAAAAGCATAATTTAACACAGAAATAATTATTTCAGGTCTAATTGTAGGCCATAGGTAAAACGGATAAAAGTTATTTGTTTTCGAAAAAACAAATAAAATTTATCTGTTTTACACAGTGGTCTTACATATTGAAGTAATATCATTTTAAATGATAATATTAGTTTTAAAATTTATTTAAAGCATAATTTAACACAGAAATAATTATTTCAGGTATAACTGTATGCCATTGGTAAAACGGATAAAAGTTATTTGTTTTTTCAAAAACAAATAATTTTTATCCGTTTTACTCAGTGGTCTCCAATACTGAGGTAATATCATTTTTAATGAAAATACTAGTTTCAAAATTTATTAAAAGCATAAGTTAATACAAAAATAATTATTTCATGTATAACTGTATGCCATAGGTAAAACGGATAAAAGTTATTCGTTTTTTCAAAAACAAATAATTTTTATCCGTTTTACTCAGTGGTCTTAAATATTGAGGTAATATCATTTTTAATGAAAATACTAGTTTCAAAATTTATTTAAAGCATAATTTAACACAGAGATAATTATTTCAGGTATAACTGTATGCCATAAGTAAAACGGATAAAAGTTATTTGCTTTTTCAAAAACAAATAATTTTTATCCGTTTTACTCAGTGGTCTTAAATATTGAGGTAATATCATTTTTAAGGAAAATCCTAGTTTCAAAATTTTTTAAAAGCCTAATTTAACACAGAAATAATTATTTCAGGTTAAATTGTATGCCATAGGTAAAACGGATAAAAGTTATTTGTTTTTGAAAAACATATAAAATTTATCTGTTTTACTCAGTGGTCTTAAATATTGAGGTAATATCATTTTAAATGATAATATTAGTTTTAAAATTTATTAAAAGCATAATTTAACACAGAAATAATTATTTCAGGTATAACTGTATGCCATAAGTAAAACGGATAAAAAATATTTGTTTTTGAAAAAACAAATAAAATTTAGCTGTTTTACTCAATGGTCTTAAATACTGAAGTAATATCATTTTAAATGATAATACTAGTTTCAAAATTTTTTAAAAGCATAATTTAACACAGAAATAATTATTTAGGTTAAATTGTATGCCATAGGAAAAACGGATAAAAGCTATTTGTTTTTGAAAAAAAATATAAAATTTATCTGTTTTACTCAGTGGTCTTAAATATTGAGGTAATATCATTTTTAATGAAAATCCTAGTTTCAAAATTTATTAAAAGCATAATTTAACACAGAAATAATTATTTCAGGTTAAATTGTATGCCATAGGTAAAACGGATAAAAGTTATTTGTTTTTGAAAAACATATAAAATTTATCTGTTTTACTCAGTGGTCTTAAATATTGAGGTAATATCATTTTAAATGATAATATTAGTTTTAAAATTTATTAAAAGCATAATTTAACACAGAAATAATTATTTCAGGTATAACTGTATGCCATAGGTAAAACGGATAAAAGTTATTTGTTTTTTCAAAAACAAATAATTTTTATCCGTTTTACTCAGTGGTCTTCAATATTGAGGTAGTATCATTTTTAATGAAAAAACTAGTTTCAAAATTTATTAAAAGCATAATTTAACACAGAAATAATTATTTCAGGTTAAATTGTATGCCATAGGTAAAACGGATAAAAGTTATTTGTTTTTGAAAAACATATAAAATTTATCTGTTTTACTCAGTGGTCTTAAATATTGAGGTAATATCATTTTAAATGATAATACTAGTTTCAAAATTTTTTAAAAGCATAATTTAACACAGAAATAATTATTTCAGGTTAAATTGTATGCCATAGGTAAAACGGATAAAAGTTATTTGTTTTTGAAAAAAATATAAAATTTATCTGTTTTACTCAGTGGTCTTAAATATTGAGGTAATATCATTTTTAATGAAAATCCTAGTTTCAAAATTTATTAAAAGCATAATTTAACACAGAAATAATTATTTCAGGTATAACTGTATGCCATAGGTAAAACGGATAAAAGTTTTTTGTTTTTTCAAAAACAAATAATTTTTATCCGTTTTACTCAGTGGTCTTTAATATTGAGGTAATATCATTTTAAATGATAATACTAGTTTCAAAATTTATTAAAAGCATAATTTAACACAGAAATAATTATTTCAGGTTAAATTGTAGGCCATAAGTAAAGCGGATAAAAAATATTTGTTTTTGAAAAAACAAATAAAATTTATCTGTTTTACTCAATGGTATTAAATGTTGAAGTAATATCATTTTAAATGAAAAAACTAGTTTCAAAATTTATTAAAAGCATAATTTAACACAGAAATAATTATTTCAGGTTAAATTGTATGCCATAGGTAAAACGGATAAAAGCTATTTGTTTTTGAAAAAAAATATAAAATTTATCTGTTTTACTCAGTGGTCTTAAATATTGAGGTAATATCATTTTTAATGAAAATCCTAGTTTCAAAATTTATTAAAAGCATAATTTAACACAGAAATAATTATTTCAGGTATAACTGTATGCCATTGGTAAAACGGATAAAAGTTATTTGTTTTTTCAAAAACAAATAATTTTTATCCGTTTTACTCAGTGGTCTCCAATACTGAGGTAATATCATTTTTAATGAAAATACTAGTTTCAAAATTTATTAAAAGCATAAGTTAATACAAAAATAATTATTTCATGTATAACTGTATGCCATAGGTAAAACGGATAAAAGTTATTCGTTTTTTCAAAAACAAATAATTTTTATCCGTTTTACTCAGTGGTCTTAAATATTGAGGTAATATCATTTTTAATGAAAATACTAGTTTCAAAATTTATTTAAAGCATAATTTAACACAGAGATAATTATTTCAGGTATAACTGTATGCCATAAGTAAAACGGATAAAAGTTATTTGCTTTTTCAAAAACAAATAATTTTTATCCGTTTTACTCAGTGGTCTTAAATATTGAGGTAATATCATTTTTAATGAAAATCCTAGTTTCAAAATTTTTTAAAAGCCTAATTTAACACAGAAATAATTATTTCAGGTTAAATTGTATGCCATAGGTAAAACGGATAAAAGTTATTTGTTTTTGAAAAACATATAAAATTTATCTGTTTTACTCAGTGGTCTTAAATATTGAGGTAATATCATTTTAAATGATAATATTAGTTTTAAAATTCATTAAAAGCATAATTTAACACAGAAATAATTATTTCAGGTATAACTGTATGCCATAAGTAAAACGGATAAAACATATTTGTTTTTGAAAAAACAAATAAAATTTAGCTGTTTTACTCAATGGTCTTAAATACTGAAGTAATATCATTTTAAATGATAATACTAGTTTCAAAATTTTTTAAAAGCATAATTTAACACAGAAATAATTATTTAGGTTAAATTGTATGCCATAGGAAAAACGGATAAAAGCTATTTGTTTTTGAAAAAAAATATAAAATTTATCTGTTTTACTCAGTGGTCTTAAATATTGAGGTAATATCATTTTTAATGAAAATCCTAGTTTCAAAATTTATTAAAAGCATAATTTAACACAGAAATAATTATTTCAGGTTAAATTGTATGCCATAGGTAAAACGGATAAAAGTTATTTGTTTTTGAAAAACATATAAAATTTATCTGTTTTACTCAGTGGTCTTAAATATTGAGGTAATATCATTTTAAATGATAATATTAGTTTTAAAATTTATTAAAAGCATAATTTAACACAGAAATAATTATTTCAGGTATAACTGTATGCCATAGGTAAAACGGATAAAAGTTATTTGTTTTTTCAAAAACAAATAATTTTTATCCGTTTTACTCAGTGGTCTTCAATATTGAGGTAGTATCATTTTTAATGAAAAAACTAGTTTCAAAATTTATTAAAAGCATAATTTAACACAGAAATAATTATTTCAGGTTAAATTGTATGCCATAGGTAAAACGGATAAAAGTTATTTGTTTTTGAAAAACATATAAAATTTATCTGTTTTACTCAGTGGTCTTAAATATTGAGGTAATATCATTTTAAATGATAATACTAGTTTCAAAATTTTTTAAAAGCATAATTTAACACAGAAATAATTATTTCAGGTTAAATTGTATGCCATAGGTAAAACGGATAAAAGTTATTTGTTTTTGAAAAAAATATAAAATTTATCTGTTTTACTCAGTGGTCTTAAATATTGAGATAATATCATTTTTAATGAAAATCCTAGTTTCAAAATTTATTAAAAGCATAATTTAACACAGAAATAATTATTTCAGGTATAACTGTATGCCATAGGTAAAACGGATAAAAGTTTTTTGTTTTTTCAAAAACAAATAATTTTTATCCGTTTTACTCAGTGGTCTTTAATATTGAGGTAATATCATTTTAAATGATAATACTAGTTTCAAAATTTATTAAAAGCATAATTTAACACAGAAATAATTATTTCAGGTTAAATTGTAGGCCATAAGTAAAGCGGATAAAAAATATTTGTTTTTGAAAAAACAAATAAAATTTATCTGTTTTACTCAATGGTATTAAATGTTGAAGTAATATCATTTTAAATGAAAAAACTAGTTTCAAAATTTATTAAAAGCATAATTTAACACAGAAATAATTATTTCAGGTTAAATTGTATGCCATAGGTAAAACGGATAAAAGCTATTTGTTTTTGAAAAAAAATATAAAATTTATCTGTTTTACTCAGTGGTCTTAAATATTGAGGTAATATCATTTTTAATGAAAATCCTAGTTTCAAAATTTATTAAAAGCATAATTTAACACAGAAATAATTATTTCAGGTTAAATTGTATGCCATAGGTAAAACGGATAAAAGTTATTTGTTTTTGAAAAACATATAAAATTTATCTGTTTTACTCAGTGGTCTTAAATATTGAGGTAATATCATTTTAAATGATAATATTAGTTTTAAAATTTATTAAAAGCATAATTTAACACAGAAATAATTATTTCAGGTATAACTGTATGCCATAGGTAAAACGGATAAAAGTTATTTGTTTTTTCAAAAACAAATAATTTTTATCCGTTTTACTCAGTGGTCTTCAATATTGAGGTAGTATCATTTTTAATGAAAAAACTAGTTTCAAAATTTATTAAAAGCATAATTTAACACAGAAATAATTATTTCAGGTTAAATTGTATGCCATAGGTAAAACGGATAAAAGTTATTTGTTTTTGAAAAACATATAAAATTTATCTGTTTTACTCAGTGGTCTTAAATATTGAGGTTATATCATTTTAAATGATAATATTAGTTTTAAAATTTATTAAAAGCATAATTTAACACAGAAATAATTATTTCAGGTATAACTGTATGCCATAGGTAAAACGGATAAAAGTTATTTGTTTTTTCAAAAACAAATAATTTTTATCCGTTTTACTCAGTGGTCTTCAATATTGAGGTAGTATCATTTTTAATGAAAAAACTAGTTTCAAAATTTATTAAAAGCATAATTTAACACAGAAATAATTATTTCAGGTTAAATTGTAGGCCATAAGTAAAGCGGATAAAAAATATTTGTTTTTGAAAAAACAAATAAAATTTATCTGTTTTACTCAATGGTATTAAATGTTGAAGTAATATCATTTTAAATGATAATACTACTTTCAAAATTTATTAAAAGCATAATTTAACACAGAAATAATTATTTCAGGTCTAATTGTAGGCCATAAGTAAAACGGATAAAAAATATTTGTTTTTGAAAAAACAAATAAAATTTATCTGTTTTACTCAATGGTATTAAATGTTGAAGTAATATCATTTTAAATGATAATACTAGTTCCAAAATTTATTAAAAGCATAATTTAACACAGAAATAATTATTTCAGGTTAAATTGTAGGCCATAAGTAAAGCGGATAAAAAATATTTGTTTTTGAAAAAACAAATAAAATTTATCTGTTTTACTCAATGGTATTAAATGTTGAAGTAATATCATTTTAAATGATAATACTAGTTTCAAAATTTATTAAAAGCATAATTTAACACAGAAATAATTATTTCAGGTTAAATTGTTGCCATAGGTAACACGGATAAAAAATATTTGTTTTTGAAAAAACAAATAAAATTTATCTGTTTTACTCAGTGATCTTAAATATTGAGGTAACATCATTTTTAATGAAAATACTAGTTTCAAAATTTATTAAAAGCATAATTTAACACAGAAATAATTATTTCAGGTTAAATTGTATGCCATAGGTAAAACGGATAAAAGTTTTTTGTTTTTGAAAAAACAAATAATTTTTATCCGTTTTACTCAGTGGTCTTAAATATTGAGGTAATATCATTTTAAATGATAATACTAGTTTTAAAATTTATTAAAAGCATAATTTAACACAGAAATAATTATTTCAGGTTAAATTGTAGGCCATAAGTAAAACGGATAAAAGTTATTTGTTTTTTCAAAAACAAATAAAATTTATCTGTTTTACTCAATGGTATTAAATGTTGAAGTAATATCATTTTAAATGATAATACTAGTTTCAAAATTTATTAAAAGCATAATTTAACACAGAAATAATTATTTCAGGTTAAATTGTTGCCATAGGTAAAACGGATAAAAAATATTTGTTTTTGAAAAAACAAATAAAATTTATCTGTTTTACTCAGTGATCTTAAATATTGAGGTAATATCATTTTTAATGAAAATACTAGTTTCAAAATTTATTACAAGCATAATTTAACACAGAAATAATTATTTCAGGTTAAATTGTATGCCATAGGTAAAACGGATAAAAGTTATTTGTTTTTTCAAAAACAAATAATTTTTATCCGTTTTACTCAGTGGTCTTCAATATTGAGGTAGTATCATTTTTAATGAAAATACTAGTTTCAAAATTTATTAAAAGCATAATTTAACACAGAAATAATTATTTCAGGTTAAGTTGTATGCCATAGGTAAAACGGATAAAAGTTATTTGTTTTTGAAAAACATATAAAATTTATCTGTTTTACTCAGTGGTCTTAAATATTGAGGTAATATCATTTTAAATGATAATACTAGTTTCAAAATTTTTTAAAAGCATAATTTAACACAGAAATAATTATTTCAGGTATAACTGTATGCCATAGGTAAAACGGATAAAAGTTTTTTGTTTTTTCAAAAACAAATAATTTTTATCCGTTTTACTCAGTGGTCTTAAATATTGAGGTAATATCATTTTAAATGATAATAATAGTTTTAAAATTTATAAAAAGCATAATTTAACACAGAAATAATTATTTCAGGTCTAATTGTAGGCCATAAGTAAAACGGATAAAAAATATTTGTTTTTGAAAAAACATATAAAATTTATCTGTTTTTCTCAATGGTATTAAATGTTGAAGTAATATCATTTTAAATGATAATACTAGTTTCAAAATTTATTAAAAGCATAATTTAACACAGAAATAATTATTTCAGGTTAAATTGTAGGCCATAAGTAAAGCGGATAAAAAATATTTGTTTTTGAAAAAACAAATAAAATTTATCTGTTTTACTCAATGGTATTAAATGTTGAAGTAATATCATTTTAAATGATAATACTAGTTTCAAAATTTATTAAAAGCATAATTTAACACAGAAATAATTATTTCAGGTTAAATTGTTGCCATAGGTAAAACGGATAAAAAATATTTGTTTTTGAAAAAACAAATAAAATTTATCTGTTTTACTCAGTGATCTTAAATATTGAGGTAATATCATTTTTAATGAAAATACTAGTTTCAAAATTTATTAAAAGCATAATTTAACACAGAAATAATTATTTCAGGTCTAATTGTAGGCCATAAGTAAAACGGATAAAAAATATTTGTTTTTGAAAAAACAAATAAAATTTATCTGTTTTACTCAATGGTATTAAATGTTGAAGTAATATCATTTTAAATGATAATACTAGTTTCAAAATTTATTAAAAGCATAATTTAACACAGAAATAATTATTTCAGGTTAAATTGTTGCCATAGGTAAAACGGATAAAAAATATTTGTTTTTGAAAAAACAAATAAAATTTATCTGTTTTACTCAATGGTATTAAATGTTGAAGTAATATCATTTTAAATGATAATACTAGTTTTAAAATTTATTAAAAGCATAATTTAACACAGAAATAATTATTTCAGGTTAAATTGTAGGCCATAAGTAAAACGGATAAAAGTTATTTGTTTTTTCAAAAACAAATAATTTTTATCCGTTTTACTCAGTGGTCTTCAATATTGAGGTAGTATCATTTTTAATGAAAATACTAGTTTCAAAAATTATTAAAAGCATAATTTAACACAGAAATAATTATTTCAGGTTAAATTGTATGCCATAGGTAAAACGGATAAAAGCTATTTGTTTTTGAAAAAAAATATAAAATTTATCTGTTTTACTCAGTGGTCTTAAATATTGAGGTAATATCATTTTTAATGAAAATCCTAGTTTCAAAATTTATTAAAAGCATAATTTAACACAGAAATAATTATTTCAGGTTAAATTGTATGCCATAGGTAAAACGGATAAAAGTTATTTGTTTTTGAAAAACATATAAAATTTATCTGTTTTACTCAGTGGTCTTAAATATTGAGGTAATATCATTTTTAATGATAATATTAGTTTTAAAATTTATTAAAAGCATAATTTAACACAGAAATAATTATTTCAGGTATAACTGTATGCCATAGGTAAAACGGATAAAAGTTATTTGTTTTTTCAAAAACAAATAATTTTTATCCGTTTTACTCAGTGGTCTTCAATATTGAGGTAGTATCATTTTTAATGAAAAAACTAGTTTCAAAACTTATTAAAAGCATAATTTAACACCGAAATAATTATTTCAGGTTAAATTGTATGCCATAGGTAAAACGGATAAAAGTTATTTGTTTTTGAAAAACATATAAAATTTATCTGTTTTACTCAGTGGTCTTAAATATTGAGGTAATATCATTTTAAATGATAATACTAGTTTCAAAATTTTTTAAAAGCATAATTTAACACAGAAATAATTATTTCAGGTATAACTGTATGCCAAAGGTAAAACGGATAAAAGTTTTTTGTTTTTTCAAAAACAAATAATTTTTATCCGTTTTACTCAGTGGTCTTTAATATTGAGGTAATATCATTTTAAATGATAATACTAGTTTCAAAATTTATTAAAAGCATAATTTAACACAGAAATAATTATTTCAGGTTAAATTGTAGGCCATAAGTAAAGCGGATAAAAAATATTTGTTTTTGAAAAAACAAATAAAATTTATCTGTTTTACTCAATGGTATTAAATGTTGAAGTAATATCATTTTAAATGATAATACTAGTTTCAAAATTTATTAAAAGCATAATTTAACACAGAAATAATTATTTCAGGTTAAATTGTAGGCCATAAGTAAAGCGGATAAAAAATATTTGTTTTTGAAAAAACAAATAAAATTTATCTGTTTTACTCAATGGTATTAAATGTTGAAGTAATATCATTTTAAATGATAATACTAGTTTCAAAATTTATTAAAAGCATAATTTAACACAGAAATAATTATTTCAGGTTAAATTGTTGCCATAGGTAAAACGGATAAAAAATATTTGTTTTTGAAAAAACAAATAAAATTTATCTGTTTTACTCAGTGATCTTAAATATTGAGGTAATATCATTTTTAATGAAAATACTAGTTTCAAAATTTATTAAAAGCATAATTTAACACAGAAATAATTATTTCAGGTAAAATTGTATGCCATAGGTAAAACGGATAAAAGTTTTTTGTTTTTGAAAAAACAAATAATTTTTATCCGTTTTACTCAGTGGTCTTAAATATTGAGGTAATATCATTTTAAATGATAATACTAGTTTTAAAATTTATTAAAAGCATAATTTAACACAGAAATAATTATTTCAGGTTAAATTGTAGGCCATAAGTAAAACGGATTAAAGTTATTTGTTTTTTCAAAAACAAATAATTTTTATCCGTTTTACTCAGTGGTCTTCAATATTGAGGTAGTATCATTTTTAATGAAAATACTAGTTTCAAAATTTATTAAAAGCATAATTTAACACAGAAATAATTATTTCAGGTTAAATTGTATGCCATAGGTAAAACGGATAAAAGTTATTTGTTTTTGAAAAACATATAAAATTTATCTGTTTTTCTCAATGGTATTAAATGTTGAAGTAATATCATTTTAAATGATATTACTAGTTTCAAAATTTATTAAAAGCATAATTTAACACAGAAATAATTATTTCAGGTTAAATTGTAGGCCATAAGTAAAACGGATAAAAAATATTTGTTTTAGAAAAAACAAATAAAATTTATCTGTTTTACTCAATGGTATTAAATGTTGAAGTAATATCATTTTAAATGATAATACTAGTTTCAAAATTTATTAAAAGCATAATTTAACACAGAAATAATTATTTCAGGTATAACTGTATGCCATAAGTAAAACGGATAAGAAATATTTGTAATTGAAAAAACAAATAAAATTTATCTGTTTTACTCAGTGATCTTAAATATTGAGGTAATATCATTTTGATTGAAAATACTAGTTTCAAAATTTATTAAAAGCATAATTTAACACAGAAATAATTATTTCAGGTTAAATTGTATGCCATAGGTAAAACGGATAAAAGTTTTTTGTTTTTGAAAAAACAAATAAAATTTATCTGTTTTACTCAGTGGTCTTAAATATTGAGGTAATATCATTTTAAATGATAATACTAGTTTCAAAATGTTTTCAAAGCATAATTTAACACAGAAATAATTATTTCAGGTTAAATTGTATGCCATAAGTAAAACCGATAAGAAATATTTGTAATTGAAAAAACAAATAAAATTTATCTGTTTTACTCAATGGTCTTAAATATTGAGGTAATATCATTTTAAATGATAATATTAGTTTTAAAATTTATTAAAAGCATAATTTAACACAGAAATAATTATTTCAGGTATAACTGTATGCCATAAGTAAAACGGATAAGAAATATTTGTTTTTGAAAAAACAAATAAAATTTATCTGTTTTACTCAATGGTCTTAAATATTGAAGTAATATTATTTTAAATGATAGAACTAGTTTCAAATTTTATTAAAAGCATAATTTAACACAGAAATAATTATTTCAGGTTAAATTGTATGCCATAGGTAAAACGGATAAAAGTTATTTGTTTTTGAAAAAACAAATAAAATTTATCTGTTTTACTCAATGGTCTTAAATATTGAAGTAATATCATTTTAAATGATAGAACTAGTTTCAAATTTTATTAAAAGCATAATTTAACACAGAAATAATTATTTCAGGTTAAATTGTATGCCATAGGTAAAACGGATAAAAGTTATTTGTTTTTGAAAAAACAAATAAAATTTATCTGTTTTACTCAGTGGTCTTAAATATTGAGGTAATATCATTTTAAATGATAATACTAGTTTCAAAATTTATTAAAAGCATAATTTAACACAGAAATAATTATTTCAGGTCTAATTGTAGGCCATAGGAAAAACGGATAAAAGTTATTTGTTTTTGAAAAAACAAATAAAATTTATCTGTTTTACTCAGTGGTCTTAAATATTGAGGTAATATCATTTTAAATAATAATATTAGTTTTAAAATTTATTAAAAGCATAATTTAACACAGAAAAAATTATTTCAGGTCTAATTGTAGGCCATAGGTAAAACGGATAAAAGTTATTTGTTTTTGAAAAAACAAATAAAATTTATCTGTTTTACTCAGTGGGTTTAAATATTGAGGTAATATCATTTTTAATGAAAATCCTAGTTTCAAAATTTATTAAAAGCATAATTTAACACGGAAAAAATTATTTCAGGTATAACTGTATGCCATAAGTAAAACGGATAAAAGTTATTTGCTTTTACAAAAACAAATAATTTTTATCCGTTTTACTCAGTGGTCTTAAATATTGAGGTAATATCATTTTAAATGATAATATTAGTTTTAAAATTTATTAAAAGCATAATTTAACACAGAACTAATTATTTCAGGTATAACTGTATGCCATAAGTAAAACGGATAAGAAATATTTGTAATTGAAAAAACAAATAAAATTTATCTGTTTTACTCAATGGTCTTAAATATTGAGGTAATATCATTTTAAATGATAATATTAGTTTTAAAATTTATTAAAAGCATAATTTCACAGAAATAATTATTTCAGGTATAACTGTATGCCATAAGTAAAACGGATAAGAAATATTTGTTTTTGAAAAAACAAATAAAATTTATCTGTTTTACTCAATGGTCTTAAATATTGAAGTAATATTATTTTAAATGATAGAACTAGTTTCAAATTTTATTAAAAGCATAATTTAACACAGAAATAATTATTTCAGGTTAAATTGTATGCCATAAGTAAAACCGATAAGAAATATTTGTAATTGAAAAAACAAATAAAATTTATCTGTTTTACTCAATGGTCTTAAATATTGAGGTAATATCATTTTAAATGATAATATTAGTTTTAAAATTTATTAAAAGCATAATTTCACAGAAATAATTATTTCAGGTATAACTGTATGCCATAAGTAAAACGGATAAGAAATATTTGTTTTTGAAAAAACAAATAAAATTTATCTGTTTTACTCAATGGTCTTAAATATTGAAGTAATATTATTTTAAATGATAGAACTAGTTTCAAATTTTATTAAAAGCATAATTTAACACAGAAATAATTATTTCAGGTTAAATTGTATGCCATAGGTAAAACGGATAAAAGTTATTTGTTTTTGAAAAAACAAATAAAATTTATCTGTTTTACTCAATGGTCTTAAATATTGAAGTAATATCATTTTAAATGATAGAACTAGTTTCAAATTTTATTAAAAGCATAATTTAACACAGAAATAATTATTTCAGGTTAAATTGTATGCCATAGGTAAAACGGATAAAAGTTATTTGTTTTTGAAAAAACAAATAAAATTTATCTGTTTTACTCAGTGGTCTTAAATATTGAGGTAATATCATTTTAAATGATAATACTAGTTTCAAAATTTATTAAAAGCATAATTTAACACAGAAATAATTATTTCAGGTCTAATTGTAGGCCATAGGAAAAACGGATAAAAGTTATTTGTTTTTGAAAAAACAAATAAAATTTATCTGTTTTACTCAGTGGTCTTAAATATTGAGGTAATATCATTTTAAATAATAATATTAGTTTTAAAATTTATTAAAAGCATAATTTAACACAGAAAAAATTATTTCAGGTCTAATTGTAGGCCATAGGTAAAACGGATAAAAGTTATTTGTTTTTGAAAAAACAAATAAAATTTATCTGTTTTACTCAGTGGGTTTAAATATTGAGGTAATATCATTTTTAATGAAAATCCTAGTTTCAAAATTTATTAAAAGCATAATTTAACACGGAAATAATTATTTCATGTATAACTGTATGCCATAGGTAAAACGGATAAGAAATATTTGTAATTGAAAAAACAAATAAAATTTATCTGTTTTACTCAATGGTCTTAAATATTGAAGTAATATCATTTTAAATGATAATACTAGTTTCAAAATTTTGTAAAAGCATAATTTAACACAGAAATAATTATTTTAGGTTAAATTGTATGCCATAAGTAAAACGGATAAGAAATATTTGTAATTGAAAAAACAAATAAAATTTATCTGTTTTACTCAATGGTCTTAAATATTGAAGTAATATCATTTTAAATGATAATACTAGTTTCAAAATTTATTAAAAGCATAATTTAACACAGAAAAAATTATTTCAGGTCTAATTGTAGGCCATAGGTAAAACGGATAAAAGTTATTTGTTTTTGAAAAAACAAATAAAATTTATCTGTTTTACTCAGTGGGTTTAAATATTGAGGTAATATCATTTTAAATGATAATACTAGTTTCAAAATTTATGAAAAGCATAATTTAACACAAAAATAATTATTTCATGTATAACTGTATGCCATAGGTAAAACGGATAAAAGTTATTTGTTTTTTCAAAAACAAATAATTTTTATCCGTTTTACTCAGTGGTCTTAAATATTGAGGTAATATCATTTTTAATGAAAATACTAGTTTCAAAATTTATTAAAAGCAAAATTTTTACACAGAAATAATTATTACAGGTATAACTGTATGCCATAAGTAAAACGGATAAAAGTTATTTGCTTTTACAAAAACAAATAATTTTTATCCGTTTTACTCAGTGGTCTTAAATATTGAGGTAATATCATTTTTAATGAAAATCCTAGTTTCAAAATTTATTAAAAGCATAATTTAACACAGAAATAATTATTTCAGGTTAAATTGTATGCCATAGGTAAAACGGATAAAAGTTATTTGTTTTTGAAAAACATATAAAATTTATCTGTTTTACTCAGTGGTCTTAAATATTGAGGTAATATCATTTTAAATGATAATACTAGTTTCAAAATTTATTAAAAGCATAATTTAACACAGAAAAAATTATTTCAGGTATAACTGTATGCCATAAGTAAAACGGATAAAAGTTATTTGCTTTTTCAGGAACAAATAATTTTTATCCGTTTTACTCAGTGGTCTTAAATATTGAGGTAATATCATTTTTAATGAAAATCCTAGTTTCAAAATTTATTAAAAGCATAATTTAACACAGAAATAATTATTTCAGGTTAAATTGTATGCCATAGGTAAAACGGATAAAAGTTTTTTGTTTTTGAAAAACATATAAAATTTATCCGTTTTACTCAGTGGTCTTAAATATTGAGGTAATATCATTTTAAATGATAATACTAGTTTCAAAATTTTTTAAAAGCATAATTTAACACAGAAATAATTATTTCAGGTATAACTGTATGCCATAGGTAAAACGGATAAAAGTTTTTTGTTTTTTCAAAAACAAATAATTTTTATCCGTTTTACTCAGTGGTCTTAAATATTGAGGTAATATCATTTTTAATGATAATACTAGTTTTAAAATTTATTAAAAGCATAATTTAACACAGAAATAATTATTTCAGGTATAATTGTATGCCATAGGTAAAACGGATAAAAGTTTTTTGTTTTTTCAAAAACAAATAATTTTTATCCGTTTTACTCAGTGGTCTTAAATATTGAGGTAATATCATTTTAAATGATAATACTAGTTTCAAAATTTTTTAAAAGCATAATTTAACACAGAAATAATTATTTCAGGTATAACTGTATGCCATAGGTAAAACGGATAAAAGTTTTTTGTTTTTTCAAAAACAAATAATTTTTATCCGTTTTACTCAGTGGTCTTAAATATTGAGGTAATATCATTTTTAATGAAAATCCTAGTTTCAAAATTTATTAAAAGCATAATTTAACACAGAAATAATTATTTCAGGTATAACTGTATGCCATAGGTAAAACGGATAAAAGTTTTTTGTTTTTTCAAAAACAAATAATTTTTATCCGTTTTACTCAGTGGTCTTAAATATTGAGGTAATATCATTTTTAATGAAAATCCTAGTTTCAAAATTTTTTAAAAGCATAATTTAACACAGAAATAATTAGTTCAGGTTAAATTGTATGCCATAGGTAAAACGGATAAAAGTTATTTGTTTTTTCAAAAACAAATAATTTTTATCCGTTTTACTCAGTGGTCTTAAATATTGAGGTAATATCATTTTTAATGAAAATACTAGTTTCAAAATTTATTAAAAGCATAATTTTTACACAGAAATAATTATTACAGGTATAACTGTATGCCATAAGTAAAACGGATAAAAGTTATTTGCTTTTTCAAAAACAAATAATTTTTATCCGTTTTACTCAGTGGTCTTAAATATTAAGGTAATATCATTTTTAATGAAAATCCTAGTTTCAAAATTTATTAAAAGCATAATTTAACACAGAAATAATTATTTCAGGTTAAATTGTATGCCATAGGTAAAACGGATAAAAGTTATTTGTTTTTGAAAAACATATAAAATTTATCTGTTTTACTCAGTGATCTTAAATATTGAGGTAATATCATTTTAAATGATAATACTAGTTTCAAAATTTTTTAAAAGCATAATTTAACACAGAAATAATTATTTCAGGTATAACTGTATGCCATAGGTAAAACGGATAAAAATTTTTGTTTTTTCAAAAACAAATAATTTTTATCCGTTTTACTCAGTGGTCTTAAATATTGAGGTAATATCATTTTAAATGATAATACTAGTTTTAAAATTTATTAAAAGCATAATTTAACACAGAAATAATTATTTCAGGTCTAATTGTAGGCCATAAGTAAAACGGATAAAAAATATTTGTTTTTGAAAAAACAAATAAAATTTATCTGTTTTACTCAATGGTATTAAATGTTGAAGTAATATCATTTTAAATGATAATACTAGTTTCAAAATTTATTAAAAGCATAATTTAACACAGAAATAATTATTTCAGGTTAAATTGTATGCCATAGGTAAAACGGATAAAAAATATTTGTTTTTGAAAAAACAAATAAAATTTACCTGTTTTACTCAGTGATCTTAAATATTGAGGTAATATCATTTTGATTGAAAATACTAGTTTCAAAATTTATTAAAAGCATAATTTAACACAGAAATAATTATTTCAGGTTAAATTGTATGCCATAGGTAAAACGGATAAAAAATATTTGTTTTTGAAAAAACAAATAAAATTTATCTGTTTTACTCAGTGGTCTTAAATATTGAAGTAATATCATTTTAAATGATAATACTAGTTTTAAAATTTATTAAAAGCATAATTTAACACAGAAATAATTATTTCAGGTCTAATTGTAGGCCATAAGTAAAACGGATAAAAAATATTTGTTTTTGAAAAAACAAATAAAATTTATTTGTTTTACTCAGTGGTCTTAAATATTGAGGTAATATCATTTTAAATGATAATATTAGTTTTAAAATTTATTAAAAGCATAATTTAACACAGAACTAATTATTTCAGGTATAACTGTATGTCATAAGTAAAACGGATAAGAAATATTTGTAATTGAAAAAACAAATAAAATTTATCTGTTTTACTCAGTGGTCTTAAATATTGAGGTAATATCATTTTAAATGATAATACTAGTTTTAAAATTTATTAAAAGCATAATTTAACACAGAAATAATTATTTCAGGTTAAATTGTATGCCATAGGTAAAACGGATAAAAAATATTTGTTTTTGAAAAAACAAATAAAATTTACCTGTTTTACTCAGTGATCTTAAATATTGAGGTAATATCATTTTGATTGAAAATACTAGTTTCAAAATTTATTAAAAGCATATTTTAACACAGAAATAATTATTTCAGGTTAAATTGTATGCCATAGGTAAAACGGATAAAAGTTTTTTGTTTTTGAAAAAACAAATAAAATATATCTGTTTTACTCAGTGGTCTTAAATATTGAGGTAATATCATTTTAAATGATAATACTAGTTTTAAAATTTTTTAAAAGCATAATTTAACACAGAAATAATTATTTCAGGTATAACTGTATGCCATAGGTAAAACGGATAAAAATTTTTGTTTTTTCAAAAACAAATAATTTTTATCCGTTTTACTCAGTGGTCTTAAATATTGAGGTAATATCATTTTAAATGATAATACTAGTTTTAAAATTTATTTAAAGCATAATTTAACACAGAAATAATTATTTCAGGTCTAATTGTAGGCCATAAGTAAAACGGATAAAAAATATTTGTTTTTGAAAAAACAAATAAAATTTATCTGTTTTACTCAATGGTATTAAATGTTGAAGTAATATCATTTTAAATGATAATACTAGTTTCAAAATTTATTAAAAGCATAATTTAACACAGAAATAATTATTTCAGGTTAAATTGTATGCCATAGGTAAAACGGATAAAAAATATTTGTTTTTGAAAAAACAAATAAAATTTACCTGTTTTACTCAGTGATCTTAAATATTGAGGTAATATCATTTTGATTGAAAATACTAGTTTCAAAATTTATTAAAAGCATAATTTAACACAGAAATAATTATTTCAGGTTAAATTGTATGCCATAGGTAAAACGGATAAAAAATATTTGTTTTTGAAAAAACAAATAAAATTTATCTGTTTTACTCAGTGGTCTTAAATATTGAAGTAATATCATTTTAAATGATAATACTAGTTTTAAAATTTATTAAAAGCATAATTTAACACAGAAATAATTATTTCAGGTCTAATTGTAGGCCATAAGTAAAACGGATAAAAAATATTTGTTTTTGAAAAAACAAATAAAATTTATTTGTTTTACTCAGTGGTCTTAAATATTGAGGTAATATCATTTTAAATGATAATATTAGTTTTAAAATTTATTAAAAGCATAATTTAACACAGAACTAATTATTTAAGGTATAACTGTATGTCATAAGTAAAACGGATAAGAAATATTTGTAATTGAAAAAACAAATAAAATTTATCTGTTTTACTCAGTGGTCTTAAATATTGAGGTAATATCATTTTAAATAATAATACTAGTTTTAAAATTTATTAAAAGCATAATTTAACACAGAAATAATTATTTCAGGTTAAATTGTATGCCATAGGTAAAACGGATAAAAAATATTTGTTTTTGAAAAAACAAATAAAATTTACCTGTTTTACTCAGTGATCTTAAATATTGAGGTAATATCATTTTGATTGAAAATACTAGTTTCAAAATTTATTAAAAGCATATTTTAACACAGAAATAATTATTTCAGGTTAAATTGTATGCCATAGGTAAAACGGATAAAAGTTTTTTGTTTTTGAAAAAACAAATAAAATATATCTGTTTTACTCAGTGGTCTTAAATATTGAGGTAATATCATTTTAAATGATAATACTAGTTTTAAAATTTATTAAAAGCATAATTTAACACAGAAATAATTATTTCAGGTCTAATTGTAGGCCATAAGTAAAACGGATAAAAAATATTTGTTTTTGAAAAAACAAATAAAATTTATCTGTTTTACTCAGTGGTCTTAAATATTGAGGTAATATCATTTTAAATGATAATATTAGTTTTAAAATTTATTAAAAGCATAATTTAACACAGAACTAATTATTTCAGGTATAACTGTATGTCATAAGTAAAACGGATAAGAAATATTTGTAATTGAAAAAACAAATAAAATTTATCTGTTTTACTCAGTGATCTTAAATATTGAGGTAATATCATTTTGATTGAAAATACTAGTTTCAAAATTTATTAAAAGCATATTTTAACACAGAAATAATTATTTCAGGTTAAATTGTATGCCATAGGTAAAACGGATAAAAGTTTTTTGTTTTTGAAAAAACAAATAAAATTTATCTGTTTTACTCAGTGGTCTTAAACATTGAGGTAATATCATTTTAAATGATAATATTAGTTTCAAAATTTATTAAAAGCATAATTTAACACAGAAATAATTATTTCAGGTTAAATTGTATGCCATAGGTAAAACGGATAAAAAATATTTGTTTTTGAAAAAACAAATAAAATTTATCTGTTTTACTCAGTGATCTTAAATATTGAGGTAATATCATTTTGATTGAAAATACTAGTTTCAAAATTTATTAAAAGCATAATTTAACACAGAAATAACTATTTCAGGTCTAATTGTAGGCCATAGGTAAAACGGATAAAAGTTATTGGTTTTTGAAAAAACAAATAAATTATATCCGTTTAACTCAGTGGTCTTAAATATTGAGGTAACATCATTTTTAATGAAAATACTAGTTTCAAAATTTATTAAAAGCATAATTATACACAGAAATAATTATTTCAGGTCTAATTGTAGGCCATAGGTAAAACGGATAAAAAATATTTGTTTTTTATAAAAAAATTACTTTTATCCGTTTTTCACGGGGGGCTCAAATATTGAAGTAATATCATTTTAAATGATAATACTAGTTTCAAAATTTATTAAGAGCCTAATTTAACACAGAAATAATTATTTCAAGTCTAATTGTAGGCCATAGGTAAAACGGATAAAAAATATTTGTTTTTGAAAAAACAAATAAAATTTATCTGTTTTACTCAGTGGTCTTAAATATTGAGGTAATATCATTTTAAATGATAATACTAGTATCAAAATTTATTAAAAGCATAATATAACAATGAAATAATTATTTCAGGCATAACTGTATGCCATAGGTAAAACGGATGAAAGTTATTTGTTTTTTCAAAAACAAAATAAATTTATCTGTTTTACTCAGTGGTCTTAAATATTGAGGTAATATCATTTTAAATGATAATATTAGTTTTAAAATTTATTTAAAGCATAATTTAACACAGAAATAATTATTTCAGGTATAACTGTATGCCATAGGTAAAACGGATAAAAAATATTTGTTCTTTATAAAAAAATTACTTTTATCCGTTTTACTCAGTGGTCTTAAATATTGAGGTAATATTATTTATAATGAAAATACTAGTTTCAAAATTTAATGAAAGCATAATTTAACACAGAAATAATTATTTCAGGTATAACTGTATGCCATAGGTAAAACGGATAAAAAATATTTGTTCTTTATAAAAAAATTACTTTTATCCGTTTTACTCAGTGGTCTTAAATATTGAGGTAATATTATTTATAATGAAAATACTAGTTTTAAAATTTATTAAAAGCATATCTTAACACAGAAATAATTATTTCAGGTCTAATTGTAGGCCATAGGTATAACGGATAAAAGTTATTTGTTTTTGAAAAAACAAAATAAATTTATCTGTTTTACTCAGTTGTCTTAAATATTGAGGTAATATCATTTTAAATGATAATATTAGTTTCAAAATTTATTTAAAGCATAATTTAACACAGAAATAATTATTTCAGGTATAACTGTATGCCATAGGTAAAACGGATAAAAGTTATTTGTTTTTTCAAAAACAAATAATTTTCATCCGTTTTACTCAGTGGTCTTAAATATTGAGGTAATATTATTTATAATGAAAATACTAGTTTCAAAATTTAATGAAAGCATAATTTAACACAGAAATAATTATTTCAGGTCTAATTGTAGGCCATAGGTAAAACGGATAAAAGTTATTTGTTTTTGAAAAAACAAATAAAATGTATCCGTTTTACTCAGTGGTCTTAAATATTGAGGTAATATCATTTTTAATGAAAATACTAGTTTCAAAATTTATTAAAAGCATAATTTAACACAGAAATAATTATTTCAGGTCTAATTGTAGGCCATAGGTAAAACGGATAAAAGTTATTTGTTTTTGAAAAAACAAATAAAATTTATCTGTTTTACTCAGTGGTCTTAAATATTGAGGTAATATCATTTTGATTGAAAATACTAGTTTCAAAATTTATTAAAAGCATAATTTAACACAGAAATATTTATTTCAGGTCTAATTGTAGGCCATAGGTAAAACGGATAAAAGTTATTTGTTTTTGAAAAACAAATAAAATATATCCGTTTTACTCAGTGGTCTTAAATATTGAGGTAATATCATTTTTATGAAAATACTAGTTTCAAAATTTATTAAAAGCATAATTTAACACAGAATTAATTATTTCAGGTCTAATTGTAGGCCATAGGTAAAACGGATAAAAGTTATTTGTTTTTTCAAAAACAAATAATTTTTATCCGTTTTACTCAGTGGTCTTAAATATTGAGGTAATATCATTTTAAATGATAATACTAGTTTCAAAAATTATTAAAAGCATAATTTAACACAGAATTAATTATTTCAGGTCTAATTGTAGGCCATAGGTAAAACGGATAAAAGTTATTTGTTTTTTCAAAAACAAATAATTTTTATCCGTTTTACTCAGTGGTCTTAAATATTGAGGTAATATCATTTTGATTGAAAATACTAGTTTCAAAATTTATTAAAAGCATAATTTAACACAGAAATAATTATTTCAGGTCTAATTGTAGGCCATAGGTAAAACGGATAAAAAATATTTGTTTTTTATAAAAAAATTACTTTTATCCGTTTTTCACGGGGGGCTCAAATATTAAAGTAATATCATTTTAAATGATAATTCTAGTTTCAAAATTTATTAAGAGCCTAATTTAACACAGAAATAATTATTTCAGATCTAATTGTAGGCCATAGGTAAAACGGATAAAAAATATGTGTTTTTGAAAAAACAAATAAAATTTATCTGTTTTACTCAGTGGTCTTAAATATTGAGGTAATATCATTTTAAATGATAATACTAGTTTCAAAAATTATTAAAAGCATAATTTAACACAGAAATAATTATTTCAGGTTAAACTGTATGCCATAGGTAAAACGGATAAAAGTTATTTGTTTTTTCAAAAACAAATAATTTTTATCCGTTTTACTCAGTGGTCTTAAATATTGAGGTAATATTATTTATAATGAAAATACTAGTTTCAAAATTTAATGAAAGCATAATTTAACACAGAAATAATTATTTCAGATCTAATTGTAGGCCATAGGTAAAACGGATAAAAGTTATTTGTTTTTGAAAAAACAAATAAAATGTATCCGTTTTACTCAGTGGTCTTAAATATTGAGGTAATATCATTTTTAATGAAAATACTAGTTTCAAAATTTATTAAAAGCATAATTTAACACAGAAATAATTATTTCAGGTCTAATTGTAGGCCATAGGTAAAACGGATAAAAGTTATTTGTTTTTGAAAAAACAAATAATATTTATCTGTTTTACTCAGTGGTCTTAAATATTGAGGTAATATCATTTTGATTGAAAATACTAGTTTCAAAATTTATTAAAAGCATAATTTAACACAGAAATAATTATTTCAGGTCTAATTGTAGGCCATAGGTAAAACGGATAAAAGTTATTTGTTTTTGAAAAAACAAATAAAATATATCCGTTTTACTCAGTGGTCTTAAATATTGAGGTAATATCATTTTTATGAAAATACTAGTTTCAAAATTTATTAAAAGCATAATTTAACACAGAAATAATTATTTCAGGTCTAATTGTAGGCCATAGGTAAAACGGATAAAAGTTATTTGTTTTTTCAAAAACAAATAATTTTTATCCGTTTTACTCAGTGGTCTTAAATATTGAGGTAATATTATTTTTAATGAAAATACTAATTTCAAAATTTATTAAAAGCATAATTTAACACAGAAATAATTATTTCAGGTTAAACTGTATGCCATAGGTAAAACGGATAAAAGTTATTTGTTTTTGAAAAAACAAATAAAATATATCCGTTTTACTCAGTGGTCTTAAATATTGAGGTAATATCATTTTTATGAAAATACTAGTTTCAAAATTTATTAAAAGCATAATTTAACACAGAAATAATTATTTCAGGTTTAACTGTATGCCATAGGTAAAACGGATAAAAAATATTTGTTTTTTATAAAAAAATTACTTTTATCCGTTTTTCACGGGGGGCTCAAATATTAAAGTAATATCATTTTAAATGATAATTCTAGTTTCAAAATTTATTAAGAGCCTAATTTAACACAGAAATAATTATTTCAGATCTAATTGTAGGCCATAGGTAAAACGGATAAAAAATATGTGTTTTTGAAAAAACAAATAAAATTTATCTGTTTTACTCAGTGGTCTTAAATATTGAGGTAATATTATTTATAATGAAAATACTAGTTTCAAAATTTAATGAAAGCATAATTTAACACAGAAATAATTATTTCAGGTCTAATTGTAGGCCATAGGTAAAACGGATAAAAGTTATTTGTTTTTGAAAAAACAAATAAAATGTGTCCGTTTTACTCAGTGGTCTTAAATATTGAGGTAATATCATTTTTATAGAAAATACTAGTTTCAAAATTTATTAAAAGCATAATTTAACACAGAAATAATTATTTCAGGTTTAACTGTATGCCATAGGTAAAACGGATAAAAAATATTTGTTTTTTATAAAAAAATTACTTTTATCCGTTTTTCACCGGGGGCTCAAATATTAAAGTAATATCATTTTAAATGAAAATTCTAGTTTCAAAATTTATTAAGAGCCTAATTTTACACAGAAATAATTATTTCAGATCTAATTGTAGGCCATAGGTAAAACGGATAAAAAATATGTGTTTTTGAAAAAACAAATAAAATTTATCTGTTTTACTCAGTGGTCTTAAATATTGAGGTAATATTATTTATAATGAAAATACTAGTTTCAAAATTTAATGAAAGCATAATTTAACACAGAAATAATTATTTCAGGTCTAATTGTAGGCCATAGGTAAAACGGATAAAAGTTATTTGTTTTTTCAAAAACAAATAATTTTTATCCGTTTTACTCAGTGGTCTTAAATATTGAGGTAATATTATTTTTAATGAAAATACTAATTTCAAAATTTATTAAAAGCATAATTTAACACAGAAATAATTATTTCAGGTTTAACTGTATGCCATAGGTAAAACGGATAAAAAATATTTGTTTTTGAAAAAACAAATAAAATATATCCGTTTTACTCAGTGGTCTTAAATATTGAGGTAATATCATTTTTATGAAAATACTAGTTTCAAAATTTATTAAAAGCATAATTTAACACAGAAATAATTATTTCAGGTTTAACTGTATGCCATAGGTAAAACGGATAAAAAATATTTGTTTTTTATAAAAAAATTACTTTTATCCGTTTTTCACGGGGGGCTCAAATATTAAAGTAATATCATTTTAAATGAAAATACTAGTTTCAAAATTAAATGAAAGCATAATTTAACACAGAAATAATTATTTCAGATCTAATTGTAGGCCATAGGTAAAACGGATAAAAGTTATTTGTTTTTGAAAAAACAAATAAAATGTATCCGTTTTACTCAGTGGTCTTAAATATTGAGGTAATATCATTTTTAATGAAAATACTAGTTTCAAAATTTATTAAAAGCATAATTTAACACAGAAATAATTATTTCAGGTCTAATTGTAGGCCATAGGTAAAACGGATAAAAGTTATTTGTTTTTGAAAAAACAAATAATATTTATCTGTTTTACTCAGTGGTCTTAAATATTGAGGTAATATCATTTTGATTGAAAATACTAGTTTCAAAATTTATTAAAAGCATAATTTAACACAGAAATAATTATTTCAGGTCTAATTGTAGGCCATAGGTAAAACGGATAAAAGTTATTTGTTTTTGAAAAAACAAATAATATTTATCCGTTTTACTCAGTGGTCTTAAATATTGAGGTAATATTATTTTTAATGAAAATACTAATTTCAAAATTTATTAAAAGCATAATTTAACACAGAAATAATTATTTCAGGTTAAACTGTATGCCATAGGTAAAACGGATAAAAGTTATTTGTTTTTGAAAAAACAAATAAAATATATCCGTTTTACTCAGTGGTCTTAAATATTGAGGTAATATCATTTTTATGAAAATACTAGTTTCAAAATTTATTAAAAGCATAATTTAACACAGAAATAATTATTTCAGGTTTAACTGTATGCCATAGGTAAAACGGATAAAAAATATTTGTTTTTTATAAAAAAATTACTTTTATCCGTTTTTCACGGGGGGCTCAAATATTAAAGTAATATCATTTTAAATGATAATTCTAGTTTCAAAATTTATTAAGAGCCTAATTTAACACAGAAATAATTATTTCAGATCTAATTGTAGGCCATAGGTAAAACGGATAAAAAATATGTGTTTTTGAAAAAACAAATAAAATTTATCTGTTTTACTCAGTGGTCTTAAATATTGAGGTAATATCATTTTTATAGAAAATACTAGTTTCAAAATTTATTAAAAGCATAATTTAACACAGAAATAATTATTTCAGGTTTAACTGTATGCCATAGGTAAAACGGATAAAAAATATTTGTTTTTTATAAAAAAATTACTTTTATCCGTTTTTCACCGGGGGCTCAAATATTAAAGTAATATCATTTTAAATGAAAATTCTAGTTTCAAAATTTATTAAGAGCCTAATTTTACACAGAAATAATTATTTCAGATCTAATTGTAGGCCATAGGTAAAACGGATAAAAAATATGTGTTTTTGAAAAAACAAATAAAATTTATCTGTTTTACTCAGTGGTCTTAAATATTGAGGTAATATTATTTATAATGAAAATACTAGTTTCAAAATTTAATGAAAGCATAATTTAACACAGAAATAATTATTTCAGGTCTAATTGTAGGCCATAGGTAAAACGGATAAAAGTTATTTGTTTTTTCAAAAACAAATAATTTTTATCCGTTTTACTCAGTGGTCTTAAATATTGAGGTAATATTATTTTTAATGAAAATACTAATTTCAAAATTTATTAAAAGCATAATTTAACACAGAAATAATTATTTCAGGTTTAACTGTATGCCATAGGTAAAACGGATAAAAAATATTTGTTTTTGAAAAAACAAATAAAATATATCCGTTTTACTCAGTGGTCTTAAATATTGAGGTAATATCATTTTTATGAAAATACTAGTTTCAAAATTTATTAAAAGCATAATTTAACACAGAAATAATTATTTCAGGTTTAACTGTATGCCATAGGTAAAACGGATAAAAAATATTTGTTTTTTATAAAAAAATTACTTTTATCCGTTTTTCACGGGGGGCTCAAATATTAAAGTAATATCATTTTAAATGAAAATACTAGTTTCAAAATTTAATGAAAGCATAATTTAACACAGAAATAATTATTTCAGATCTAATTGTAGGCCATAGGTAAAACGGATAAAAGTTATTTGTTTTTGAAAAAACAAATAAAATGTATCCGTTTTACTCAGTGGTCTTAAATATTGAGGTAATATCATTTTTAATGAAAATACTAGTTTCAAAATTTATTAAAAGCATAATTTAACACAGAAATAATTATTTCAGGTCTAATTGTAGGCCATAGGTAAAACGGATAAAAGTTATTTGTTTTTGAAAAAACAAATAATATTTATCTGTTTTACTCAGTGGTCTTAAATATTGAGGTAATATCATTTTGATTGAAAATACTAGTTTCAAAATTTATTAAAAGCATAATTTAACACAGAAATAATTATTTCAGGTCTAATTGTAGGCCATAGGTAAAACGGATAAAAGTTATTTGTTTTTGAAAAAACAAATAAAATATATCCGTTTTACTCAGTGGTCTTAAATATTGAGGTAATATCATTTTTATGAAAATACTAGTTTCAAAATTTATTAAAAGCATAATTTAACACAGAAATAATTTTTTCAGGTTTAACTGTATGCCATAGGTAAAACGGATAAAAAATATTTGTTTTTTATAAAAAAATTACTTTTATCCGTTTTTCACGGGGGGCTCAAATATTAAAGTAATATCATTTTAAATGAAAATACTAGTTTCAAAATTTAATGAAAGCATAATTTAACACAAAAATAATTATTTCAGATCTAATTGTAGGCCATAGGTAAAACGGATAAAAGTTATTTGTTTTTGAAAAAACAAATAAAATGTATCCGTTTTACTCAGTGGTCTTAAATATTGAGGTAATATCATTTTTAATGAAAATACTAGTTTCAAAATTTATTAAAAGCATAATTTAACACAGAAATAATTATTTCAGGTCTAATTGTAGGCCATAGGTAAAACGGATAAAAGTTATTTGTTTTTGAAAAAACAAATAATATTTATCTGTTTTACTCAGTGGTCTTAAATATTGAGGTAATATCATTTTTATGAAAATACTAGTTTCAAAATTTATTAAAAGCATAATTTAACACAGAAATAATTATTTCAGGTCTAATTGTAGGCCATAGGTAAAACGGATAAAAGTTATTTGTTTTTGAAAAAACAAATAAAATATATCCGTTTTACTCAGTGGTCTTAAATATTGAGGTAATATCATTTTTATGAAAATACTAGTTTCAAAATTTATTAAAAGCATAATTTAACACCGAAATAATTATTTCAGGTCTAATTGTAGGCCATAGGTAAAACGGATAAAAGTTATTTGTTTTTTCAAAAACAAATAATTTTTATCCGTTTTACTCAGTGGTCTTAAATATTGAGGTAATATTATTTTTAATGAAAATACTAATTTCAAAATTTATTAAAAGCATAATTTAACACAGAAATAATTATTTCAGGTTAAACTGTATGCCATAGGTAAAACGGATAAAAGTTATTTGTTTTTGAAAAAACAAATAAAATATATCCGTTTTACTCAGTGGTCTTAAATATTGAGGTAATATCATTTTTATGAAAATACTAGTTTCAAAATTTATTAAAAGCATAATTTAACACAGAAATAATTATTTCAGGTTTAACTGTATGCCATAGGTAAAACGGATAAAAAATATTTGTTTTTTATAAAAAAATTACTTTTATCCGTTTTTCACGGGGGGCTCAAACATTAAAGTAATATCATTTTAAATGATAATTCTAGTTTCAAAATTTATTAAGAGCCTAATTTAACACAGAAATAATTATTTCAGATCTAATTGTAGGCCATAGGTAAAACGGATAAAAAATATGTGTTTTTGAAAAAACAAATAAAATTTATCTGTTTTACTCGGTGGTCTTAAATATTGAGGTAATATCATTTTAAATGATAATACTAGTATCAAAATTTATTGAAAGCATGATTTAACACAGAAATAATTATTTCAGGTCTAATTGTAGGCCATTGGTAAAACGGATAAAAAATATTTGTTTTTTATAAAACAAATAACTTTTATCCGTTTTTCACGGGGGGCTCAAATATTAAAGTAATATCATTTTAAATGATAATTCTAGTTTCAAAATTTATTAAGAGCCTAATTTTACACAGAAATAATTATTTCAGATCTAATTGTAGGCCATAGGTAAAACGGATAAAAAATATGTGTTTTTGAAAAAACAAATAAAATTTATCTGTTTTACTCAGTGGTCTTAAATATTGAGGTAATATTATTTATAATGAAAATACTAGTTTCAAAATTTAATGAAAGCATAATTTAACACAGAAATAATTATTTCAGGTCTAATTGTAGGCCATAGGTAAAACGGATAAAAGTTATTTGTTTTTGAAAAAACAAATAAAATGTGTCCGTTTTACTCAGTGGTCTTAAATATTGAGGTAATATCATTTTTATAGAAAATACTAGTTTCAAAATTTATTAAAAGCATAATTTAACACAGAAATAATTATTTCAGGTCTAATTGTAGGCCATAGGTAAAACGGATAAAAGTTATTTGTTTTTGAAAAAACAAATAAAATTTATCTGTTTTACTCAGTGGTCTTAAATATTGAGGTAATATCATTTTGATTGAAAATACAAGTTTCAAAATTTATTAAAAGCATAATTTAACACAGAAACAATTATTTCAGGTCTAACTGTAGGCCATAGGTAAAACGGATAAAAGTTATTTGTTTTTGAAAAAACAAATAAAATATATCCGTTTTACTCAGTGGTCTTAAATATTGAGGTAATATCATTTTTATGAAAATACTAGTTTCAAAATTTATTAAAAGCATAATTTAACACAGAAATAATTATTTCAGGTCTAATTGTAGGCCATAGGTAAAACGGATAAAAGTTATTTGTTTTTTCAAAAACAAATAATTTTTATCCGTTTTACTCAGTGGTCTTAAATATTGAGGTAATATTATTTATAATGAAAATACTAATTTCAAAATTTATTAAAAGCATAATTTAACACAGAAATAATTATTTCAGGTTTAACTGTATGCCATAGGTAAAACGGATAAAAAATATTTGTTTTTTATAAAAAAATTACTTTTATCCGTTTTTCACGGGGGGCTCAAATATTAAAGTAATATCATTTTAAATGATAATTCTAGTTTCAAAATTTATTAAGAGCCTAATTTAACACAGAAATAATTATTTCAGATCTAATTGTAGGCCATAGGTAAAACGGATAAAAAATATGTGTTTTTGAAAAAACAAATAAAATTTATCTGTTTTACTCAGTGGTCTTAAATATTGAGGTAATATCATTTTAAATGATAATACTAGTATCAAAATTTATTGAAAGCATAATTTAACACAGAAATAATTATTTCAGGTCTAATTGTAGACCATTGGTAAAACGGATAAAAAATATTTGTTTTTTATAAAACAAATAACTTTTATCCGTTTTTCACGGGGGGCTCAAATATTAAAGTAATATCATTTTAAATGATAATACTAGTTTCAAAAATTATTAAAAGCATAATTTAACACAGAAATAATTATTTCAGGTTAAACTGTATGCCATAGGTAAAACGGATAAAAAATATTTGTTTTTTATAAAAAAATTACTTTTATCCGTTTTTCACGGGGTGCTCAAATATTGAAGTAATATCATTTTAAATGATATTACTAGTTTCAAAATTTATTAAATACATTATTTAACACAGAAATAATTATTTCAGGTTAAATTGTATGCCATGGGTAAAACGGATAAAAAATATTTGTTTTTGAAAAAACAAATAAAATTTATCTGTTTTACTCAGTGGTCTTAAATATTGAGGTAATATCATTTTAAATGATAATACTAGTATCAAAATTTATTAAAAGCATAATTTAACACAGAAATAATTATTTCAGGTCTAATTGTAGGCCATTGGTAAAACGGATTAAAAATATTTGTTTTTTATAAAAAAATTACTTTTGTCCGTTTTTCACGGGGGGCTCAAATATTAAAGTAATATCATTTTAAATGATAATTCTAGTTTCAAAATTTATTAAGAGCCTAATTTAACACAGAAATAATTATTTCAGATCTAATTGTAGGCCATAGGTAAAACGGATAAAAAATATGTGTTTTTGAAAAAACAAATAAAATTTATCTGTTTTACTCAGTGGTCTTAAATATTGAGGTAATATTATTTATAATGAAAATACTAGTTTCAAAATTTAATGAAAGCATAATTTAACACAGAAATAATTATTTCAGGTCTAATTGTAGGCCATAGGTAAAACGGATAAAAGTTATTTGTTTTTGAAAAAACAAATAAAATGTATCCGTTTTACTCAGTGGTCTTAAATATTGAGGTAATATCATTTTTAATGAAAATACTAGTTTCAAAATTTATTAAAAGCATAATTTAACACAGAAATAATTATTTCAGGTCTAATTGTAGGCCATAGGTAAAACGGATAAAAGTTATTTGTTTTTGAAAAAACAAATAAAATTTATCTGTTTTACTCAGTGGTCTTAAATATTGAGGTAATATCATTTTGATTGAAAATACTAGTTTCAAAATTTATTAAAAGCATAATTTAACACAGAAATAATTATTTCAGGTCTAATTGTAGGCCATAGGTAAAACGGATAAAAGTTATTTGTTTTTGAAAAAACAAATAAAATATATCCGTTTTACTCAGTGGTCTTAAATATTGAGGTAATATCATTTTTATGAAAATACTAGTTTCAAAATTTATTAAAAGCATAATTTAACACAGAAATAATTATTTCAGGTCTAATTGTAGGCCATAGGTAAAACGGATAAAAGTTATTTGTTTTTTCAAAAACAAATAATTTTTATCCGTTTTACTCAGTGGTCTTAAATATTGAGGTAATATTATTTATAATGAAAATACTAATTTCAAAATTTATTAAAAGCATAATTTAACACAGAAATAATTATTTCAGGTTAAACTGTATGCCATAGGTAAAACGGATAAAAAATATTTGTTTTTTATAAAAAAATTACTTTTATCCGTTTTTCACGGGGGGCTCAAATATTAAAGTAATATCATTTTAAATGATAATTCTAGTTTCAAAATTTATTAAGAGCCTAATTTAACACAGAAATAATTATTTCAGATCTAATTGTAGGCCATAGGTAAAACGGATAAAAAATATGTGTTTTTGAAAAAACAAATAAAATTTATCTGTTTTACTCAGTGGTCTTAAATATTGAGGTAATATCATTTTAAATGATAATACTAGTATCAAAATTTATTGAAAGCATAATTTAACACAGAAATAATTATTTCAGGTCTAATTGTAGGCCATTGGTAAAACGGATAAAAAATATTTGTTTTTTATAAAACAAATAACTTTTATCCGTTTTTCACGGGGGGCTCAAATATTAAAGTAATATCATTTTAAATGATAATACTAGTTTCAAAAATTATTAAAAGCATAATTTAACACAGAAATAATTATTTCAGGTTAAACTGTATGCCATAGGTAAAACGGATAAAAAATATTTGTTTTTTATAAAAAAATTACTTTTATCCGTTTTTCACGGGGTGCTCAAATATTGAAGTAATATCATTTTAAATGATATTACTAGTTTCAAAATTTATTAAATACATTATTTAACACAGAAATAATTATTTCAGGTTAAATTGTATGCCATGGGTAAAACGGATAAAAAATATTTGTTTTTGAAAAAACAAATAAAATTTATCTGTTTTACTCAGTGGTCTTAAATATTGAGGTAATATCATTTTAAATGATAATACTAGTATCAAAATTTATTAAAAGCATAATTTAACACAGAAATAATTATTTCAGGTCTAATTGTAGGCCATTGGTAAAACGGATAAAAAATATTTGTTTTTTATAAAAAAATTACTTTTGTCCGTTTTTCACGGGGGGCTCAAATATTAAAGTAATATCATTTTAAATGATAATTCTAGTTTCAAAATTTATTAAGAGCCTAATTTAACACAGAAATAATTATTTCAGATCTAATTGTAGGCCATAGGTAAAACGGATAAAAAATATGTGTTTTTGAAAAAACAAATAAAATTTATCTGTTTTACTCACAAGGGACCGTTTTTAGATGACACCCGGGGATTTTTGTGGGCATATGTGCATTCGACAGTACCCCTTGAGGTATGAAAAACCCCCATGGCTTTCGTGCCCTTTCGGCGTTTTACAGAAGTTACGGGCTTCTGAAGTTCGTTAAAATCCACGACCCCCTGGTCGTGGGTATAAGGGCGAAAAATTGGAAAAAAATATTTTCTCTTTTTTTTCATTCAAGTTGTCCAAAACGCTTAATTATGTAATAGAATCAATGCATTCGACGTTTTACAACATCTGGAGCCGCTTCTTGATGTCGGATTCTGATTCTTTAAAATTCGAAAAATCGAATATTTCGTTCATTTTTCCTAATCGCCGTTTTTTATAGGTTTTTGATTATGGGGAATTTAACGATGAGCTTTATTTTTTATAACAAATATATTTTCGCTTCGAGATTCTGGTCTTCAGGGATTCTGATGTCCTGTGTTTTCGGCCAACGCAGAAAATGGTGATTTTGCTCTTTTTTTTTCGTTTTTCCGATTTTTATAGGTTTCTGACTATGAAGAGTCACGTGACACACGCCGTTTTAAATAAAAATTAATGATGGAATTTTATCATTTGTGTAATAAATCTGCAGAACACCATATTTATACAAAACAAAATTTATTTTAATGTTTAATAGTTTTGCTGCAATTATGACGTTTAATCAAAAAACAATCAAAACAGAGAAACTTTTCACACCATGAACAGCGAATAAAAGCTAACTTGACACAATTTCTTGTTCCGCAGCGAGCACCAAGCTTTTTAAAATTAAAGCAATAGGAATCTGGGGTTTCGAATTCATCATATTCATGACTAAAGTAGCCACTTTTGATGAAAGCATGAGCAATCAAAGAGGTGTATCTTGGAGCACGAAATTGTTCAATTGTTTGATTTAATAAAAGACCAATATTTGCTCTTTTAGAAAGACCAAAATCAGGATGAAATCGACGAATCTTGTCTTCCATCGAACGGTAGATTCCTTTGAAATATCTATTAAAGCCAACATCACAAGGTTGAATCATTCCTGTAGTTTTAGGTGGAATTGTAAGGACATCAATATGTTTACTTTTAACTTCAGGAAGTAATTTCGCTTCATTGAAACCTGACCAAGAATCCAAAAGTAGAACAGAATTTTTTTCTGCTGCAGGCAAAAATTGTTGAATCATCCATTTCTTCATCATTTCTTTACTTACTTTTCCAGATTTGGAAGAGTAACATTTAAGATTTTCAAATGAAGAAAGATCACGTTCAAAATGTTCTGGTTCATTACGTTCGTAAAAACATACCAATACAGGGGTAATAAGCTTTCCAGAAGCATTAATGAGTGGTTGAAGAGTAACGGAATGCGTTGTTGCATTTTTACTTTGAACAGCAGCTTCAACTTTCTTATCACCTTTAAATGCAAGCGTTCGGCCATAGGTCATTTCAAGTTGAATACCCATTTGGTCACTATTGAATACCTGTCAAAGTTTTTTCGTTTTTTGTATCTTGTTATAACTGCACTTACCTTTTTTGGAAGTTTATTATCAATTGTAATTTTTGCTTTATCAACAAAATCTTTTGCTAATTTTTCAACATTTTCCTGTTCATGAGGTTTCTTCAAGCTTACTACTTGGGTAATTTTTCTACCAACAATTCTATGGCGTTTCTTGAAAGACAAAAGAAAGCTGTCACTACCCTGAAACATTTGGTAAAATCAGTTGTTGTTAAACATATTTACTTTAAAGTCATCCAAATGTAAACTATCAGCAATAAAGAAAGCAGCATCAAATAAATCACGATCTTTGACAACTTGTTTATGTTGTTTCCATTTTAAGAATTGTTCAAATAACCGTTTATCAAGTTCACGACGTTTATAACTTCGACTACCAAACTTTCGAACATATTCACGAATTCTGAAATACCAAGATACAAATATTAATGAAACGTTCAAAGTACCGTGAAATTTGTTTGGTAGTTTTAATTCGTCGAAAACGTTTATTTACTCGATTCATCCGATTGCCACGGAATTTTGGATCATCATAAAGAGCCAAAATATTTTTCATATCTGTTAAAGAATACGGAAGTAAAGCGTAACTTTTCTCAGCCCGAGGATCATATTCATCATCAGAGGACTTTTCAGCTTCGCTCTCTTCTGTATCACTGCTTTCATAAATCCCATCAAAACCTTTTACTTCTAAATCATCGTAACTTTCAGGAATTTTACCACTTTTTACAATTGTAAGAAGATGTCCTGGAATAACATATTAATAGAAACGTTATTTACAAAGGGATTACAGACTTTCTACACTATTAGCTGCCATGCAATCAGAAACATTAAAAAACGGTTCACCATGTGGCTTAAATTCAGCGTTAACGATAGATAAGATATTGTTTATCTTTGATGACTCATGCCTTGATAGTTGTTTTTCATTTGGTGTAAGCAATTTTTGAGAAGCTTTAAAATGCATAACTTCTGGTGTACTTTTTTCATTGCTTTCCATTTGGCGAGGGATTTCGAAGAGGCTCTATACAAAAAGCATTTGATTATTCTAATAAAAGCTTGCATAAACTTGCTTGTGATTTTGATAAAAAACAGAAGACGCTAGCTTTTTCAACATTCTTCGACAATAATGTTGTATTTTTAACTGGAGTTTCAACTGATACACCCATCGAATTTTCATAAGCTACAATGTGAAGTGAAAGAGTGCTGTTGTTGATGGAAGAATCAGACTTTTTCAATATCTTTTTATCCTTTTTTTCAACTTCACAAAATGAATCCGTTTCTGGTTCCGTTGTTGAATTTTTCATTGATTTTACCCACGGTTGTGAACTTTTATTATCATTTACATTATCACCTAACATTTTGCATCTTAATGCTGTTTTACAAACCGTTTTCCCGTATTATTAAAACTTAGTAATTATAAGAAAGCCCTCAAATGTACAAAAGTACGAAATATAGATTTAAAATTTTGTAAAACACCATCATTTCTTACAAAATGAATGTTTATCAGTGATTGATTTGCTTTCTGGAATGTCGGTTGGAATCATATTTGAACATTTTTGATTATAATTCAAATTCAAATTTGTGTATTGACGTTTCTCTTCAATTAGAGGGCACCTAAGATTCTGCTGATTTGAAAAGAATTTATCATTCTTTGTTGACATCTAAAACGTAGTTAAATTATGTCAAACAAGGGTAAATTAAGCGAAATATTCTCTCTTTCTTATGTTCGAAATCGCTGGAAAAAAATGAACCTATGGAAACAAAAACAGTCTATCTTTTGCAATATTATGTCTCAAAAAACTGTAAAAACGTTTGCAAATAAAGCAAGCATAAATAAGAATGATGCAACTTTCGATCACAATATTTTGAGAACCTATAAAATTTTTATCGAGCAAACAAACGCCTTCGCAGAGAAAATTGCAAAATTATTTATTTTAATGAATGCCGCTTTAAAACTTAAAACTCATAAGGGATGTGTTTGTAGAGAATCCTATAACATTTCCAAACTGCTCTTACGCAAAAGAAACGCATTTTCTAAATATGAAAAATTCAAAGTTACGAAAAAATATATTTTAAAATGTCAATATAACTCGTCAAAATAAATTTTGTTTTGTATAAATATGGTGTTCTGCAGATTTATTACACAAATGATAAAATTCCATCATTAATTTTTATTTAAAACGGCGTGTGTCACGTGACTCTTCATAGTCAGAAACCTATAAAAATCGGAAAAACGAAAAAAAAAGAGCAAAATCACCATTTTCTGCGTTGGCCGAAAACACAGGACATCAGAATCCCTGAAGACCAGAATCTCGAAGCGAAAATATATTTGTTATAAAAAATAAAGCTCATCGTTAAATTCCCCATAATCAAAAACCTATAAAAAACGGCGATTAGGAAAAATGAACGAAATATTCGATTTTTCGAATTTTAAAGAATCAGAATCCGACATCAAGAAGCGGCTCCAGATGTTGTAAAACGTCGAATGCATTGATTCTATTACATAATTAAGCGTTTTGGACAACTTGAATGAAAAAAAAGAGAAAATATTTTTTTCCAATTTTTCGCCCTTATACCCACGACCAGGGGGTCGTGGATTTTTAACGAACTTCAGAAGCCCGTAACTTCTGTAAAACGCCGAAAGGGCACGAAAGCCATGGGGGTTTTTCATACCTCAAGGGGTACTGTCGAATGCACATATGCCCACAAAAATCCCCGGGTGTCATCTAAAAACGGTCCCTTGTCAGTGGTCTTAAATATTGAGGTAATATCATTTTAAATGATAATACTAGTATCAAAATTTATTGAAAGCATAATTTAACACAGAATTAATTATTTCAGGTCTAATTGTAGGCCATTGGTAAAACGGATAAAAAATATTTGTTTTTTATAAAACAAATAACTTTTATCCGTTTTTCACGGGGGGCTCAAATATTGAAGTAATATCATTTTAAATGATAATACTAGTTTCAAAATTTATTAAAAGCATAATTTAACACAGAAATAATTATTTCAGGTTAAACTGTATGCCATAGGTAAAACGGATAAAAAATATTTGTTTTTTATAAAAAAATTACTTTTATCCGTTTTTCACGGGGTGCTCAAATATTGAAGTAATATCATTTTAAATGATAATACTAGTTTCAAAAATTTATTAAAAGCATAATTTAACACAGAAATAATTATTTCAGGTTAAACTGTATGCCATAGGTAAAACGGATAAAAAATATTTGTTTTTTATAAAAAAATTACTTTTATCCGTTTTTCACGGGGTGCTCAAATATTGAAGTAATATCATTTTAAATGATAATACTAGTTTCAAAATTTATAAAAAGCATTATTTAACACAGAAATAATTATTTCAGGTTAAATTGTATGCCATGGGTAAAACGTATAAAAATTTTTGTTTTTGAAAAAACAAATAAAATTTATCTGTTTTACTCTGTGGTCTTAAATATTGAGGTAATATCATTTTAAATGATAATACTAGTATCAAAATTTATTAAAAGCATAATTTAACACAGAAAAAATTATTTCAGGTCTAATTGTAGGCCATAGGTAAAACGGATAAAAAATATTTGTTTTTTATAAAACAAATAACTTTTATCCGTTTTTCACGGGGGGCTCAAATATTGAAGTAATATCATTTTGAATGATAATACTAGTTTCAAAATTTATTAAGAGCCTAATTTAACACAGAAATAATTATTTCAGGTCTAATTGTAGGCCATAGGTAAAACGGATAAAAAATATTTGTTTTTGAAAAAACAAATAAAATTTATCTGTTTTACTCAGTGGTCTTAAATATTGAGGTAATATCATTTTAAATATTAATACTAGTATCAAAATTTATTAAAAGCATAATTTAACACAGAAATAATTATTTCAGGTCTAATTGTAGGCCATAGGTAAAACGGATAAAAAATATTTGTTTTTGAAAAAACAAATAAAATTTATCTGTTTTACTCAGTGGTCTTAAATATTGAGGTAATATCATTTTAAATGATAATACTAGTAGCACAATTTAATAAAAGCATAATTTAACACAGAAAAAATTATTTCAGGTCTAGTTGTAGGCCATAGGTAAAACGGATAAAAAATATTTGTTTTTTATAAAACAAATAACTTTTATCCGTTTTTCACGGGGGGCTCAAATATTGAAGTAATATCATTTTAAATGATAATACTAGTTTCAAAATTTATTAAAAGCTTAATTTAACACAGAAATAGTTATTTCAGGTTAAACTGTATGCCATAGGTAAAACGGATAAAAAATATTTGTTTTTTATAAAAAAATTACTTTTATCCGTTTTTCACGGGGGGCTCAAATATTGAAGTAATATCATTTTAAATGATAATACTAGTTTCAAAGTTTATTAAAAGCATAATTTAACACAGAAATAATTATTTCAGGTTAAATTGTATGCCATGGGTAAAACGGATAAAAAATATTTGTTTTTGAAAAAAAAAAAAAATTTATCTGTTTTACTCAGTGGTCTTAAATATTGAGGTAATATCATTTTAAATGATAATACTAGTATCAAAATTTATTAAAAGCATAGTTTAACACAGAAAAAATTATTTCAGGTCTAATTGTAGGCCATAGGTAAAACGGATAAAAAATATTTGTTTTTTATAAAACAAATAACTTTTATCCGTTTTTCACGGGGGGCTCAAATATTGAAGTAATATCATTTTGAATGGTAATACTAGTATCAAAATTTATTAAAAGCATAATTTAACACAGAAATAATTATTTCAGGTCTAATTGTAGGCCATAGGTAAAACGGATAAAAAATATTTGTTTTTGAAAAAACAAATAAAATTTATCTGTTTTACTCAGTGGTCTTAAATATTGAGGTAATATCATTTTAAATGATAATACTAGTATCAAAATTTATTAAAAGCATAGTTTAACACAGAAAAAATTATTTCAGGTCTAATTGTAGGCCATAGGTAAAACGGATAAAAAATATTTGTTTTTTATAAAACAAATAACTTTTATCCGTTTTTCACGGGGGGCTCAAATATTGAAGTAATATCATTTTGAATGATAATACTAGTATCAAAATTTATTAAAAGCATAATTTAACACAGAAATAATTATTTCAGGTCTAATTGTAGGCCATAGGTAAAACGGATAAAAAATATTTGTTTTTGAAAAAACAAATAAAATTTATCTGTTTTACTCAGTGGTCTTAAATATTGAGGTAATATCATTTTAAATGATAATACTAGTATCAAAATTTATTAAAAGCATAATTTAACACAGAAAAAATTATTTCAGGTCTAATTGTAGGCCATAGGTAAAACGGATAAAAAATATTTGTTTTTTATAAAACAAATAACTTTTATCCGTTTTTCACGGGGGGCTCATATATTGAAGTAATATCATTTTAAATGATAATACTAGTTTCAAAATTTATTAAAAGCATAATTTAACACAGAAATAATTATTTCAGGTCTAATTGTAGGCCATAGGTAAAACGGATAAAAAATATTTGTTTTTGAAATAACAAATAAAATTTATCTGTTTTACTCAGTGGTCTTAAATATTGAGGTAATATCATTTAAAATGATAATACTAGTTTCAAAATTTATTAAAAGCATAATTTAACACAGAAATAATGATTTCAGGTTAAATTGTATGCCATGGGTAAAACGGATAAAAAATATTTGTTTTTGAAAAAACAAATAAAATTTATCTGTTTTACTCAGTGGTCTTAAATATCGAGGTAATATCATTTTAAATGATAATACTAGTATCAAAATTTATTAAAAGCATAATTTAACACAGAAATAATTATTTCACGTCTAATTGTAGGCCATAGGTAAAACGGATAAAAAATATTTGTTTTTGAAAAAACAAATAAAATTTATCTGTTTTACTCAGTGGTCTTAAATATTGAGGTAATATCATTTTAAATGATAATACTAGTATCAAAATTTATTAAAAGCATAATTTAACACAGAAAAAATTATTTCAGGTCTAATTGTAGGCCATAGGTAAAACGGATAAAAAATATTTGTTTTTTATAAAACAAATAACTTTTATCCGTTTTTCACGGGGGGTTTAAATATTGAAGTAATATCATTTTGAATGATAATACTAGTTTCAAAATTTATTAAGAGCCTAATTTAACACAGAAATAATTATTTCAGATCTAATTGTAGGCCATAGGTAAAACGGATAAAAAATATTTGTTTTTGAAAAAACAAATAAAATTTATCTGTTTTACTCAGTGGTCTTAAATACTGAGGTAACATCATTTTAAATGATAATACTAGTATCAAAATTTATTAAAAGCATAATTTAACACAGAAAAAATTATTTCAGGTCTAATTGTAGGCCATAGGTAAAACGGATAAAAAATATTTGTTTTTTATAAAACAAATAACTTTAATCCGTTTTTCACGGGGGGCTCAAATATAGAAGTAATATCATTTTAAATGATAATACTAGTATCAAAATTTATTAAAAGCATCATTTAACACAGAAATAATTATTTCAGGTCTAATTGTAGGCCATAGGTAAAACGGATAAAAAATATTTGTTTTTTATAAAAAAATTACTTTTATCCGTTTTTCACGGGGTGCTCAAATATTGAAGTAATATCTTTTTAAATGATAATACTAGTTTCAAAATTTATTAAAAGCATATTTTAACACAGAAACAATTATTTCAGGTTAAATTGTATGCCATGGGTAAAACGGATAAAAAATATTTGTTTTTGAAAAAACAAATTAAATTTATCTGTTTTACTTAGTAGTCTTAAATATTGAGGTAATATCATTTTAAATGATAATACTAGTATCAAAATGTATTAAAAGCATAATTTAACACAGAAATAATTATTTCTGGTCTAATTGTAGGCCATAGGTAAAACGGATAAAAAACATTTGTTTTTGAAAAAACAAATAAAATTTATCTGTTTTACTCAGTGGTCTTAAATATTGAGGTAATATCATTTTAAATGATAATACTAGTATCAAAATTTATTAAAAGCATAATTTAACACAGAAATAATTATTTCAGGTCTAATTGTAGGCCATAGGTAAAACGGATAAAAAATATTTGTTTTTTAAAAAACAAATAAAATTTATCTGTTTTACTCAGTGGTCTTAAATATTGAGGTAATATCATTTTAAATGAAAATACTAGTATCAAAATTTATTAAAAGCATAATTTAACACAGAAAAAATTATTTCAGGTCTAATTGTAGGCCATAGGTAAAACGGATAAAAAATATTTGTTTTTTATAAAACAAATAACTTTTATCCGTTTTTCACGGGGGGCTCAAATATTGAAGTAATATCTTTTTAAATGATAATACTAGTTTCAAAATTTATTAAAAGCATATTTTAACACAGAAACAATTATTTCAGGTTAAATTGTATGCCATGGGTAAAACGGATAAAAAATATTTGTTTTTGAAAAAACAAATTAAATTTATCTGTTTTACTTAGTAGTCTTAAATATTGAGGTAATATCATTTTAAATGATAATACTAGTATCAAAATGTATTAAAAGCATAATTTAACACAGAAATAATTATTTCTGGTCTAATTGTAGGCCATAGGTAAAACGGATAAAAAACATTTGTTTTTGAAAAAACAAATAAAATTTATCTGTTTTACTCAGTGGTCTTAAATATTGAGGTAATATCATTTTAAATGATAATACTAGTATCAAAATTTATTAAAAGCATAATTTAACACAGAAATAATTATTTCAGGTCTAATTGTAGGCCATAGGTAAAACGGATAAAAAATATTTGTTTTTTAAAAAACAAATAAAATTTATCTGTTTTACTCAGTGGTCTTAAATATTGAGGTAATATCATTTTAAATGAAAATACTAGTATCAAAATTTATTAAAAGCATAATTTAACACAGAAAAAATTATTTCAGGTCTAATTGTAGGCCATAGGTAAAACGGATAAAAAATATTTGTTTTTTAAAAAACAAATTAAATTTATCTGTTTTACTTAGTAGTCTTAAATATTGAGGTAATATCATTTTAAATGATAATACTAGTATCAAAATTTATTAAAAGCATAATTTAACACAGAAATAATTATTTCAGGTCTAATTGTAGGCCATAGGTAAAACGGATAAAAAATATTTGTTTTTTAAAAAACAAATAAAATTTATCTGTTTTACTCAGTGGTCTTAAATATTGAAGTAATATCATTTTAAATGAAAATACTAGTATCAAAATTTATTAAAAGCATAATTTAACACAGAAATAATTATTTCAGGTCTAATTGTAGGCCATAGGTAAAACGGATAAAAAATATTTGTTTTTTAAAAAACAAATAAAATTTATCTGTTTTACTCAGTGGTCTTAAATATTGAGGTAATATCATTTTAAATGATAATACTAGTTTCAAAATTTATTAAAAGCATAATTTAACACAGAAATAATGATTTCAGGTCTAATTGTAGGCCATAGGTAAAACGGATAAAAAATATTTGTTTTTGAAAAAACAAATAAAATTTATCTGTTTTACTCAGTGGTCTTAAATATTGAGGTAATATCATTTTAAATGATAATACTAGTTTCAAAATTTATTAAAAGCATAATTTAACACAGAAATAAATATTTCAGGTCTAATTGTAGGCCATAGGTAAAACGGATAAAAAATATTTGTTTTTGAAATAACAAATAAAATTTATCTGTTTTACTCAGTGGTCTTAAATATTGAGGTAATATCATTTTAAATGATAATACTAGTTTCAAAATTTATTAAAAGCATAATTTAACACAGAAATAAATATTTCAGGTCTAATTGTAGGCCATAGGTAAAACGGATAAAAAATATTTGTTTTTGAAAAAACAAATAAAATTTATCTGTTTTACTCAGTGGTCTTAAATATCGAGGTAATATCATTTTAAATGATAATACTAGTATCAAAATTTATTAAAAGCATAATTTAACACAGAAATAATTATTTCACGTCTAATTGTAGGCCATAGGTAAAACGGATAAAAAATATTTGTTTTTGAAAAAACAAATAAAATTTATCTGTTTTACTCAGTGGTCTTAAATATTGAGGTAATATCATTTTAAATGATAATACTAGTATCAAAATTTATTAAAAGCATAATTTAACACAGAAAAAATTATTTCAGGTCTAATTGTAGGCCATAGGTAAAACGGATAAAAAATATTTGTTTTTTATAAAACAAATAACTTTTATCCGTTTTTCACGGGGGGTTTAAATATTGAAGTAATATCATTTTGAATGATAATACTAGTTTCAAAATTTATTAAGAGCCTAATTTAACACAGAAATAATTATTTCAGGTCTAATTGTAGGCCATAGGTAAAACGGATAAAAAATATTTGTTTTTGAAAAAACAAATAAAATTTATCTGTTTTACTCAGTGGTCTTAAATATTGAGGTAACATCATTTTAAATGATAATACTAGTATCAAAATTTATTAAAAGCATAATTTAACACAGAAAAAATTATTTCAGGTCTAATTGTAGGCCATAGGTAAAACGGATAAAAAATATTTGTTTTTTATAAAACAAATAACTTTAATCCGTTTTACACGGGGGGCTCAAATATAGAAGTAATATCATTTTAAATGATAATACTAGTATCAAAATTTATTAAAAGCATCATTTAACACAGAAATAATTATTTCAGGTCTAATTGTAGGCCATAGGTAAAACGGATAAAAAATATTTGTTTTTTATAAAAAAATTACTTTTATCCGTTTTTCACGGGGTGCTCAAATATTGAAGTAATATCTTTTTAAATGATAATACTAGTTTCAAAATTTATTAAAAGCATAATTTAACACAGAAATAAATATTTCAGGTCTAATTGTAGGCCATAGGTAAAACGGATAAAAAATATTTGTTTTTGAAATAACAAATAAAATTTATCTGTTTTACTCAGTGGTCTTAAATATTGAGGTAATATCATTTTAAATGATAATACTAGTTTCAAAATTTATTAAAAGCATAATTTAACACAGAAATAAATATTTCAGGTCTAATTGTAGGCCATAGGTAAAACGGATAAAAAATATTTGTTTTTTATAAAACAAATAACTTTAATCCGTTTTACACGGGGGGCTCAAATATAGAAGTAATATCTTTTTAAATGATAATACTAGTTTCAAAATTTATTAAAAGCATAATTTAACACAGAAATAAATATTTCAGGTCTAATTGTAGGCCATAGGTAAAACGGATAAAAAATATTTGTTTTTGAAATAACAAATAAAATTTATCTGTTTTACTCAGTGGTCTTAAATATTGAGGTAATATCATTTTAAATGATAATACTAGTTTCAAAATTTATTAAAAGCATAATTTAACACAGAAATAAATATTTCAGGTCTAATTGTAGGCCATAGGTAAAACGGATAAAAAATATTTGTTTTTGAAAAAACAAATAAAATTTATCTGTTTTACTCAGTGGTCTTAAATATCGAGGTAATATCATTTTAAATGATAATACTAGTATCAAAATTTATTAAAAGCATAATTTAACACAGAAATAATTATTTCACGTCTAATTGTAGGCCATAGGTAAAACGGATAAAAAATATTTGTTTTTGAAAAAACAAATAAAATTTATCTGTTTTACTCAGTGGTCTTAAATATTGAGGTAATATCATTTTAAATGATAATACTAGTATCAAAATTTATTAAAAGCATAATTTAACACAGAAAAAATTATTTCAGGTCTAATTGTAGGCCATAGGTAAAACGGATAAAAAATATTTGTTTTTTATAAAACAAATAACTTTTATCCGTTTTTCACGGGGGGTTTAAATATTGAAGTAATATCATTTTGAATGATAATACTAGTTTCAAAATTTATTAAGAGCCTAATTTAACACAGAAATAATTATTTCAGGTCTAATTGTAGGCCATAGGTAAAACGGATAAAAAATATTTGTTTTTGAAAAAACAAATAAAATTTATCTGTTTTACTCAGTGGTCTTAAATATTGAGGTAACATCATTTTAAATGATAATACTAGTATCAAAATTTATTAAAAGCATAATTTAACACAGAAAAAATTATTTCAGGTCTAATTGTAGGCCATAGGTAAAACGGATAAAAAATATTTGTTTTTTATAAAACAAATAACTTTTATCCGTTTTACACGGGGGGCTCAAATATAGAAGTAATATCATTTTAAATGATAATACTAGTATCAAAATTTATTAAAAGCATCATTTAACACAGAAATAATTATTTCAGGTCTAATTGTAGGCCATAGGTAAAACGGATAAAAAATATTTGTTTTTTATAAAAAAATTACTTTTATCCGTTTTTCACGGGGTGCTCAAATATTGAAGTAATATCTTTTTAAATGATAATACTAGTTTCAAAATTTATTAAAAGCATATTTTAACACAGAAATAATTATTTCAGGTTAAATTGTATGCCATGGGTAAAACGGATAAAAAATATTTGTTTTTGAAAAAACAAATTAAATTTATCTGTTTTACTTAGTAGTCTTAAATATTGAGGTAATATCATTTTAAATGATAATACTAGTATCAAAATTTATTAAAAGCATAATTTAACACAGAAATAATTATTTCTGGTCTAATTGTAGGCCATAGGTAAAACGGATAAAAAATATTTGTTTTTGAAAAAACAAATAAAATTTATCTGTTTTACTCAGTGGTCTTAAATATTGAGGTAATATCATTTTAAATGATAATATTAGTTTCAAAATTTATTAAAAGCATAATTTAACACAGAAATAATTATTTCACGTCTAATTGTAGGCCATAGGTAAAACTGATAAAAAATATTAGTTATTGAAAAAACAAATAAAATTTATCTGTTTTACTCAGTGGTCTTAAATATTGAGGTAATATCATTTTAAATGATAATACTAGTATCAAAATTTATTAAAAGCATAATTTAACACAGAAATAATTATTTCAGGTTAAATTGTATGCCATGGGTAAAACGGATAAAAAATATTTGTTTTTGAAAAAACAAATTAAATTTATCTGTTTTACTTAGTAGTCTTAAATATTGAGGTAATATCATTTTAAATGATAATACTAGTATCAAAATTTATTAAAAGCATAATTTAACACAGAAATAATTATTTCTGGTCTAATTGTAGGCCATAGGTAAAACGGATAAAAAATAATTTTTTTTAAAAAAACAAATTAAATTTATCTGTTTTACTCAGTAGTCTTAAATATTGAGGTAATATCATTTTAAATGATAATACTAGTATCAAAATTTATTAAAAGCATAATTTAACACAGAAATAATTATTTCAGGTCTAATTGTAGGCCATAGGTAAAACGGATAAAAAATATTTGTTTTTTATAAAAAAATTACTTTTATCCGTTTTTCACGGGGTGCTCAAATATTGAAGTAATATCTTTTTAAATGATAATACTAGTTTCAAAATTTATTAAAAGCATAATTTAACACAGAAATAATTATTTCAGGTTAAATTGTATGCCATGGGTAAAACGGATAAAAAATATTTGTTTTTGAAAAAACAAATTAAATTTATCTGTTTTACTCAGTAGTCTTAAATATTGAGGTAATATCATTTTAAATGATAATACTAGTATCAAAATTTATTAAAAGCATAATTTAACACAGAAATAATTATTTCAGGTTAAATTGTATGCCATGGGTAAAACGGATAAAAAATATTTGTTTTTAAAAAAACAAAGTAAATTTATCTGTTTTACTCAGTGGTCTTAAATATTGAGGTAATATCATTTTAAATGATAATATTAGTTTCAAAATTTATTAAAAGCATAATTTAACACAGAAATAATTATTTCTGGTCTAATTGTAGGCCATAGGTAAAACGGATAAAAAATATTTGTTTTTAAAAAAACAAATTAAATTTATCTGTTTTACTCAGTAGTCTTAAATATTGAGGTAATATCATTTGAAATGATAATACTAGTATCAAAATTTATTAAAAGCATAATTTAACACAGAAATAATTATTTCAGGTCTAATTGTAGGCCATAGGTAAAACGGATAAAAAATATTTGTTTTTTATAAAAAAATTACTTTTATCCGTTTTTCACGGGGTGCTCAAATATTGAAGTAATATCTTTTTAAATGATAATACTAGTTTCAAAATTTATTAAAAGCATATTTTAACACAGAAATAATTATTTCAGGTTAAATTGTATGCCATGGGTAAAACGGATAAAAAATATTTGTTTTTGAAAAAACAAATTAAATTTATCTGTTTTACTTAGTAGTCTTAAATATTGAGGTAATATCATTTTAAATGATAATACTAGTATCAAAATTTATTAAAAGCATAATTTAACACAGAAATAATTATTTCTGGTCTAATTGTAGGCCATAGGTAAAACGGATAAAAAATATTTGTTTTTGAAAAAACAAATAAAATTTATCTGTTTTACTCAGTGGTCTTAAATATTGAGGTAACATCATTTTAAATGATAATACTAGTATCAAAATTTATTAAAAGCATAATTTAACACAGAAAAAATTATTTCAGGTCTAATTGTAGGCCATAGGTAAAACGGATAAAAAATATTTGTTTTTTATAAAACAAATAACTTTAATCCGTTTTTCACGGGGGGCTCAAATATTGAAGTAATATCATTTTAAATGATAATACTAGTTTCAAAATTTATTAAAAGCTTAATTTAACACAGAAAAAATTATTTCAGGTCTAACTGTAGGCCATAGGTAAAACGGATAAAAAATATTTGTTTTTGAAAAAACAAATTAAATTTATCTGTTTTACTCAGTAGTCTTAAATATTGAGGTAATATCATTTTAAATGATAATACTAGTATCAAAATTTATTAAAAGCATAATTTAACACAGAAATAATTATTTCAGGTTAAATTGTATGCCATGGGTAAAACGGATAAAAAATATTTGTTTTTAAAAAAACAAATTAAATTTATCTGTTTTACTCAGTAGTCTTAATTATTGAGGTAATATCATTTTAAATGATAATACTAGTATCAAAATTTATTAAAAGCATAATTTAACACAGAAATAATTATTTCAGGTTAAATTGTATGCCATGGGTAAAACGGATAAAAAATATTTGTTTTTAAAAAAACAAAGTAAATTTATCTGTTTTACTCAGTGGTCTTAAATATTGAGGTAATATCATTTTAAATGATAATATTAGTTTCAAAATTTATTAAAAGCATTATTTAACACAGAAATAATTATTTCAGGTTAAATTGTATGCCATGGGTAAAACGGATAAAAAATATTTGTTTTTAAAAAAACAAAGTAAATTTATCTGTTTTACTCAGTGGTCTTAAATATTGAGGTAATATCATTTTAAATGATAATATTAGTTTCAAAATTTATTAAAAGCATAATTTAACACAGAAATAATTATTTCCGGTCTTATTGTAGGCCATAGGTAAAACGGATAAAAAATATTTGTTTTTTATAAAAAAATTACTTTTATCCGTTTTTCACGGGGTGCTCAAATATTGAAGAAATATCATTTTAAATGATAATACTAGTTTCAAAATTTATTAAAAGCATAATTTAACACAGAAATAATTACTTCAGGTTAAATTGTATGCCATAGGTAAAACGGATAAAAGTTATTTGTTTTTGAAAAAACAAATAAAATTTATCTGTTTTACTTAGTGGTCTTAAATATTGAGGTAATATCATTTTAAATAATAGTACTAGTTTCAAAATTTATTAAAAGCATAATTTAACACAGAAATAATTATTTCAGGTTAAAATGTATGCCATAGGTAAAACGGATAAAAAATATTTGTTTTTTATAAAAAAATTACTTTTATCCGTTTTTCACGGGGTGCTCAAATATTGAAGAAATATCATTTTAAATGATAGTACTAGTTTCAAAATTTATTAAAAGCATAATTTAACACAGAAATAATTACTTCAGATTAAATTGTATGCCATAGGTAAAACGGATAAAAGTTATTTGTTTTTGAAAAAACAAATAAAATTTATCTGTTTTACTTAGTGGTCTTAAATATTGAGGTAATATCATTTTAAATAATAGTACTAGTTTCAAAATTTATTAAAAGCATAATTTAACACAGAAATAATTACTTCAGGTTAAATTGTATGCCATAGGTAAAACGGATAAAAGTTATTTGTTTTTGAAAAAACAAATAAAATATATCCGTTTTTCACAGGGGGCTCAAATATTGAAGTAATATCATTTTAAATGATAATACTAGTTTCAAAATTTATTAAAAGCATAATTTAACACAGAAAAAATTATTTCAGGTTAAAATGTATGCCATAGGTAAAACGGATAAAAAATATTTGTTTTTGAAAAAACAAATAAAATTTATCTGTTTTACTCAATGGTCATAAATATTGAAGTAATATCATTTTAAATGATAACACTAGTTTCAAAATTTATTAAAAGCATAATTTTACACAGAAATTATTATTTCAGGTTAAATTGTATGCCATAGGTAAAACGGAAAAAAGTTATTTGTTTTTGAAAAAACAAATAAAATTTATCCGTTTTTCACAGGGGGCTCAAATATTGAAGTAATATCATTTTAAATGATAATACTAGTTTCAAAATTTATTAAAAGCATAATTTAACACAGAAATAATTACTTCAGGTTAAATTGTATGCCATAGGTAAAACGGATAAAAGTTATTTGTTTTTGAAAAAACAAATAAAATTTATCCGTTTTTCACAGGGGGCTCAAATATTGAAGTAATATCATTTTAAATGATAATACTAGTTTCAAAATTTATTAAAAGCATAATTTAACACAGAAATAATTACTTCAGGTTAAATTGTATGCCATAGGTAAAACGGATAAAAGTTATTTGTTTTTGAAAAAACAAATAAAATTTATCCGTTTTTCACAGGGGGCTCAAATATTGAAGTAATATCATTTTAAATGATAATACTAGTATCAAAATTTATTAAAAGCATAATTTAACACAGAAATAATTACTTCAGGTTAAATTGTATGCCATAGGTAAAACGGATAAAAGTTATTTGTTTTTGAAAAAACAAATGAAATTTATCCGTTTTTCACAGGGGGCTCAAATATTGAGGTAATATCATTTTAAATAATAGTACTAGTTTCAAAATTTATTAAAAGCATAATTTAACACAGAAATAATTACTTCAGGTTAAATTGTATGCCATAGGTAAAACGGATAAAAGTTATTTGTTTTTGAAAAAACAAATAAAATTTATCTGTTTTACTTAGTGGTCTTAAATATTCAGGTAATATCATTTTAAATAATAGTACTAGTTTCAAAATTTATTAAAAGCATAATTTAACACAGAAATAATTACTTCAGGTTAAATTGTATGCCATAGGTAAAACGGATAAAAGTTATTTGTTTTTGAAAAAACAAATAAAATATATCCGTTTTTCACAGGGGGCTCAAATATTGAAGTAATATCATTTTAAATGATAATACTAGTTTCAAAATTTATTAAAAGCATAATTTAACACAGAAATAATTATTTCAGGTTAAAATGTATGCCATAGGTAAAACGGATAAAAAATATTTGTTTTTGAAAAAACAAATAAAATTTATCTGTTTTACTCAATGGTCTTAAATATTGAAGTAATATCATTTTAAATGATAACACTAGTTTCAAAATTTATTAAAAGCATAATTTTACACAGAAATAATTATTTCAGGTTAAATTGCATGCCATAGGTAAAACGGAAAAAAGTTATTTGTTTTTGAAAAAACAAATAAAATTTATCCGTTTTTCACAGGGGGCTCAAATATTGAAGTAATATCATTTTAAATGATAATACTAGTTGCAAAATTTATTAAAAGCATAATTTAACACAGAAATAATTACTTCAGGTTAAATTGTATGCCATAGGTAAAACGGATAAAAGTTATTTGTTTTTGAAAAAACAAATAAAATTTATCCGTTTTTCACAGGGGGCTCAAATATTGAAGTAATATCATTTTAAATGATAATACTAGTTTCAAAATTTATTAAAAGCATAATTTAACACAGAAATAATTACTTCAGGTTAAATTGTATGCCATAGGTAAAACGGATAAAAGTTATTTGTTTTTGAAAAAACAAATAAAATTTATCCGTTTTTCACAGGGGGCTCAAATATTGAAGTAATATCATTTTAAATGATAATACTAGTATCAAAATTTATTAAAAGCATAATTTAACACAGAAATAATTATTTCAGGTTAAATTGTATGCCATGGGTAAAACGGATAAAAAATATTTGTTTTTAAAAAAACAAATTAAATTTATCTGTTTTACTCAGTGGTCTTAAATATTGAGGTAATATCATTTTAAATGATAATATTAGTTTCAAAATTTATTAAAAGCATAATTTAACACAGAAATAATTATTTCAGGTCTTATTGTAGGCCATAGGTAAAACGGATAAAAAATATTTTTTTTTTATAAAAAAATTACTTTTATCCGTTTTTCACGGGGTGCTCAAATATTGAAGAAATATCATTTTAAATGATAATACTAGTTTCAAAATTTATTAAAAGCATAATTTAACACAGAAATATTTACTTCAGGTTAAATTGTATGCCATAGGTAAAACGGATAAAAGTTATTTGTTTTTGAAAAAACAAATAAAATTTATCTGTTTTACTTAGTGGTCTTAAATATTGAGGTAATATCATTTTAAATAATAGTACTAGTTTCAAAATTTATTAAAAGCATAATTTAACACAGAAATAATTATTTCAGGTTAAAATGTATGCCATAGGTAAAACGGATAAAAAATATTTGTTTTTTATAAAAAAATTACTTTTATCCGTTTTTCACGGGGTGCTCAAATATTGAAGAAATATCATTTTAAATGATAATACTAGTTTCAAAATTTATTAAAAGCATAATTTAACACAGAAATAATTACTTCAGGTTAAATTGTATGCCATAGGTAAAACGGATAAAAGTTATTTGTTTTTGAAAAAACAAATAAAATATATCCGTTTTTCACAGGGGGCTCAAATATTGAAGTAATATCATTTTAAATGATAATACTAGTTTCAAAATTTATTAAAAGCATAATTTAACACAGAAATAATTATTTCAGGTTAAAATGTATGCCATAGGTAAAACGGAAAAAAATATTTGTTTTTGAAAAAACAAATAAAATTTATCTGTTTTACTCAGTGGTCTTAAATGTTGAGGTAATATCATTTTAAATGATAATACTAGTATCAAAATTTATTAAAAGCATAATTTAACACAGAAATAATTATTTCAGGTCTAATTGTAGGCCATAGGTAAAACGGATAAAAAATATTTGTTTTTTATAAAACAAATAACTTTTATACCGTTTTTTACAGGGGGCTCAAATATTGAAGTAATATCATTTTAAATGATAATACTAGTTTCAAAATTTATTAAAAGCATAATTTAACACAGAAATAATTATTTCAGGTTAAAATGTATGCCATAGGTAAAACGGATAAAAATTATTTGTTTTTGAAAAAAAAATTACTTTTATCCGTTTTTCACAGGGGGCTCAAATATTGAAGTAATATCATTTTAAATGATAATACTAGTATCAAAATTTATTAAAAGCATAATTTAACACAGAAATAATTATTTCAGGTTAAAATGTATGCCATAGGTAAAACGGATAAAAATTATTTGTTTTTGAAAAAAAAATTACTTTTATCCGTTTTTCACAGGGGGCTCAAATATTGAAGTAATATCATTTTAAATGATAATACTAGTATCAAAATTTATTAAAAGCATAATTTAACACAGAAATAATAATTTCAGGTCTAATTGTAGGCCATATGTAAAACGGATAAAAATTATTTGTTTTTGAAAAAAAAATTACTTTTATCCGTTTTTCACAGGGGGCTCAAATATTGAAGTAATATCTTTTTAAATGATAATACTAGTTTCAAAATTTATTAAAAGCATAATTTAACACAGAATTAATTATTTCAGGTCTAATTGTAGGCCATAGGTAAAACGGATAAAAAATATTTGTTTTTTATAAAACAAATAACTTTTATACCGTTTTTCACAGGGGGCTCAAATATTGAAGTAATATCATTTTAAATGATAATACTAGTTTCAAAATTTATTAAAAGCATAATTTAACACAGAAATAATTATTTCAGGTTAAATTGTATGCCATAGGTAAAACGGAAAAAAGTTATTTGTTTTTGAAAAAACAAATAAAATTTATCCGTTTTTCACAGGGGGCTCAAATATCGAAGTAATATCATTTTAAATGATAATACTAGTTTCAAAATTTATTAAAAGCATAATTTAACACAGAAATAATTATTTCAGGTTAAAATGTATGCCATAGGTAAAACGGAAAAAAATATTTGTTTTTGAAAAAACAAATAAAATTTATCTGTTTTACTCAGTGGTCTTAAATGTTGAGGTAATATCATTTTAAATGATAATACTAGTATCAAAATTTATTAAAAGCATAATTTAACACAGAAATAATTATTTCAGGTCTAATTGTAGGCCATAGGTAAAACGGATAAAAAATATTTGTTTTTTATAAAACAAATAACTTTTATACCGTTTTTTACAGGGGGCTCAAATATTGAAGTAATATCATTTTAAATGATAATACTAGTTTCAAAATTTATTAAAAGCATAATTTAACACAGAAATAATTATTTCAGGTTAAAATGTATGCCATAGGTAAAACGGATAAAAATTATTTGTTTTTGAAAAAAAAATTACTTTTATCCGTTTTTCACAGGGGGCTCAAATATTGAAGTAATATCATTTTAAATGATAATACTAGTATCAAAATTTATTAAAAGCATAATTTAACACAGAAATAATTATTTCAGGTTAAAATGTATGCCATAGGTAAAACGGATAAAAATTATTTGTTTTTGAAAAAAAAATTACTTTTATCCGTTTTTCACAGGGGGCTCAAATATTGAAGTAATATCATTTTAAATGATAATACTAGTATCAAAATTTATTAAAAGCATAATTTAACACAGAAATAATTATTTCAGGTCTAATTGTAGGCCATATGTAAAACGGATAAAAATTATTTGTTTTTGAAAAAAAAATTACTTTTATCCGTTTTTCACAGGGGGCTCAAATATTGAAGTAATATCTTTTTAAATGATAATACTAGTTTCAAAATTTATTAAAAGCATAATTTAACACAGAATTAATTATTTCAGGTCTAATTGTAGGCCATAGGTAAAACGGATAAAAAATATTTGTTTTTTATAAAACAAATAACTTTTATACCGTTTTTCACAGGGGGCTCAAATATTGAAGTAATATCATTTTAAATGATAATACTAGTTTCAAAATTTATTAAAAGCATAATTTAACACAGAAATAATTATTTCAGGTTAAATTGTATGCCATAGGTAAAACGGATAAAAAATATTTGTTTTTGAAAAAACAAATAAAATTTATCTGTTTTACTCAGTGGTCTTAAATATTGAGGTAATATCATTTTAAATGATAATACTAGTATCAAAATTTATTAAAAGCATCATTTAACACAGAAATAATTATTTCAGGTTAAAATGTATGCCATAGGTAAAACGGATAAAAAATATTTGTTTTTTATAAAAAAATTACTTTTATCCGTTTTTCACGTGGTGTTCAAATATTGAAGTAATATCATTTTAAATGATAATACTAGTTTCAAAATTTATTAAAAGCATAATTTAACACAGAAATAATTACTTCAGGTTAAATTGTATGCCATAGGTAAAACGGATAAAAGTTATTTGTTTTTGAAAAAACAAATAAAATTTATCCGTTTTTCACAGGGGGCTCAAATATTGAAGTAATATCATTTTAAATGATAATACTAGTTTCAAAATTTATTAAAAGCAAAATTTAACACAGAAATAATTATTCAGGTTAAAATGTATGCCATAGGCAAAACGGATAAAAAATATTTGTTTTTTATAAAAAAATTACTTTTATCCGTTTTTCACAGGGGGCTCAAATATTGAAGTAATATCATTTTAAATGATAATACTAGTATCAAAATTTATTAAAAGCATAATTTAACACAGAAATAATTATTTCAGGTTAAAATGTATGCCATAGGTAAAACGGATAAAAATTATTTGTTTTTGAAAAAAAAATTACTTTTATCCGTTTTTCACAGGGGGCTCAAATATTGAAGTAATATCATTTTAAATGATAATACTAGTATCAAAATTTATTAAAAGCATAATTTAACACAGAAATAATTATTTCAGGTCTAATTGTAGGCCATATGTAAAACGGATAAAAATTATTTGTTTTTGAAAAAAAAATTACTTTTATCCGTTTTTCACAGGGGGCTCAAATATTGAAGTAATATCTTTTTAAATGATAATACTAGTTTCAAAATTTATTAAAAGCATAATTTAACACAGAATTAATTATTTCAGGTCTAATTGTAGGCCATAGGTAAAACGGATAAAAAATATTTGTTTTTTATAAAACAAATAACTTTTATACCGTTTTTCACAGGGGGCTCAAATATTGAAGTAATATCATTTTAAATGATAATACTAGTTTCAAAATTTATTAAAAGCATAATTTAACACAGAAATAATTATTTCAGGTTAAATTGTATGCCATAGGTAAAACGGATAAAAAATATTTGTTTTTGAAAAAACAAATAAAATTTATCTGTTTTACTCAGTGGTCTTAAATATTGAGGTAATATCATTTTAAATGATAATACTAGTATCAAAATTTATTAAAAGCATCATTTAACACAGAAATAATTATTTCAGGTTAAAATGTATGCCATAGGTAAAACGGATAAAAAATATTTGTTTTTTATAAAAAAATTACTTTTATCCGTTTTTCACGTGGTGTTCAAATATTGAAGTAATATCATTTTAAATGATAATACTAGTTTCAAAATTTATTAAAAGCATAATTTAACACAGAAATAATTACTTCAGGTTAAATTGTATGCCATAGGTAAAACGGATAAAAGTTATTTGTTTTTGAAAAAACAAATAAAATTTATCCGTTTTTCACAGGGGGCTCAAATATTGAAGTAATATCATTTTAAATGATAATACTAGTTTCAAAATTTATTAAAAGCATAATTTAACACAGAAATAATTACTTCAGGTTAAATTGTATGCCATAGGTAAAACGGATAAAAAATATTTGTTTTTGAAAAAACAAATAAAATTTATCTGTTTTACTCAGTGGTCTTAAATATTGAGGTAATATCATTTTAAATGATAATACTAGTATCAAAATTTATTAAATGCATAATTTAACACAGAAATAATTATTTCAGGTCTAATTGTAGGCCATAGGTAAAACGGATAAAAAATATTTGTTTTTTATAAAACAAATAACTTCTATCCGTTTTTCACAGGGGGCTCAAATATTGAAGTAATATCATTTTAAATGATAATACTAGTTTCAAAATTTATTAAAAGCATAATTTAACACAGAAATAATTATTTCAGGTTAAACTGTATGCCACAGGTAAAACGGATAAAAAATATTTGTTTTTGAAAAAACAAATAAAATTTATCTGTTTTACTCAATGGTCTTAAATATTGAAGCAATATGATTTTAAATGATAATACTAGTTTCAAAATTTATTAAGAGCATAATTTAACACAGAAATAATTATTTCAGGTCTTATTGTATGCCATAGGTAAAACGGATAAAAAATATTTGTTTTTGAAAAAACAAATAAAATTTATCTGTTTTACTCAATGGTCTTAAATATTGAAGTAATATCATTTTAAATGATAATACTAGTTTCAAAATTTATTAAAAGCATAATTTTACACAGAAATAATTATTTCAGGTATAACTGTATGCCATAGGTAAAACGGATAAAAAATATTTGTTTTTTATAAAACAAATAACTTTTATCCGTTTTTCACAGGGGGCTCAAATATTGAAGTAATATCATTTTAAATGATAATACTAGTTTCAAAATTTATTAAAAGCATAATTTTACACAGAAATAATTATTTCAGGTATAACTGTATGCCATAGGTAAAACGGATAAAAAATATTTGTTTTTGAAAAAACAAATAAAATTTATCTGTTTTACTCAGTGGTCTTAAATATTGAGGTAATATTATTTTAAATGATAATACTAGTATCAAAATTTATTAAAAGCATAATTTAACACAGAAATAATTATTTCAGGTCTAATTGTAGGCCATAGGTAAAACGGATAAAAAATATTTGTTTTTTATAAAACAAATAACTTTTATCCGTTTTTCACAGGGGGCTCAAATATTGAAGTAATATCATTTTAAATGATAATACTAGTTTCAAAATTTATTAAAAGCATAATTTAACACAGAAATAATTATTTCAGGTTAAACTGTATGCCACAGGTAAAACGGATAAAAAATATTTGTTTTTGAAAAAACAAATAAATTTTATCTGTTTTACTCAATGGTCTTAAATATTGAAGTAATATCATTTTAAATGATAATACTAGTTTCAAAATTTATTAAAAGCATAATTTTACACAGAAATAGTTATTTCAGGTATAACTGTATGCCATAGGTAAAACGGATAAAAAATATTTGTTTTTTATAAAACAAATAACTTTTATACCGTTTTTTACAGGGGGCTCAAATAATGAAGTAATATCATTTTAAATGATAATACTAGTTTAAAAATTTATTAAAAGCATAATTTTACACAGAAATAATTATTTCAGGTATAACTGTATGCCATAGGTAAAACGGATAAAAAATATTTGTTTTTTATAAAACAAATAACTTTTATCCGTTTTTCACAGGGGGCTCAAATATTGAAGTAATATCATTTTAAATGATAATACTAGTTTCAAAATTTATTAAGAGCCTAATTTAACACAGAAATAATTATTTCAGGTCTAATTGTAGGCCATAGGTAAAACGGATAAAAAATATTTGTTTTTTATAAAACAAATAACTTTTATCCGTTTTTCACAGGGGGCTCAAATATTGAAGTAATATCATTTTAAATGATAATACTAGTTTCAAAATTTATTAAAAGCATAATTTTACACAGAAATAATTATTTCAGGTTAAACTGTATGCCACAGGTAAAACGGATAAAAAATATTTGTTTTTGAAAAAACAAATAAAATTTATCTGTTTTACTCAATGGTCTTAAATATTGAAGCAATATGATTTTAAATGATAATACTAGTTTCAAAATTTATTAAGAGCATAATTTAACACAGAAATAATAATTTCAGGTCTTGTTGTATGCCATAGGTAAAACGGTTAAAAAATATTTGTTTTTGAAAAAACAAATAAAATTTATCTGTTTTACTCAATGGTCTTAAATATTGAAGTAATATCATTTTAAATGATAATACTAGTTTCAAAATTTATTAAAAGCATAATTTTACACAGAAATAATTATTTCAGGTATAACTGTATGCCATAGGTAAAACGGATAAAAAATATTTGTTTTTTATAAAACAAAAAACTTTTATCCGTTTTTCACAGGGGGCTCAAATATTGAAGTAATATCATTTTAAATGATAATACTAGTTTCAAAATTTATTAAGAGCCTAATTTAACACAGAAATAATTATTTCAGGTCTAATTGTAGGCCATAGGTAAAACGGATAAAAAATATTTGTTTTTTATAAAACAAATAACTTTTATCCGTTTTTCACAGGCGGCTCAAATATTGAAGTAATATCATTTTAAATGATAATACTAGTTTCAAAATTTATTAAAAGCATAATTTTACACAGAAATAATTATTTCAGGTTAAAATGTATGCCATAGGTAAAACGGATAAAAAATATTTGTTTTTGAAAAAACAAATAAAATTTATCTGTTTTACTCAATGGTCTTAAATATTGAAGTAATATCATTTTAAATGATAATATTAGTTTCAAAATTTATTAAGAGCATAATTTAACACAGAAATAATTATTTCAGGTCTTATTGTATGCCATAGGTAAAACGGATAAAAAATATTTGTTTTTGAAAAAACAAATAAAATTTATCTGTTTTACTCAATGGTCTTAAATATTGAAGTAATATCATTTTAAATGATAATACTAGTTTCAAAATTTCTTAAAAGCATAATTTAACACAGAAATAATTACTTCAGGTTAAATTGTATGCCATAGGTAAAACGGATAAAAGTTATTTGTTTTTGAAAAAACAAATAAAATTTATCCGTTTTTCACAGGGGGCTCAAATATTGAAGTAATATCATTTTAAATGATAATATTAGTTTCAAAATTTATTAAAAGCATAATTTAACACAGAAATAATTATTTCAGGTTAAAATGTATGCCATAGGTAAAACGGATAAAAAATATTTGTTTTTTATAAAATAAATAACTTTTATCCGTTTTTCACGAGGTGCTCAAATATTGAAGTAATATCATTTTAAATGATAATACTAGTTTCAAAATTTATTAAAAGCATAATTTAACACAGAAATAATTACTTCAGGTTAAATTGTATGCCATAGGTAAAACGGATAAAAATTATTTGTTTTTGTAAAAACAAAAAAAATTTATCCGTTTTTCACAGGGGGCTCAAATATTGAAGTAATATCATTTTAAATGATAATACTAGTTTCAAAATTTATTAAAAGCATAATTAAACACAGAAATAATTATTTCAGGTCAAAATGTATGCCATAGGTAAAACGGATAAAAAATATTTGTTTTTGAAAAAACAAATAAAATTTATCTGTTTTACTCAGTGGTCTTAAATATTGGTGTAATATCATTTTAAATGATAATACTAGTATCAAAATTTATTAAAAGCATTATTTAACACAGAAATAATTATTTCAGGTCTAATTGTAGGCCATAGGTAAAACGGATAAAAAATATTTGTTTTTTATAAAATAAATAACTTTTATCCGTTTTTCACAGGGGGCTCAAATATTGAAGTAATATCATTTTAAATGATAATACTAGTTTCAAAATTTATTAAAAGCATATTTTAACACAGAAATAATTATTTCAGGTTAAATTGTATGCCATAGGTTAAACGGATAAAAAATATTTGTTTTTTATATAATAAATAACTTTTATCCGTTTTTCACGGGGGGCTCAAATATTGAAGTAATATCATTTTAAATATTAATACTAGTTTCAAAGTTTATTAAAAGCATTATTTAACACAGAAATAATTATTTCAGGTATAACTGTATGCCATAGGTAAAACGGATAAAAAATATTTGTTTTTTATATAATAAATAACTTTTATCCGTTTTTCACGGGGGGCTCAAATATTGAAGTAATATCATTTTAAATATTAATACTAGTTTCAAAATTTATTAAAAGCATAATTAAACACAGAAATAATTATTTCAGGTCAAAATGTATGCCATAGGTAAAACGGATAAAAAATATTTGTTTTTGAAAAAACAAATAAAATTTATCTGTTTTACTCAGTGGTCTTAAATATTGGTGTAGTATCATTTTAAATGATAATACTAGTATCAAAATTTATTAAAAGCATTATTTAACACAGAAATAATTATTTCAGGTCTAATTGTAGGCCATAGGTAAAACGGATAAAAAATATTTGTTTTTTATAAAATAAATAACTTTTATCCGTTTTTCACAGGGGGCTCAAATATTGAAGTAATATCATTTTAAATGATAATACTAGTTTCAAAATTTATTAAAAGCATATTTTAACACAGAAATAATTATTTCAGGTTAAATTGTATGCCATAGGTTAAACGGATAAAAAATATTTGTTTTTTATATAATAAATAACTTTTATCCGTTTTTCACGGGGGGCTCAAATATTGAAGTAATATCATTTTAAATATTAATACTAGTTTCAAAGTTTATTAAAAGCATTATTTAACACAGAAATAATTATTTCAGGTATAACTGTATGCCATAGGTAAAACGGATAAAAAATATTTGTTTTTTATATAATAAATAACTTTTATCCGTTTTTCACGGGGGGCTCAAATATTGAAGTAATATCATTTTAAATATTAATACTAGTTTCAAAATTTATTAAAAGCATAATTAAACACAGAAATAATTATTTCAGGTCAAAATGTATGCCATAGGTAAAACGGATAAAAAATATTTGTTTTTGAAAAAACAAATAAAATTTATCTGTTTTACTCAATGGTCTTAAATATTGAAGTAATATCATTTTAAATGATAATACTAGTTTCAAAATTTATTAAAAGCATAATTTAACACAGAAATAATTATTTCAGGTTAAAATGTATGCCATAGGTAAAACGGATAAAAAATATTTGTTTTTGAAAAAACAAATAAAATTTATCTGTTTTACTCAATGGTCTTAAATATTGAAGTAATATCATTTTAAATGATAATACTAGTTTCAAAATTTCTTAAAAGCATAATTTAACACAGAAATAATTACTTCAGGTTAAATTGTATGCCATAGGTAAAACGGATAAAAGTTATTTGTTTTTGAAAAAACAAATAAAATTTATCCGTTTTTCACGGGGGGCTCAAATATTGAAGTAATATCATTTTAAATGATAATATTAGTTTCAAAATTTATTAAAAGCATAATTTAACACAGAAATAATTATTTCAGGTTAAAATGTATGCCATAGGTAAAACGGATAAAAAATATTTGTTTTTTATAAAATAAATAACTTTTATCCGTTTTTCACGAGGTGCTCAAATATTGAAGTAATATCATTTTAAATGATAATACTAGTTTCAAAATTTATTAAAAGCATAATTTAACACAGAAATAATTACTTCAGGTTAAATTGTATGCCATAGGTAAAACGGATAAAAATTATTTGTTTTTGTAAAAACAAAAAAAATTTATCCGTTTTTCACAGGGGGCTCAAATATTGAAGTAATATCATTTTAAATGATAATACTAGTTTCAAAATTTATTAAAAGCATAATTAAACACAGAAATAATTATTTCAGGTCAAAATGTATGCCATAGGTAAAACGGATAAAAAATATTTGTTTTTGAAAAAACAAATAAAATTTATCTGTTTTACTCAGTGGTCTTAAATATTGGTGTAATATCATTTTAAATGATAATACTAGTATCAAAATTTATTAAAAGCATTATTTAACACAGAAATAATTATTTCAGGTCTAATTGTAGGCCATAGGTAAAACGGATAAAAAATATTTGTTTTTTATAAAATAAATAACTTTTATCCGTTTTTCACAGGGGGCTCAAATATTGAAGTAATATCATTTTAAATGATAATACTAGTTTCAAAATTTATTAAAAGCATATTTTAACACAGAAATAATTATTTCAGGTTAAATTGTATGCCATAGGTTAAACGGATAAAAAATATTTGTTTTTTATAAAACAAAAAACTTTTATCCGTTTTTCACAGGGGGCTCAAATATTGAAGTAATATCATTTTAAATGATAATACTAGTTTCAAAATTTATTAAGAGCCTAATTTAACACAGAAATAATTATTTCAGGTCTAATTGTAGGCCATAGGTAAAACGGATAAAAAATATTTGTTTTTTATAAAACAAATAACTTTTATCCGTTTTTCACAGGCGGCTCAAATATTGAAGTAATATCATTTTAAATGATAATACTAGTTTCAAAATTTATTAAAAGCATAATTTGACACAGAAATAATTATTTCAGGTTAAAATGTATGCCATAGGTAAAACGGATAAAAAATATTTGTTTTTGAAAAAACAAATAAAATTTATCCGTTTTTCACAGGCGGCTCAAATATTGAAGTAATATCATTTTAAATGATAATACTAGTTTCAAAATTTATTAAAAGCATAATTTTACACAGAAATAATTATTTCAGGTCTTATTGTATGCCATAGGTAAAACGGATAAAAAATATTTGTTTTTGAAAAAACAAATAAAATTTATCTGTTTTACTCAATGGTCTTAAATATTGAAGTAATATCATTTTAAATGATAATACTAGTTTCAAAATTTATTAAAAGCATAATTTAACACAGAAATAATTGTTTCAGGTTAAAATGTATGCCATAGGTAAAACGGATAAAAAATATTTGTTTTTGAAAAAACAAATAAAATTTATCTGTTTTACTCAATGGTCTTAAATATTGAAGTAATATCATTTTAAATGATAATACTAGTTTCAAAATTTCTTAAAAGCATAATTTAACACAGAAATAATTACTTCAGGTTAAATTGTATGCCATAGGTAAAACGGATAAAAGTTATTTGTTTTTGAAAAAACAAATAAAATTTATCCGTTTTTCACAGGGGGCTCAAATATTGAAGTAATATCATTTTAAATGATAATATTAGTTTCAAAATTTATTAAAAGCATAATTTAACACAGAAATAATTATTTCAGGTTAAAATGTATGCCATAGGTAAAACGGATAAAAAATATTTGTTTTTTATAAAATAAATAACTTTTATCCGTTTTTCACGGGGTGCTCAAATATTGAAGTAATATCATTTTAAATGATAATACTAGTTTCAAAATTTATTAAAAGCATAATTTAACACAGAAATAATTACTTCAGGTTAAATTGTATGCCATAGGTAAAACGGATAAAAATTATTTGTTTTTGTAAAAACAAAAAAAATTTATCCGTTTTTCACAGGGGGCTCAAATATTGAAGTAATATCATTTTAAATGATAATACTAGTTTCAAAATTTATTAAAAGCATAATTAAACACAGAAATAATTATTTCAGGTCAAAATGTATGCCATAGGTAAAACGGATAAAAAATATTTGTTTTTGAAAAAACAAATAAAATTTATCTGTTTTACTCAGTGGTCTTAAATATTGGTGTAATATCATTTTAAATGATAATACTAGTATCAAAATTTATTAAAAGCATTATTTAACACAGAAATAATTATTTCAGGTCTAATTGTAGGCCATAGGTAAAACGGATAAAAAATATTTGTTTTTTATAAAATAAATAACTTTTATCCGTTTTTCACAGGGGGCTCAAATATTGAAGTAATATCATTTTAAATGATAATACTAGTTTCAAAATTTATTAAAAGCATATTTTAACACAGAAATAATTATTTCAGGTTAAATTGTATGCCACAGGTTAAACGGATAAAAAATATTTGTTTTTGAAAAAACAAATAAAATTTATCTGTTTTACTCAGTGGTCTTAAATATTGAGGTAATATCATTTTAAATGATAATACTAGTATCAAAATTTATTAAAAGCATTATTTAACACAGAAATAATTATTTCAGGTTTAATTGTAGGCCATAGGTAAAACGGATAAAAAATATTTGTTTTTTATAAAATAAATAACTTTTATCCGTTTTTCACAGGGGGCTCAAATATTGAAGTAATATCATTTTAAATGATAATACTAGTTTTAAAATTTACTAAAAGCATTATTTAACACAGAAATAATTATTTCAGGTCTAATTGTAGGCCATAGGTAGAACGGATAAAAAACATTTGTTTTTTAAAAAACAAATAAAATTTATCTGTTTTACTCAGTGGTCTTAAATATTGAGGTAATATCATTTTGAATGATAATACTAGTTTCAAAATTTATTAAAAGCATAATTTAACACAGAAATAATTATTTCAGGTATAACTGTATGCCATAGGTATAACGGATAAAAGTTATTTGTTTTTGAAAAAACAAATAAAATTTATCTGTTTTACTAAGTGGTCTTAAATATTGAAGTCATATCATTTTAAATGATAATACTAGTTTCAAAATTTTTTAAGAGCATAATTTAACACAGAAATAATTATTTCATGTCTTATTGTAGACCACAGGTAAAACGGATAAAAAACATTTGTTTTTTATAAAACAAATAACTTTTATCCGTTTTTCACGGGGGGCTCAAATATTGAAGTAATATCATTTTAAATGATAATACTAGTTTCAAAATTTATTAAAAGCATAATTTAACACAGAAATAATTATTTCAGGTTAAATTGTATGCCATAGGTAAAACGGATAAAAAATATTTGTTTTTTATAAAATAAATAACTTTTATCCGTTTTTCACGGGAGGCTCAAATATTGAAGTAATATCATTTTAAATGATAATATTAGTTTCAAAATTTATTAAAGGCATAATTTAACACAGAAATAATTATTTCAGGTCTAATTGTAGGCCATAGGTAAAACGGATAAAAGTTATTTGTTTTTGAAAAAACAAATAAAATTTATCTGTTTTACTCAGTGGTCTTAAATATTGAGGTAATAAAATTTTTAATGAAAATACTAGTTTCAAAATTTATTAAAGGCATAATTTAACACAGAAATAATTATTTCAGGTCTAATTGTAGGCCATAGGTAAAACGGATAAAAGTTATTTGTTTTTGAAAAAACAAATAAAATTTATCTGTTTTACTCAGTGGTCTTAAATATTGAGGTAATAAAATTTTTAATGAAAATACTAGTTTCAAAATTTATTAAAAGCATAATTTAACACAGAAATAATTATTTCAGGTCTAATTGTAGGCCATAGGTAAAACAAATAAAAGTTATTTGTTTTTTCAAAAACAAATAATTTTTATCTGTTTTACTCAGTGGTCTTAAATATTGAGGTAATATCATTTTTAATGAAAATACTAGTTTCAAAATTTATTAAAAGCATAATTTAACACAGAAATAATTATTTCAGGTCTAATTGTAGGCCATAGGTAAAACGGATTAAAGTTATTTGTTTTTTCAAAAACAAATAATTTTTATCCGTTTTACTCAGTGGTCTTAAATATTGAGGTAATATCATTTTTAATGAAAATACTAGTTTCAAAATTTATTAAAAGCATAATTTAACACAGAAATAATTATTTCAGGTCTAATTGTAGGCCATAGGTAAAACGGATAAAAGTTATTTGTTTTTGAAAAAACAAATAAAATTCATCTGTTTTACTCAGTGGTCTTAAATATTGAGGTAATATCATTTTAAATGAAAATACTAGTTTTAAAATTTATTAAAAACATAACATAACACAGAAATAATTATTTCAGGTCTAATTGTAGGCCATAGGTAAAACGGATAAAAGTTATTTGTTTTTGAAAAAAAAAATAAAATTCATCTGTTTTACTCAGTGGTCTTAAATATTGAGGTAATATCATTTTAAATGATAATACTAGTTTCAAAATTTATTAAAAGCATTATTTAACACAGAAATAATTATTTCAGGTCTAATTGTAGGCCATAGGTAGAACAGATAAATAGAATTTGTTTTTTATAAAAAAATTACTTTTATCCGTTTTTCACGGGGGGCTCAAATATTGAAGTAATATCATTTTAAATGATAATACTCGTTTCAAAATTTATTAAGAGCATAATTTAACACAGAAATATTTATTTCAGGTCTAATTGTAGGCCATAGGTAAAACGGATAAAAAATATTTGTTTTTTATAAAAAAATTACTTTTATCCGTTTTTCACGGGGTGCTCAAATATTGAAGTAATATCATTTTAAATGATAATCCTAGTATCAAAATTTATTAAAAGCATAATTTACTACAGAAATAATTATTTCAGGTCTTATTGTAGGCCATAGGTAAAACGGATAAAAAATATTTGTTTTTTATAAAAAAATTACTTTTATCCGTTTTTCACGGAGGGCTCAAATATTGAAGTAATATCATTTTAAATGATAATGCTAGTTTCAAAATTTATAAAAAGCATAATTTAACACAGAAATAATTATTTCAGGTCTTATTGTAGGCCATAGGTAAAACGGATAAAAAATATATGTTTTTGAAAAAACAAATAAAATTTATCTGTTTTACTCAATGGTCTTAAATATTGAAGTAATATCATTTTAAATGATAATACTAGTTTCAAAATTTATTAAGAGCCTAATTTAACACAGAAGTAATTATTTCAGGTCAAATTGTAGGCCATAGGTAAAACGGATAAAAGTTATTTGTTTTTGAAAAAACAAATAACTTTTATCTGTTTTACTCAGTGGTCTTAAATATTGAGGTAATATCATTTTTAATGAAAATACTAGTTTTAAAATTTATTAAAAGCATAACATAACACAGAAATAATTATTTCAGGTCTAATTGTAGGCCATAGGTAAAACGGATAAAAAATATTTGTTTTTGAAAAAACAAATAAAATTTATCTGTTTTACTCAATGGTCTCAAATATTGAAGTAATATCATTTTAAATGATAATCCTAGTATCAAAATTTATTAAAAGCATAATTTACTACAGAAATAATCATTTCAGGTCTTATTGTAGGCCATAGGTAAAACGGATAAAAGTTATTTGTTTTTTCAAAAACAAATAATTTTTATCGGTTTTACTCAGTGGTCTTAAATATTGAGGTAATATAATTTTTAATCAAAATACTAGTTTCAAAATTAATTAAAAGCATAATTTAACACAGAAATAATTATTTCAGGTCTTATTGTAGGCCATAGGTAAAACGGATAAAAGTTATTTGTTTTTTCAAAAACAAATAATTTTTATCGGTTTTACTCAGTGGTCTTAAATATTGAGGTAATATAATTTTTAATCAAAATACTAGTTTCAAAATTAATTAAAAGCATAATTTACTACAGAAATAATCATTTCAGGTCTTATTGTAGGCCATAGGTAAAACGGATAAAAAATATTTGTTTTTGAAAAAACAAATAATTTTTATCTGTTTTACTCAATGGTCTTAAATATTGAAGTAATATCATTTTAAATGATAATACTAGTTTCAAAATTTATTAAGAGCCTAATTTAACACAGAAGTAATTATTTCAGGTCTAATTGTAGGCCATAGGTAAAACGTATAAAAAATATTTGTTTTTTATAAAACAAATAACTTTTATCCGTTTTTCACAGGGGGCTCAAATATTGAAGTAATATCATTTTAAATGATAATACTAGTTTCAAAATTTATTAAAAGCATAATTTAACACAGAAATAATTATTTCAGGTTAAATTGTATGCCATAGGTAAAACGGATAAAAAATATTTGTTTTTGAAAAAACAAATAAAATTTATCTGTTTTACTCAATGATCTTAAATATTGAAGAAATATCATTTTAAATGATAATATTAGTTTCAAAATTTATTAAAAGCATAATTTAACACAGAAATAATTATTTCAGGTCTAATTGTAGGCCATAGGTAGAACGGATAAAAGTTATTTGTTTTTGAAAAAACAAATAAAATTTATCTGTTTTACTCAGTGGTCTTAAATATTGAGGTAATATAATTTTTAATGAAAATACTAGTTTCAAAATTTATTAAAAGCATAATTTAACACAGAAATAATTATTTCAGGTCTAATTGTAGGTCATAGGTAAAACGGATAAAAGTTATTTGTTTTTTCAAAAACAAATAATTTTTATCGGTTTTACTCAGTGGTCTTAAATATTGAGGTAATATAATTTTTAATCAAAATACTAGTTTCAAAATTATTAAAAGCATTATTTAACACAGAAATAATTATTTCTGGTCTAATTGTAGGCCATAGGTAAAAACGGATAAAAAATATTTGTTTTTTATAAAACAAATAACTTTTATCCGTTTTACTCAGTGGTCTTAAATATTGAGGTAATATCATTTTAAATGATAATACTAGTATCAAAATTTATTAAAAGCATAATTTAACACAGAAATAATTATTTCAAGTCTAATTGTAGGCCATAGGTAAAACGGATAAAAAATATTTGTTTTTTATAAAAAAATTACTTTTATCCGTTTTTCACGGGGGGCTCAAATATTGAAGTAATATCATTTTAAATGATAATACTAGTTTCAAAATTTATTAAGAGCCTAATTTACCACAAAAGTAATTATTTCAGGTCTAATTGTAGGCCATAGGTAAAACGGATAAAAAATATTTGTTTTTTATAAAACAAATAACTTTTTTCCGTTTTTCACAGGGGGCTCAAATATTGAAGTAATATCATTTTAAATGATAATACTAGTTTCAAAATTTAGTAAAAGCATAATTTAACACAGAAATAATTATTTCAGGTTAAATTGTATGCCATAGGTAAAACGGATAAAAAATATTTGTTTTTGAAAAAACAAATAAAATTTATCTGTTTTACTCAATGATCTTAAATATTGAAGAAATATCATTTTAAATGATAATATTAGTTTCAAAATTTATTAAAGGCATAATTTAACACAGAAATAATTATTTCAGGTATAACTGTATGCCATAGGTAAAACGGATAAAAGTTATTTGTTTTTTATAAAACGAATAACTTTTATCCGTTTTTCACGGGGGGCTCAAATATTGAAGTAATATCATTTTAAATGATAATACTAGTTTCAAAATTTATTAAGAGCATAATTTAACACAGAAATAATTATTTCAGGTCTAATTGTAGGCCATAGGTAAAACGGATAAAAAATATTTGTTTTTTATAAAACAAATAACTTTTATCCGTTTTTCACGGGGGGCTCAAATATTGAAGTAATATCATTTTAAATGATAATACTAGTTTCAAAATTTATTTAAAGCATTATTTAACACAGAAATAATTATTTCAGGTATAACTGTATGCCATAGGTAAAACGGATAAAAGTTATTTGTTTTTGAAAAAACAAATAAAATTTATCTGTTTTACTCAATGGTCTTAAATATTGAAGTTATATCATTTTAAATGATAATACTAGTTACAAAATTTATTAAAAGCATTATTTAACACAGAAATAATTATTTCAGGTATAACTGTATGCCATAGGTAAAACGGATAAAAGTTATTTGTTTTTGAAAAAACAAATAAAATTTATCTGTTTTACTCAATGGTCTTAAATATTGAAGTTGTATCATTTTAAATGATAATACTAGTTACAAAATTTATTAAAAGCATTATTTAACACAGAAATAATTATTTCAGGTCTTATTGTAGGCCATAGGTAAAACGGATAAAAAATATTTGTTTTCGAAAAAACAAATAAAATTTATCTGTTTTACTCAATGGTCTTAAATATTGAAGTAATATCATTTTAAATGATAATCCTAGTATCAAAATTTATTAAAAGCATAATTTAACACAGAAATAATTATTTCAGGTCTTATTGTAGGCCATAGGTAAAACGGATAAAAAATATTTGTTTTTGAAAAAACAAATAAAATTTATCTGTTTTACTCAATGGTCTTATATATGCAGTTTTAAGAAATTACTTGACTATTTAGATCAATTGTTTATAAACAAAAAATTTTTATGTTGCACATATTGGTGCAATAACAAAAAAAATCACAAATACAAAAGACTGCATTTGATTAAATTTTCTGTGATTGTCTTTATGTAAAACTGACCCTAAGGCACCGAAAAAATATAAAAACGGGTTAAGCCACATTGAAGTTTGCCCAAAAACTGCGTTTGAAATAAAAGGGTTTTTTAATAATAATATGATTTTTAACAGAAAGTGTTCTCTATGTTTGAGAGAGATTAGACCAAAAACTTTGTTTTTGTGTTTATGAATGCCTTTGTTTTTTTTGAAATAAGTAATTGCAATTTAAAGAAATTACTTGACTATTCAGTCAATTGTTTATAAACAAAAAATTTTTACGTTGCACATATTGGTGCAATAACAAAAAAAATCACAAAAACAAAAGGCCGCATTTGATTAAATTTTCTGTGATTGTCTTTATGTAAAATTGACCCTAAGGCACCGAAAAAATATAAAAACGGGTTAAGCCACATTGAAGTTTGCCCAAAAACTGCGTTTGAAATAAAAGGGTTTTTTAATAATAATATGATTTTTACCAGAAAGTGTTCTCTATGTTTGAGAGAGATTAGACCAAAAACTTTTTTTTTGTGTTTATGAATGCCTTTGTTTTTTTTTGAAATAAGTAATTGCAATTTAAAGAAATTACTTGACTATTCAGATCAATTGTTTATAAACAAAAAATTTTTATGATGCACATATTGGTGCAATAACAAAAAAAAATCACAAATACAAAAGACTGCATTTGATTAAATTTTCTGTGATTGTCTTTATGTAAAATAGACCCTAAGGCACCGAAAAAATATAAAAACGGGTTAAGCTACATTGAAGTTTGCCCAAAAACTGCGTTTCAAATAAAAGGGTTTTTTAATAATAATATGATTTTTACCAGAAAGTGTTCTCTATGTTTGAGAGAGATAAGACCAAAAACTTTTTTTTTGTGTTTATGAATGCCTTTGTTTTTTTTTGAAATAAGTAATTGCAATTTAAAGAAATTACTTGACTATTTAGATCAATTGTTTATAAACAAAAAATTTTTATGTTGCACATATTGGTGCAATAACAAAAAAAATCACAAATACAAAAGACTGCATTTGATTAAAATTTCTGTGATTGTCTTTATGTAAAATTGACCCTAAGGCACCGAAAAAATATAAAAACGGGTTAAGCCACATTGAAGTTTGCACAAAAACTGCGTTTCAAACAAAAGGGTTTTTTAATATTAATATGATTTTTACCAGAAAGTGTTCTCTATGTTTGAGAGAGATTAGACCAAAAACTTTTTTTTTGTGTTTATGAATCTTTTTTTTTTTTGAAATAAGTAATTCCAGTTTAAAGAAATTACTTGACTATTCAGATCAATTGTTTATAAACAAAAAATTTTTATGTTGCACATATTGGTGCAATAACAAAAAAAATCACAAATACAAAAGACTGCATTTTACTAAATTTTCTGTGAGTGTATTTATGTAAAATAGACCCTAAGGCACCGAAAAAATATAAAAACGGGTTAAGCCACATTGAAGTTTGCACAAAAACTGCGTTTGAAACAAAAGTGTTTTTTAATATTAATATGATTTTTACCAGAAAGTGTTCTCTATGTTTGAGAGAGATTAGACCAAAAACTATTTTTTTGTGTTTATGAATCTTTTTTTTTTTTGAAATAAGTAATTCCAGTTTAAAGAAATTACTTGACTATTCAGATCAATTGTTTATAAACAAAAAATTTTTATGTTGCACATATTGGTGCAATAACAAAAAAAATCACAAATACAAAAGACTGCATTTGACTAAATTTTCTGTGATTGTATTTATGTAAAAGAGACCCTAAGGCACCGAAAAAATATAAAAACGGGTTAAGCCACATTGAAGTTTGCACAAAAACTGCGTTTGAAATAAAAGGGTTTTTTAATATTAATATGATTTTTACCAGAAAGTGTTCTCTATGTTTGAGAGAGATGAAACCAAAAACTATTTTTTTGTGTTTATGAATCTTTTTTTTTTTTGAAATAAGTAATTCCAGTTTAAAGAAATTACTTGACTATTCAGATCAATTGTTTCTAAACAAAAAATTTTTATGTTGCACATATTGGTGCAATAACAAAAAAAATCACAAATACAAAAGACTGCATTTGACTAAATTTTCTGTGATTGTATTTATGTAAAAGAGACCCTAAGGCACCGAAAAAATGTAAAAACGGGTTAAGCCACATTGAAGTTTGCACAAAAACTGCGTTTGAAATAAAAGGGTTTTTTAATATTAATATGATTTTTACCAGAAAGTGTTCTCTATGTTTGAGAGAGATTAGACCAAAAACTATTTTTTTGTGTTTATGAATCTTTTTTTTTTTTGAAATAAGTAATTCCAGTTTAAAGAAATTACTTGACTATTCAGATCAATTGTTTATAAACAAAAAATTTTTATGTTGCACATATTGGTGCAATAACAAAAAAAATCACAAATACAAAAGACTGCATTTTACTAAATTTTCTGTGATTGTATTTATGTAAAAGAGACCCTAAGGCTCCGAAAAAATATAAAAACGGGTTAAGCCACATTGAAGTTTGCCCAAAAACTGCGTTTGAAACAAAAGGGTTTTTTAATATTAATATGATTTTTACCAGAAAGTGTTCTCTATGTTTGAGAGAGATTAGACCAAAAACTTTTTTTTTGTGTTTATGAATGCCTTTGTTTTTTTTTGAAATAAGTTATTTCAATTTAATGAAATTACTTGACTATTCAGATCAATTGTTTATAAACAAAAAATTTTTATGTTGCACATATTGGTGCAATAACAAAAAAAATCACAAATACAAAGGCTGCATTTGATAAAATTTTCTGTGATTGTCTTTATGTAAAATAGACCCTAAGGCACCGAAAAAATATAAAAACGGGTTAAGCCACATTGAAGTTTGCACAAAAACTGCGTTTGAAATAAAAGGGTTTTTTAATATTAATATGATTTTTACCAGAAAGTGTTAACTATTTTTGAGAGAGATTAGACCAAAAACTTTTTTTTTGTGTTTATGAATCTTTTTTTTTTTTGAAATAAGTAATTCCAGTTTAAAGAAATTACTTGACTATTCAGATCAATTGTTTATAAACAAAAAATTTTTATGTTGCACATATTGGTGCAATAACAAAAAAAATCACAAATACAAAAGACTGTATTTGACTAAATTTTCTGTGATTGTATTTATGTAAAAGAGACCCTAAGGCACCGAAAAAATATAAAAACGGGTTAAGCCACATTGAAGCTTGCCCAAAAACTGCGTTTGAAATAAAAGGGTTTTTTAATAATAATATGATTTTTACCAGAAAGTGTTCTCTATGTTTGAGAGAGATTAAACCAAAAACTTTTTTTTTGTGTTTATGAATGCCTTTGTTTTTTTTTGAAATAAGTAATTGCAATTTAAAGAAATTACTTGACTATTCAGATCAATTGTTTATAAACAAAAAATTTTTATGTTGCACATATTGGTGCAAAAATAAAAAAAATCACAAATACAAAAGACTGCATTTGATTAAATTTTCTGTGATTGTCTTTATGTAAAATAGACCCTAAGGCACCGAAAAAATATAAAAACGGGTTAAGCCACATTGAAGTTTGCCCAAAAACTGCGTTTGAAATAAAAGGGTTTTTTAATAATAATATGATTTTTACCAGAAAGTGTTCTCTATGTTTGAGAGAGATTAGACCAAAAACTTTTTCTTTGTGTTTATGAATGCTTTTGTTTTGTTTTTGAAACAAGTAATTGCAATTTAAAGAAATTACTTGACTATTCAGATCAATTGTTTATAAACAAAAAATTTTTATGTTGCACATATTGGTGCAATAACAAAAAAAATCACAAATACAAAAGACTGCATTTGATTAAATTTTCTGTGATTGTCTTAAAGTAAAACAGACCCTAAGGCACAGAAAAAATATAAAAACGGGTTAAGCCACATTGAAGTTTGCCCAAAAACTGCGTTTGAAATAAAAGGGTTTTTTAATAATAATTTGATTTTTACCAGAAAGTGTTCTCTTTGTTTGAGAGAGATTAAACCAATAACTTTTTTTTTGTGTTTATGAATGCCTTTGTTTTTTTTTGAAATAAGTAATTGCAATTTAAAGAAATTACTTGACTATTCAGATCAATTGTTTATAAACAAAAAATTTTTATGTTGCACATATTGGTGCAATAACAAAAAAAATCACAAATACAAAAGACTGCATTTGACTAAATTTTCTGTGATTGTCTTTATGTAAAATAGACCCTAAGGCACCGAAAAAATATAAAAACGGGTTAAGCCACATTGAAGCTTGCCCCAAAACTGCGTTTGAAATAAAAGGGTTTTTTAATAATAATATGATTTTTACCAGAAAGTGTTCTCTATGTTTGAGAGAGATTAGACCAAAAACTTTTTTTTTGTGTTTATGAATCTTTTTTTTTTTGAAATAAGTAATTCCAGTTTAAAGAAATTACTTGACTATTGTCGCGAAGGAAACGCGAAATTTGCATATGCTAGTATTAAAAAGTATAAATAGTATTTTTTGTCTTGATTTTGTATTCACTTTTATGATTTTTCTTCGTGGTGAATAAACGTATTTTAAATATTATTGTTCGATAGGTGGTAGTTAGATCCTCCTCGACAATTGGTGCCTCTGGAAATAAGAACCCTGTTTGTAACTGTATAGCTACATCCAGTTCAAGTTTTATTATTCTTATAATTTATCATATATTATTGGTTGTTGCATAATTGGAATAAACTGCATTCAGTTTTACCAAATAAGCAAAATTTTCTGGCAATAACTGAAGCAGTTATTAGCTATCAATTTTATTTACAAAAATTAAAGCATTATAAAAATGGCAGAAGAACTTTTTGAAGATTTGGATGACGTGGCCGATGATTTACAAGAATACAAAGATCAATGTTTAAATGAAAAAGATCAGTTTCCTCCGCCATGGACAGAAACTCAAATTGCGAAGTTTAAATCTCATCGTGCTGCCCTCAAAAGACGTGTTGATGACAAAGAAAAGTTAATGGATAAACTTGAAAATAAAGTAAAGACAATGAAAAATGATGATGAAACAAAACCAGCACTTTTGCATCGAATTCATCAATGGAAATCCGAACATCGAAAATTTTATAACGAAGTTTTGGACCTTATTCATGAAATTCAAGAATTGATACTTGTAAAACCTCAAAGGACTATTTCTCCTGATGATTCAAATGAATCATTAATTACTAATGCAACACAAATGACGGCTACTGCTACAGTACCTGAATTAAAATTACCTGCTACAGTACCAGATTTAAAATTAACTAAATTTGATGGAGATTATTTAAAATGGAATTCATTTTGGCAAAGGTTTGAGCATGCAGTACATAATCGTCCATTTCCAAAGATCGAAAAGCTGATAAGCTTACTCGGTTACCTTGAAGGAAGAACATTGGAAGCAGTTGAAGGATTCGCTGTACTGGAAGAAAGCTATGATACAGTTGTAGAAACTCTTGTTCATCGTTTTGGAAGAAAACCTTTGATTATTAAAGATCTTCAAGCAAAACTTCGTCGTATTGAACCTGCAAAGCCAAATCCACAAAGTCTCAGAAGTACTGTTGATTTAATATGCAATATTTGTCGACAATTACAAAATCTTGGTGTAAATATTGAAAATGATTCGATGAAAATGGATATTATTGGAAAACTTCCATTACGTGAAAAGAAAGACCTCAATTGGTTTTATCATTCTGATTCAGAAAATGCAACCATTGAAACGTTGATGAAAAAAATGCAGGATTATGTCTTTAAATCTGAACTTGATGAAGAATGCACAAAAGATATTCCTTTCAGAGCTGAAACAGCTCCGAGGAAACAATTTACTTCATATCCACAACATTCAAATTCACAACGAAAACCATTTTTTGAAAACAATAATTCAAATATGATACCACTGAATAATTCCAAATTTGTCACAAATTTACCACATCAACAAGTTGGACATGGTAAAAAGTTTAGTTGTAACTTATGTGATACTGATGATCATTGGGCTGGCAATTGTCAAAAGTTTATTTCTGCTGAAGATAAATTAAAAAGATTACGTGAAAGAAATTATTGTACCAAATGTGCAAGAAGCAATCATGAAACCAAAGATTGTCGAGCAAGAACATCATGTCGAAATTGTGGAGAAGCTCATTATTATATTTTATGCAAAAAACCCTACAATAAATCTGCTGCCTTTGTTACTGTTTTAAAGAAACAAGGAATGTTGCTTACAATAGATGTTAAAATAATTAATCCTTTTACAAAAGAGACAGCTGAAGCAGTTGCTATCTTTGATTCTGGATCCCAGAAAACATATGTTTCAAACAAAATTATTGAACAGCTAAAGCTTGAAACAATTCAAAAAGATAAATTGCAAGTTCATGGTTTTGGAGCTAAAGCAACAAAATACACTGCATCTGTGGTAAAATTAAATCTTGAAACAAATGATGGACATGCAGAAATTTTTGCAAATTCAACTTCAAGCATTACTACAACTGTTCCAGTTGTATATGCAAATGAATCAAATAATATTGTCAAAACTGTTTACAAAAAACCTGAAATTTTAATTTAATGGAATTTAATGGAATGGATTATTTTTTTGAATTTGTAACATCATTTGAAAAGTTGGGGGAAAATTCATACTTGGTACATTCAAAAGTTGGCGATATGGTTTGCAAAAATACAGTAAGAAATGAAACAATAACTGTTACTTCATTAGCTGTAGAGCCCAAAATGTGTTATGAAGAAGATGAAAATAATTTGCAAAAGTTTTGGAATCTTGAAGAAATGGGTATCAAAGATGCAGGTGTAACTGATACAGATACAGCTGTACTTGAAAAATTTAAACAAAATGTTAAATTTGAAAATAATCGTTATTATGTTTCATGGCCAGAAAAAGAGCAACATGATCCACTTCCAACAAATGCTGGTTTAGCTTTGGGAAGATTCAAGTCGATCGTCAAAAGATTATTAAAGGATCCAAAATTAATGCAAGATTGTGAAAAGATTATTGAAGATCAAGATAATCGGGGAACAATTAAAAATGCACCTCGAGTTCCTGAAGGAAAGCTGGTTCATTATTTAAGTACTCAAGTTGTAATTACTCCACAAAAAACTACAACAAAAGTCAGATTGGTATTTGATGCATCTGCAAGATGTTCGAAGAATGATCCTAGTTTAAATGATTGTTTAATTCGTGGACCACTGAATATGCCGGATTTGGGCGGAATTCTGTTAAGAATTCGCCGCGGAAAATACATGTTGGTTGGAGATATTGAAAAAGCATTTCATCAAGTTTTTTTGAATAATCCGGATCGAGATTGTGTTCGATTCTTTTGGGCAAAAGATTTTTCAAAACCGCTTACCAAAGATAATTTGGTCATTTACCGTTTTGTCGGGGTACCGTTTGGGGTAATTTCAAGCCCATTCATTTTATGGATTATAATTCTTCTCCATCTTCAAAAACTGGATGACAAAAAACTTCGAAATGTGGATGAGAATTTCTATGTTGATAATTTGTTTTTATTGGTTGATGAAAAAACTGAAGGAATTAGACAATTTCGAACAATTCGAGAACATTTTCTCCAAGGATCAATGAATATTCGCGAATGGTTATCAAATGATTCTGAAATAAATCAATTTTTTCCCGATGAAATTCGACAAAAAACTGCTGAATCAAAGGTTCTTGGATTAATTTGGAATTCAGAAGCTGATACTTTAAAAATTGAATTGAAACAATTTTCTGGCACAGAAAATTGGACCAAAAGAAAAGTTCTTAAATTTATTGCTTCCACTTTTGATCCGCTTGGGTTTTTATCACCTGTAACTGTTAAAGGAAGGATTTTCATGCAAAAATTATTTCGAGAAAAGCTGCAATGGGATGAATTATTAAATGATACTTTGTTAAAGGAATGGGAAAAAATTCTTCGGGATTGGAAAGGATTTATTGAAGTACCAAGGAAATATATTGAAGATAAATTTCCTGAAAATGAAAATGTTGAACTTCATGCTTTTGCTGATGCATCACCTCATGCTTACTGTACATGTATTTATCTTCGAATTAAGACAAAAAATGGATATGAAATTATTTTGGTATTTGTGAAAGTAAAAGTAAAACCATTAAATAAAAAGTTAACGATCCCGCAAATTGAAATTATGGGAATCTGGTTAGCTGGAAAAATTCTTATGTATGTTTCAAAACAGATGAAATTGGAATCTTGCAAAAAATATATTTGGACAGATAGCAAAATTTCATATTATTGGTTTCAAAAAAATCCTAAAAGCGTATTTGTCACAAATCGTTTGAAGGAAGTGATGAAATCTAATGCAAAGTGTTATTTTGTGCCCGGTGATAAGAATCCTGCAGATCTTGGAACTCGTGGAATTTCATTTGAACAACTGAAAAATGCAAAATGTTGGTGGAAAGGTCCAGAATTTTTGAAACAGGATCGTGAAAATTGGACTAATGTTCCACAATTGGGTGATGATTTAACTCAAACTATAATTGCTTTAATTTCCACAAATGAAACAACTTCTCTCCAAAATATTGAATTAAATCGTGAAATTGAAATTGATACAAATGTAACATTTTTAACTCTTCGACAAGATGTAGCTGAAAAGATGCATCAAAAGACTGCTCAAAATATTACTGTAACTGATTTGAAAGCAGCAGAAAACTTTTTAGTAAAACAAGAACAACAAATATTTGTTCAAGAAAAAGATACCAAAGAATTTAAATTATTCAAAGATGAAGATGGATTATTTCGAATTAATTGCAGATTTGATCATGCTGAATTAATTAATCCACATCCGATATTTTTACCAAAAACTTCACCATTGACAAAAATGATAGTTCAGCATATTCATGAAAAGCTTCATCATGCAGGAATTCCACATACTTTATCAAAAACAAGAGAATTATTCTGGATTCCAAATGGTCGTGAAACTGTTAAAAAAGCATTAACAAAATGCAAAAGCTGTAAATTCTGGCGTGGAAAAGCTTTTGCACTTCCAAATATGCCGAGTCTTCCATCAAATCGTGTCAATACATCAAAGCCTTTTCAAAATGTTGGGGTAGATTATTGTGGGCCATTTAAAGTTAAAGGAAGTCAAGAAAAAGTCTGGGTCAGCCTTTTTACTTGCTTCACAACAAGACTTATTCACTTGGAACCTGTAACAAGTATGAATACAGAAGATTTTTTGTATGCATTCAGAAGATTTGTCGCCCGAAGAGGTGTTCCTTATTATGTTTTAACTGATAATGCCAAACAATTCAAAACTGGTGCAACCATAATTGATGCAATCTGGAAAGATTGTATTAATCATAAAAACACAATAAAATATTGTAATGATAACGGTATTGTATGGGATTTTATTACTGAACGGGCACCATGGAAGGGTGGATTATATGAACGGATGGTTGGTTTGGTTAAGAATGCTTTAAAACATGCAATTGGTCGACGTTTTGTTAATTTTGTTGATTTTTGGACCTTTTTATGTGAAATTGAATCAACCATTAATTCGCGTCCCTTAACATATGTACATTCCAAAGAACCTTTCGTAATACGTCCAATTGATTTTATTTCACCTGGTGTACATTTAAATTTGCCAACTGTATCAGTTGACAATGAAACTGATGATCCAACATTCTTACCAACAACTGTCGGTGGCGGGGAAAGGCTTTTTGAGCAATACAAAAAGTCTCTTGAACATTTGAACAAATTTTGGGATCTTTGGAACAAAGATTACCTCAATTTCCTCAGAGAAAGAAATGGTAATGAACATAGAAAGGTTCGCGGGGCCATCAAACGAAGTCCGAAATTGAATGAAATTGTTTTGGTTTATGAACCTGATGTTGCAAGAGGATTATGGAAAGTTGCAAAAATTACCGAATTATTATATGGTCCTGATAATGAAATTCGATCTGCCAAAATTGAATACAAAGATGGATTTACCACAAGGCGGGCAATCAATCATCTTTACCCAATCGAAGAAGGTACTTTTGAACTTGAATCTGAAACAGATCAAATTGATAAAAGTATAAATTTACATATTAATGAAAAAATGAATGATGCATTCGATGATTCATTATTTCCCCAACATTCCCTTATTTATTCATATTTCCATCATTCATCGTCAATCCATCCTCATTCAACAAGTTGCAAATCTCAAATGGCACTCTCCATCTCTGATATCTCAATCGAAGAATATATATCTGATAGCTCCCATTCTGACACAGAACGGGTTCAGCTTAAAATTGATATTAAAGAAAGTCGTCGAGCAGAAACTATTTTGCGCAAAACTATCAAAAATATTAAACTTATTATTCTTGATATGATTAAAGAACAAAAAGATTCATTAAAAGATTTGGAAATTTGTATTGAAAAAGGCGAAGATGCAACAGAAATTTTAAATAAGCTGAATCAGCTTAATTTAAAGATGACAAATACTGTCAAAGCTCGTGATGATTCCATTGTTGAATTAAAAGAAGTTAGAGATGAAATTCATACTGCTCGTCAAGCTTTAAAGAGACTTCATAATTAATCTGGTGGCGGCCGGCAGTGTCGCGAAGGAAACGCGAAATTTGCATATGCTAGTATTAAAAAGTATAAATAATATTTTTTGTCTTGATTTTGTATTCACTTTTATGATTTTTCTTCGTGGTGAATAAACGTATTTTAAATATTATTGTTCGATAGGTGGTAGTTAGATCCTCCTCGACAACTATTCAGATCAATTGTTTATAAACAAAAAATTTTTATGTTGCACATATTGGTGCAATAACAAAAAAAATCACAAATACAAAAGACTGCATTTGATTAAATTTTCTGTGATTGTATTTATGTAAAAGAGACCCTAAGGCACCGAAAAAATATAAAAACGGGTTAAGCCACATTGAAGCTTGCCCAAAAACTGCGTTTGAAATAAAAGGGATTTTTAATAATAATATGATTTTTACCAGAAAGTGTTCTCTATGTTTGAGAGAGATGAAACCAATAACTTTTTTTTTGTGTTTATGAATGCCTTTGTTTTTTTTTGAAATTAGTAATTGCAATTTAAAGAAATTACTTGACTATTCAGATCAATTGTTTATAAACAAAAAGTTTTTATGTTGCACATATTGGTGCAAAAATAAAAAAAATCACAAATACAAAAGACTGCATTTGATTAAATTTTCTGTGATTGTCTTTATGTAAAATAGACCCTAAGGCACCGAAAAAATATAAAAACGGGTTAAGCCACATTGAAGTTTGCCCAAAAACTGCGTTTGAAATAAAAGGGTTTTTTAATAATAATATGATTTTTACCAGAAAGTGTTCTCTATGTTTGAGAGAGATGAAACCAATAACTTTTTTTTTGTGTTTATGAATGCCTTTGTTTTTTTTTGAAATAAGTAATTGCAATTTAAAGAAATTACTTGACTATTCAGATCAATTGTTTATAAACAAAAAATTTTTATGTTGCACATATTGGTGCAATAACAAAAAAAATCACAAATACAAAAGACTGCATTTTACTAAATTTTCTGTGATTGTATTTATGTAAAATAGACCCTAAGGCACCGAAAAAATATAAAAACGGGTTAAGCCACATTGAAGTTTGCACAAAAACTGCGTTTGAAACAAAAGGGTTTTTTAATATTAATATGATTTTTACCAGAAAGTGTTCTCTATGTTTGAGAGAGATTAGACCAAAAACTTTTTTTTTGTGTTTATGAATGCCTTTGTTTTTTTTTGAAATAAGTTATTTCAATTTAATGAAATTACTTGACTATTCAGATCAATTGTTTATAAACAAAAAATTTTTATGTTGCACATATTGGTGCAATAACAAAAAAAATCACAAATACAAAAGACTGCATTTGATAAAATTTTCTGTGATTGTCTTTATGTAAAATAGACCCTAAGGCACCGAAAAAATATAAAAACGGGTTAAGCCACATTGAAGCTTGCCCAAAAACTGCGTTTGAAATAAAAGGGTTTTTTAATAATAATATGATTTTTACCAGAAAGTGTTCTCTATGTTTGAGAGAGATTAAACCAAAAACTTTTTTTTTGTGTTTATGAATGCCTTTGTTTTTTTTTGAAATAAGTAATTGCAATTTAAAGAAATTACTTGACTATTCAGATCAATTGTTTATAAACAAAAAATTTTTATGTTGCACATATTGGTGCAAAAATAAAAAAAATCACAAATACAAAAGACTGCATTTGATTAAATTTTCTGTGATTGTCTTTATGTAAAATAGACCCTAAGGCACCGAAAAAATATAAAAACGGGTTAAGCCACATTGAAGTTTGCCCAAAAACTGCGTTTGAAATAAAAGGGTTTTTTAATAATAATATGATTTTTACCAGAAAGTGTTCTCTATGTTTGAGAGAGATTAGACCAAAAACTTTTTCTTTGTGTTTATGAATGCTTTTGTTTTGTTTTTGAAACAAGTAATTGCAATTTAAAGAAATTACTTGACTATTCAGATCAATTGTTTATAAACAAAAAATTTTTATGTTGCACATATTGGTGCAATAACAAAAAAAATCACAAATACAAAAGACTGCATTTGATTAAATTTTCTGTGATTGTCTTAAAGTAAAACAGACCCTAAGGCACAGAAAAAATATAAAAACGGGTTAAGCCACATTGAAGTTTGCCCAAAAACTGCGTTTGAAATAAAAGGGTTTTTTAATAATAATATGATTTTTACCAGAAAGTGTTCTCTATGTTTGAGAGAGATTAAACCAATAACTTTTTTTTTGTGTTTATGAATGCCTTTGTTTTTTTTTGAAATAAGTAATTGCAATTTAAAGAAATTACTTGACTATTCAGATCAATTGTTTATAAACAAAAAATTTTTATGTTGCACATATTGGTGCAATAACAAAAAAAATCACAAATACAAAAGACTGCATTTTATTAAATTTTCTGTGATTGTCTTTATGTAAAATAGACCCTAAGGCACCGAAAAAATATAAAAACGGGTTAAGCCACGTTGAAGTTGGCCCAAAAACTTCGTTTGAAAAAAAAGGGTTTTTTAATAATAATATGATTTTTACCAGAAAGTGTTCTCTATGTTTGAGAGAGATTAGACCAAAAACTTTTTTTTTGTGTTTATGAATCTTTTTTTTTTTTGAAATAAGTAATTCCAGTTTAAAGAAATTACTTGACTATTCAGATCAATTGTTTATAAACAAAAAATTTTTATGTTGCACATATTGGTGCAATAACAAAAAAAATCACAAATACAAAAGACTGCATTTGACTAAATTTTCTGTGATTGTCTTTATGTAAAATAGACCCTAAGGCACCGAAAAAATATAAAAACGGGTTAAGCCACATTGAAGCTTGCCCCAAAACTGCGTTTGAAATAAAAGGGTTTTTTAATAATAATATGATTTTTACCAGAAAGTGTTCTCTATGTTTGAGAGAGATTAGACCAAAAACTTTTTTTTTGTGTTTATGAATCTTTTTTTTTTTTGAAATAAGTAATTCCAGTTTAAAGAAATTACTTGACTATTCAGATCAATTGTTTATAAACAAAAAATTTTTATGTTGCACATATTGGTGCAATAACAAAAAAAATCACAAATACAAAAGACTGCATTTTACTAAATTTTCTGTGATTGTATTTATGTAAAATAGACCCTAAGGCACCGAAAAAATATAAAAACGGGTTAAGCCACATTGAAGTTTGCACAAAAACTGCGTTTGAAACAAAAGGGTTTTTTAATATTAATATGATTTTTACCAGAAAGTGTTCTCTATGTTTGAGAGAGATTAGACCAAAAACTTTTTTTTTGTGTTTATGAATGCCTTTGTTTTTTTTTGAAATAAGTTATTTCAATTTAATGAAATTACTTGACTATTCAGATCAATTGTTTATAAACAAAAAATTTTTATGTTGCACATATTGGTGCAATAACAAAAAAAATCACAAATACAAAAGACTGCATTTGATAAAATTTTCTGTGATTGTCTTTATGTAAAATAGACCCTAAGGCACCGAAAAAATATAAAAACGGGTTAAGCCACATTGAAGTTTGCACAAAAACTGCGTTTGAAATAAAAGGGTTTTTTAATATTAATATGATTTTTACCAGAAAGTGTTAACTATTTTTGAGAGAGATTAGACCAAAAACTTTTTTTCTGTGTTTATGAATCTTTTTTTTTTTTTAAATAAGTAATTCCAGTTTAAAGAAATTACTTGACTATTCAGATCAATTGTTTATAAACAAAAAATTTTTATGTTGCACATATTGGTGCAATAACAAAAAAAATCACAAATACAAAAGACTGTATTTGACTAAATTTTCTGTGATTGTATTTATGTAAAAGAGACCCTAAGGCACCGAAAAAATATAAAAACGGGTTAAGCCACATTGAAGCTTGCCCAAAAACTGCGTTTGAAATAAAAGGGTTTTTTAATAATAATATGATTTTTACCAGAAAGTGTTCTCTATGTTTGAGAGAGATTAAACCAAAAACTTTTTTTTTGTGTTTATGAATGCCTTTGTTTTTTTTTGAAATAAGTAATTGCAATTTAAAGAAATTACTTGACTATTCAGATCAATTGTTTATAAACAAAAAATTTTTATGTTGCACATATTGGTGCAAAAATAAAAAAAATCACAAATACAAAAGACTGCATTTGATTAAATTTTCTGTGATTGTCTTTATGTAAAATAGACCCTAAGGCACCGAAAAAATATAAAAACGGGTTAAGCCACATTGAAGTTTGCCCAAAAACTGCGTTTGAAATAAAAGGGTTTTTTAATAATAATATGATTTTTACCAGAAAGTGTTCTCTATGTTTGAGAGAGATTAGACCAAAAACTTTTTCTTTGTGTTTATGAATGCTTTTGTTTTGTTTTTGAAACAAGTAATTGCAATTTAAAGAAATTACTTGACTATTCAGATCAATTGTTTATAAACAAAAAATTTTTATGTTGCACATATTGGTGCAATAACAAAAAAAATCACAAATACAAAAGACTGCATTTGATTAAATTTTCTGTGATTGTCTTAAAGTAAAACAGACCCTAAGGCACAGAAAAAATATAAAAACGGGTTAAGCCACATTGAAGTTTGCCCAAAAACTGCGTTTGAAATAAAAGGGTTTTTTAATAATAATATGATTTTTACCAGAAAGTGTTCTCTATGTTTGAGAGAGATTAAACCAATAACTTTTTTTTTGTGTTTATGAATGCCTTTGTTTTTTTTTGAAATAAGTAATTGCAATTTAAAGAAATTACTTGACTATTCAGATCAATTGTTTATAAACAAAAAATTTTTATGTTGCACATATTGGTGCAATAACAAAAAAAATCACAAATACAAAAGACTGCATTTGACTAAATTTTCTGTGATTGTCTTTATGTAAAATAGACCCTAAGGCACCGAAAAAATATAAAAACGGGTTAAGCCACATTGAAGCTTGCCCCAAAACTGCGTTTGAAATAAAAGGGTTTTTTAATAATAATATGATTTTTACCAGAAAGTGTTCTCTATGTTTGAGAGAGATTAGACCAAAAACTTTTTTTTTGTGTTTATGAATCTTTTTTTTTTTTGAAATAAGTAATTCCAGTTTAAAGAAATTACTTGACTATTCAGATCAATTGTTTATAAACAAAAAATTTTTATGTTGCACATATTGGTGCAATAACAAAAAAAATCACAAATACAAAAGACTGCATTTGATTAAATTTTCTGTGATTGTATTTATGTAAAAGAGACCCTAAGGCACCGAAAAAATATAGAAACGGGTTAAGCCACATTGAAGCTTGCCCAAAAACTGCGTTTGAAATAAAAGGGATTTTTAATAATAATATGATTTTTACCAGAAAGTGTTCTCTATGTTTGAGAGAGATGAAACCAATAACTTTTTTTTTGTGTTTATGAATGCCTTTGTTTTTTTTTGAAATAAGTAATTGCAATTTAAAGAAATTACTTGACTATTCAGATCAATTGTTTATAAACAAAAAATTTTTATGTTGCACATATTGGTGCAAAAATAAAAAAAATCACAAATACAAAAGACTGCATTTGATTAAATTTTCTGTGATTGTCTTTATGTAAAATAGACCCTAAGGCACCGAAAAAATATAAAAACGGGTTAAGCCACATTGAAGTTTGCCCAAAAACTGCGTTTGAAATAAAAGGGTTTTTTAATAATAATATGATTTTTACCAGAAAGTGTTCTCTATGTTTGAGAGAGATTAGACCAAAAACTTTTTCTTTGTGTTTATGAATGCTTTTGTTTTGTTTTTGAAACAAGTAATTGCAATTTAAAGAAATTACTTGACTATTCAGATCAATTGTTTATAAACAAAAAATTTTTATGTTGCACATATTGGTGCAATAACAAAAAAAATCACAAATACAAAAGACTGCATTTGATTAAATTTTCTGTGATTGTCTTAAAGTAAAACAGACCCTAAGGCACAGAAAAAATATAAAAACGGGTTAAGCCACATTGAAGTTTGCCCAAAAACTGCGTTTGAAATAAAAGGGTTTTTTAATAATAATATGATTTTTACCAGAAAGTGTTCTCTATGTTTGAGAGAGATTAAACCAATAACTTTTTTTTTGTGTTTATGAATGCCTTTGTTTTTTTTTGAAATAAGTAATTGCAATTTAAAGAAATTACTTGACTATTCAGATCAATTGTTTATAAACAAAAAATTTTTATGTTGCACATATTGGTGCAATAACAAAAAAAATCACAAATACAAAAGACTGCATTTGATTAAATTTTCTGTGATTGTCTTTTTGTAAAAGAGACCCTAAGGCACCGAAAAAATATAAAAACGGGTTAAGCCACATTGAAGCTTGCCCAAAAACTGCGTTTGAAATAAAAGGGTTTTTTAATAATAATATGATTTTTACCAGAAAGTGTTCTCTATGTTTGAGAGAGATTAGACCAAAAACTTTTTTTTTGTGTTTATGAATGCCTTTGTTTTTTTTTGAAATAAGTAATTGCAATTTAAAAAAATTACTTGACTATTCAGATCAATTGTTTATAAACAAAAAATTTTTATGTTGCACATATTGGTGCAATAACAAAAAAAATCACAAATACAAAAGACTGCATTTGACTAAATTTTCTGTGATTGTCTTTATGTAAAATAGACCCTAAGGCACCGAAAAAATATAAAAACGGGTTAAGCCACATTGAAGCTTGCCCAAAAACTGCGTTTGAAATAAAAGGGATTTTTAATAATAATATGATTTTTACCAGAAAGTGTTCTCTATGTTTGAGAGAGATGAAACCAATAACTTTTTTTTTGTGTTTATGAATGCCTTTGTTTTTTTTTGAAATAAGTAATTGCAATTTAAAGAAATTACTTGACTATTCAGATCAATTGTTTATAAACAAAAAATTTTTATGTTGCACATATTGGTGCAAAAATAAAAAAAATCACAAATACAAAAGACTGCATTTGATTAAATTTTCTGTGATTGTCTTTATGTAAAATAGACCCTAAGGCACCGAAAAAATATAAAAACGGGTTAAGCCACATTGAAGTTTGCCCAAAAACTGCGTTTGAAATAAAAGGGTTTTTTAATAATAATATGATTTTTACCAGAAAGTGTTCTCTATGTTTGAGAGAGATTAGACCAAAAACTTTTTCTTTGTGTTTATGAATGCTTTTGTTTTGTTTTTGAAACAAGTAATTGCAATTTAAAGAAATTACTTGACTATTCAGATCAATTGTTTATAAACAAAAAATTTTTATGTTGCACATATTGGTGCAATAACAAAAAAAATCACAAATACAAAAGACTGCATTTGATTAAATTTTCTGTGATTGTCTTAAAGTAAAACAGACCCTAAGGCACAGAAAAAATATAAAAACGGGTTAAGCCACATTGAAGTTTGCCCAAAAACTGCGTTTGAAATAAAAGGGTTTTTTAATAATAATATGATTTTTACCAGAAAGTGTTCTCTATGTTTGAGAGAGATTAAACCAATAACTTTTTTTTTGTGTTTATGAATGCCTTTGTTTTTTTTTGAAATAAGTAATTGCAATTTAAAGAAATTACTTGACTATTCAGATCAATTGTTTATAAACAAAAAATTTTTATGTTGCACATATTGGTGCAATAACAAAAAAAATCACAAATACAAAAGACTGCATTTGATTAAATTTTCTGTGATTGTCTTTTTGTAAAAGAGACCCTAAGGCACCGAAAAAATATAAAAACGGGTTAAGCCACATTGAAGCTTGCCCAAAAACTGCGTTTGAAATAAAAGGGTTTTTTAATAATAATATGATTTTTACCAGAAAGTGTTCTCTATGTTTGAGAGAGATTAGACCAAAAACTTTTTTTTTGTGTTTATGAATGCCTTTGTTTTTTTTTGAAATAAGTAATTGCAATTTAAAAAAATTACTTGACTATTCAGATCAATTGTTTATAAACAAAAAATTTTTATGTTGCACATATTGGTGCAATAACAAAAAAAATCACAAATACAAAAGACTGCATTTGACTAAATTTTCTGTGATTGTCTTTATGTAAAATAGACCCTAAGGCACCGAAAAAATATAAAAACGGGTTAAGCCACATTGAAGCTTGCCCAAAAACTGCGTTTGAAATAAAAGGGTTTTTTAATAATAATATGATTTTTACCAGAAAGTGTTCTCTATGTTTGAGAGAGATTAGACCAAAAACTTTTTTTTTGTGTTTATGAATCTTTTTTTTTTTTGAAATAAGTAATTCCAGTTTAAAGAAATTACTTGACTATTCAGATCAATTGTTTATAAACAAAAAATTTTTATGTTGCACATATTGGTGCAATAACAAAATAAATCACAAATACAAAAGACTGCATTTGACTAAATTTTCTGTGATTGTATTTATGTAAAAGAGACCCTAAGGCACCGAAAAAATATAAAAACGGGTTAAGCCACATTGAAGCTTGCCCAAAAACTGCGTTTGAATTAAAAGGGATTTTTAATAAAAATATGATTTTTACCAGAAAGTGTTCTCTATGTTTGAGAGAGATGAAACCAAAAACTTTTTTTTTGTGTTTATGAATGCCTTTGTTTTTTTTTGAAATAAGTAATTGCAATTTAAAGAAATTACTTGACTATTCTGATCAATTGTTTATAAACAAAAAATTTTTATGTTGCACATATTGGTGCAAAAATAAAAAAAATCACAAATACAAAAGACTGCATTTGATTAAATTTTCTGTGATTGTCTTTATGTAAAATAGACCCTAAGGCACCGAAAAAATATAAAAACGGGTTAAGCCACATTGAAGTTTGCCCAAAAACTGCGTTTGAAATAAAAGGGTTTTTTAATAATAATATGATTTTTACCAGAAAGGGTTCTCTATGTTTGAGAGAGATTAGACCAAAAACTTTTTCTTTGTGTTTATGAATGCTTTTGTTTCGTTTTTGAAACAAGTAATTGCAATTTAAAGAAATTACTTGACTATTCAGATCAATTGTTTATAAACAAAAAATTTTTATGTTGCACATATTGGTGCAATAACAAAAAAAATCACAAATACAAAAGACTGCATTTGACTAAATTTTCTGTGATTGTCTTTATGTAAAATAGACCCTAAGGCACCGAAAAAATATAAAAACGGGTTAAGCCACATTGAAGCTTGCCCAAAAACTGCGTTTGAAATAAAAGGGTTTTTTAATAATAATATGATTTTTACCAGAAAGTGTTCTCTATGTTTGAGAGAGATTAGACCAAAAACTTTTTTTTTGTGTTTATGAATCTTTTTTTTTTTTGAAATAAGTAATTCCAGTTTAAAGAAATTACTTGACTATTCAGATCAATTGTTTATAAACAAAAAATTTTTATGTTGCACATGTTGGTGCAATAACAAAATAAATCACAAATACAAAAGACTGCATTTGACTAAATTTTCTGTGATTGTATTTATGTAAAAGAGACCCTAAGGCACCGAAAAAATATAAAAACGGGTTAAGCCACATTGAAGCTTGCCCAAAAACTGCGTTTGAATTAAAAGGGATTTTTAATAATAATATGATTTTTACCAGAAAGTGTTCTCTATGTTTGAGAGAGATGAAACCAAAAACTTTTTTTTTGTGTTTATGAATGCCTTTGTTTTTTTTTGAAATAAGTAATTGCAATTTAAAGAAATTACTTGACTATTCAGATCAATTGTTTATAAACAAAAAATTTTTATGTTGCACATATTGGTGCAAAAATAAAAAAAATCACAAATACAAAAGACTGCATTTGATTAAATTTTCTGTGATTGTCTTTATGTAAAATAGACCCTAAGGCACCGAAAAAATATAAAAACGGGTTAAGCCACATTGAAGTTTGCCCAAAAACTGCGTTTGAAATAAAAGGGTTTTTTAATAATAATATGATTTTTACCAGAAAGGGTTCTCTATGTTTGAGAGAGATTAGACCAAAAACTTTTTCTTTGTGTTTATGAATGCTTTTGTTTTGTTTTTGAAACAAGTAATTGCAATTTAAAGAAATTACTTGACTATTCAGATCAATTGTTTATAAACAAAAAATTTTTATGTTGCACATATTGGTGCAATAACAAAAAAAATCACAAATACAAAAGACTGCATTTGACTAAATTTTCTGTGATTGTATTTATGTAAAAGAGACCCTAAGGCACCGAAAAAATATAAAAACGGGTTAAGCCACATTGAAGTTTGCCCAAAAACTGCGTTTGAAATAAAAGGGTTTTTTAATAATAATATGATTTTTACCAGAAAGTGTTCTCTATGTTTGAGAGAGATGAAACCAAAAACTTTTTTTTTGTGTTTATGAATGCCTTTGTTTTTTTTTGAAATAAGTAATTGCAATTTAAAGAAATTACTTGACTATTCTGATCAATTGTTTATAAACAAAAAATTTTTATGTTGCACATATTGGTGCAAAAATAAAAAAAATCACAAATACAAAAGACTGCATTTGATTAAATTTTCTGTGATTGTCTTTATGTAAAATAGACCCTAAGGCACCGAAAAAATATAAAAACGGGTTAAGCCACATTGAAGTTTGCCCAAAAACTGCGTTTGAAATAAAAGGGTTTTTTAATAATAATATGATTTTTACCAGAAAGGGTTCTCTATGTTTGAGAGAGATTAGACCAAAAACTTTTTCTTTGTGTTTATGAATGCTTTTGTTTTGTTTTTGAAACAAGTAATTGCAATTTAAAGAAATTACTTGACTATTCAGATCAATTGTTTATAAACAAAAAATTTTTATGTTGCACATATTGGTGCAATAACAAAAAAAATCACAAATACAAAAGACTGCATTTGACTAAATTTTCTGTGATTGTCTTTATGTAAAATAGACCCTAAGGCACCGAAAAAATATAAAAACGGGTTAAGCCACATTGAAGCTTGCCCAAAAACTGCGTTTGAAATAAAAGGGTTTTTTAATAATAATATGATTTTTACCAGAAAGTGTTCTCTATGTTTGAGAGAGATTAGACCAAAAACTTTTTTTTTGTGTTTATGAATCTTTTTTTTTTTTGAAATAAGTAATTCCAGTTTAAAGAAATTACTTGACTATTCAGATCAATTGTTTATAAACAAAAAATTTTTATGTTGCACATATTGGTGCAATAACAAAATAAATCACAAATACAAAAGACTGCATTTGACTAAATTTTCTGTGATTGTATTTATGTAAAAGAGACCCTAAGGCACCGAAAAAATATAAAAACGGGTTAAGCCACATTGAAGCTTGCCCAAAAACTGCGTTTGAATTAAAAGGGATTTTTAATAATAATATGATTTTTACCAGAAAGTGTTCTCTATGTTTGAGAGAGATGAAACCAAAAACTTTTTTTTTGTGTTTATGAATGCCTTTGTTTTTTTTTGAAATAAGTAATTGCAATTTAAAGAAATTACTTGACTATTCAGATCAATTGTTTATAAACAAAAAATTTTTATGTTGCACATATTGGTGCAAAAATAAAAAAAATCACAAATACAAAAGACTGCATTTGATTAAATTTTCTGTGATTGTCTTTATGTAAAATAGACCCTAAGGCACCGAAAAAATATAAAAACGGGTTAAGCCACATTGAAGTTTGCCCAAAAACTGCGTTTGAATTATAAGGGATTTTTAATAATAATATGATTTTTACCAGAAAGTGTTCTCTATGTTTGAGAGAGATTAAACCAATAACTTTTTTTTTGTGTTTATGAATGCCTTTGTTTTTTTTTGAAATAAGTAATTGCAATTTAAAGAAATTACTTGACTATTCAGATCAATTGTTTATAAACAAAAAATTTTTATGTTGCACATATTGGTGCAATAACAAAAAAAATCACAAATACAAAAGACTGCATTTGATTAAATTTTCTGTGATTGTCTTTATGTAAAATAGACCCTAAGGCACCGAAAAAATATAAAAACGGGTTAAGCCACATTGAAGCTTGCCCAAAAACTGCGTTTGAAATAAAAGGGTTTTTTAATAATAATATGATTTTTACCAGAAAGTGTTCTCTATGTTTGAGAGAGATGAAACCAAAAACTTTTTTTTTGTGTTTATGAATGCCTTTGTTTTTTTTTGAAATAAGTAATTGCAATTTAAAGAAATTACTTGACTATTCAGATCAATTGTTTATAAACAAAAAATTTTTATGTTGCACATATTGGTGCAAAAATAAAAAAAATCACAAATACAAAAGACTGCATTTGATTAAATTTTCTGTGATTGTATTTATGTAAAAGAGACCCTAAGGCACCGAAAAAATATAAAAACGGGTTAAGCCACATTGAAGCTTGCCCAAAAACTGCGTTTGAATTAAAAGGGATTTTTAATAATAATATGATTTTTACCAGAAAGTGTTCTCTATGTTTGAGAGAGATTAAACCAATAACTTTTTTTTTGTGTTTATGAATGCCTCTGTTTTTTTTTGAAATAAGTAATTGCAATTTAAAGAAATTACTTGACTATTCAGATCAATTGTTTATAAACAAAAAATTTTTATGTTGCACATATTGGTGCAATAACAAAAAAAATCACAAATACAAAAGACTGCATTTGATTAAATTTTCTGTGATTGTCTTTATGTAAAATAGACCCTAAGGCACCGAAAAAATAAAAAAACGGGTTAAGCCACATTGAAGTTTGCCCAAAAACTGCGTTTGAAATAAAAGGGTTTTTTAATAATAATATGATTTTTACCAGAAAGTGTTCTCTATGTTTGAGAGAGATTAGACCAAAAACTTTTTTTTTGTGTTTATGAATCTTTTTTTTTTTTGAAATAAGTAATTCCAGTTTAAAGAAATTACTTGACTATTCAGATCAATTGTTTATAAACAAAAAATTTTTATGTTGCACATATTGGTGCAATAACAAAAAAAATCACAAATACAAAAGACTGCATTTGACTAAATTTTCTGTGATTGTATTTATGTAAAAGAGACCCTAAGGCACCGAAAAAATATAAAAACGGGTTAAGCCACATTGAAGCTTGCCCAAAAACTGCGTTTGAAATAAAAGGGTTTTTTAATAATAATATGATTTTTACCAGAAAGTGTTCTCTATGTTTGAGAGAGATGAAACCAAAAACTTTTTTTTTGTGTTTATGAATGCCTTTGTTTTTTTTTGAAATAAGTAATTGCAATTTAAAGAAATTACTTGACTATTCAGATCAATTGTTTATAAACAAAAAATTTTTATGTTGCACATATTGGTGCAAAAATAAAAAAAATCACAAATACAAAAGACTGCATTTGATTAAATTTTCTGTGATTGTCTTTATGTAAAATAGACCCTAAGGCACCGAAAAAATATAAAAACGGGTTAAGCCACATTGAAGTTTGCCCAAAAACTGCGTTTGAAATAAAAGGGTTTTTTAATAATAATATGATTTTTACCAGAAAGTGTTCTCTATGTTTGAGAGAGATTAGACCAAAAACTTTTTTTTTGTGTTTATGAATGCCTTTGTTTTTTTTTGAAATGAGTAATTGCAATTTAAAGAAATTACTTGACTATTCAGATCAATTGTTTATAAACAAAAAATTTTTAAGTTGCACATATTGGTGCAATAACAAAAAAAATCACAAATACAAAAGACTGCATTTGATTAAATTTTCTGTGATTGTCTTTATGTAAAATAGACCCTAAGGCACCGAAAAAATATAAAAACGGGTTAAGCCACATTGAAGTTTGCCCAAAAACTGCGTTTGAAATAAAAGGGTTTTTTAATAATAATTTGATTTTTACCAGAAAGTGTTCTCTATGTTTGAGAGAGATTAAACCAATAACTTTTTTTTTGTGTTTATGAATGCCTTTGTTTTTTTTTGAAATAAGCATTTGCAATTTAAAGAAATTACTTGACTATTCAGATCAATTGTTTATAAACAAAAAATTTTTATGTTGCACATATTGGTGCAAAAATAAAAAAAATCACAAATACAAAAGACTGCATTTGATTAAATTTTCTGTGATTGTCTTTATGTAAAATAGACCCTAAGGCACCGAAAAAATATAAAAACGGGTTAAGCCACATTGAAGTTTGCCCAAAAACTGCGTTTGAAATAAAAGGGTTTTTTAATAATAATATGATTTTTACCAGAAAGTGTTCTCTATGTTTGAGAGAGATTAGACCAAAAACTTTTTTTTTGTGTTTATGAATGCCTTTGTTTTTTTTTGAAATGAGTAATTGCAATTTAAAGAAATTACTTGACTATTCAGATCAATTGTTTATAAACAAAAAATTTTTAAGTTGCACATATTGGTGCAATAACAAAAAAAATCACAAATACAAAAGACTGCATTTGATTAAATTTTCTGTGATTGTCTTTATGTAAAATAGACCCTAAGGCACCGAAAAAATATAAAAACGGGTTAAGCCACACTGAAGTTTGCCCAAAAACTGCGTTTGAAATAAAAGGGTTTTTTAATAATAATATGATTTTTACCAGAAAGTGTTCTCTATGTTTGAGAGAGATTAAACCAATAACTTTTTTTTTGTGTTTATGAATGCCTTTGTTTTTTTTTGAAATAAGCATTTGCAATTTAAAGAAATTACTTGACTATTCAGATCAATTGTTTATAAACAAAAAATTTTTATGTTGCACATATTGGTGCAATAACAAAAAAAATCACAAATACAAAAGACTGCATTTGATTAAATTTTCTGTGATTGTCTTTATGTAAAATAGACCCTAAGGCACCGAAAAAATATAAAAACAGGTTAAGCCACATTGAAGCTTGCCCAAAAACTGCGTTTGAAATAAAAGGGTTTTTTAATAATAATATGATTTTTACCAGAAAGTGTTCTCTATGTTTGAGAGAGATTAGACCAAAAACTTTTTCTTTGTGTTTATGAATGCTTTTGTTTTGTTTTTGAAACAAGTAATTGCAATTTAAAGAAATTACTTGACTATTCAGATCAATTGTTTATAAACAAAAAATTTTTATGTTGCACATATTGGTGCAATAACAAAAAAAATCACAAATACAAAAGACTGCATTTGATTAAATTTTCTGTGATTGTCTTTATGTAAAATAGACCTTAAGGCACCGAAAAAATATAAAAACGGGTTAAGCCACATTGAAGTTTGCCCAAAAACTGCGTTTGAAATAAAAGGGTTTTTTAATAATAATATGATTTTTACCAGAAAGTGTTCTCTATGTTTGAGAGAGATTAAACCAATAACTTTTTTTTTGTGTTTATGAATGCCTTTGTTTTTTTTTGAAATAAGTAATTGCAATTTAAAGAAATTACTTGACTATTCAGATCAATTGTTTATAAACAAAAAATTTTTATGTTGCACATATTGGTGCAATAACAAAAAAAATCACAAATACAAAAGACTGCATTTGATTAAATTATCTGTGATTGTCTTTATGTAAAATAGACCCTAAGGCACAGAAAAAATATAAAAACGGGTTAAGCCACATTGAAGTTTGCCCAAAAACTGCGTTTGAAATAAAAGGGTTTTTTAATAATAATATGATTTTTACCAGAAAGTGTTCTCTATGTTTGAGAGAGATTAGACCAAAAACTTTTTCTTTGTGTTTATGAATGCCTTTGTTTTTTTTTGAAATAAGTAATTGCAATTTAAAGAAATTACTTGACTATTCAGATCAATTGTTTATAAACAAAAAATTTTTATGTTGCACATATTGGTGCAATAACAAAAAAAATCACAAATACAAAAGACTGCATTTGATTAAATTTTCTGTGATTGTCTTAAAGTAAAACAGACCCTAAGGCACAGAAAAAATATAAAAACGGGTTAAGCCACATTGAAGTTTGCCCAAAAACTGCGTTTGAAATAAAAGGGTTTTTTAATAATAATATGATTTTTACCAGAAAGTGTTCTCTATGTTTGAGAGAGATTAAACCAATAACTTTTTTTTTGTGTTTATGAATGCCTTTGTTTTTTTTTGAAATAAGTAATTGCAATTTAAAGAAATTACTTGACTATTCAGATCAATTGTTTATAAACAAAAAATTTTTATGTTGCACATATTGGTGCAATAACAAAAAAAGTCACAAATACAAAAGACTGCATTTGACTAAATTTTCTGTGATTGTATTTATGTAAAAGAGACCCTAAGGCACCGAAAAAATATAAAAACGGGTTAAGCCACATTGAAGCTTGCCCAAAAACTGCGTTTGAAATAAAAGGGTTTTTTAATAATAATATGATTTTTACCAGAAAGTGTTCTCTATGTTTGAGAGAGATGAAACAGAAAACTTTTTTTTTGTGTTTATGAATGCCTTTGTTTTTTTTTGAAATAAGTAATTGCAATTTAAAGAAATTACTTGACTATTCAGATCAATTGTTTATAAACAAAAAATTTTTATGTTGCACATATTGGTGCAATAACAAAAAAAGTCACAAATACAAAAGACTGCATTTGATTGATTTTTTTGCGATTGTCTTTTTGTAAAATAATCCTTAAGAAACTTAAAAAATATAAAAACGGGTTAAGCCACATTGAAGTTTGCCCAAAAACTGCGTTTGAAATAAAAGGGTTTTTTAATAATAATATGATTTTTACCAAAAAGTGTTCTCTATGTTTGAGAGAGATTAGACCAGAAACATTTTTTCTGTGTTTATAAATGCTATTGTTAATTTTTGAAATAAGTAATTGCAATTTAAAGAAATTACTTGACTATTCAGATCAATTGTTTAAAAACAAAAAATTTTTATGTTGCACATATTGGTGCAATAACAAAAAAAAGTCAAAAATACAAAAGACTGCATTTGATTAAATTTTCTGTGGTTGTCTTTTTGTAAATATATCCCTAACACATCGAAAAAACATAAAAAAGGGTTAAGCTACATTGAAGTTTGCCCATAAACTTCGTTTGAAATAATAGGGTTTTTTAATAAAAATATGATTTTTAGCAAAAAGTATTCTCTATGTTTGAGAGAGATTAGACCAGAAATGATTGCTTCCTTGTTAATGGGTAAAAATGCTATTTATTTGCTGTTGTGATAAACCTTTATCACGTAAATTTGATCTACGTTTAAGAAAAAAAAACGTTGTAAAAAAACTGTTCGTCTTTTCTTTGCCTCGGTGTGTCGAACAAGCCCTTTTGATTTTTTGGAAAAATACTTTTTTTCAGTTACAAATTTTTAAAGCTAGTTTTTGAGTGACTGATTAACATTAAAAATTTTCTGTAAAAACAGTAAAAAACATCTATATCATAGCAATATATGGGGGCATGGATTTAAAAAAATATAAAACAGAAGCCGAGATTTCTGGATTCTAAGTTTGAAGCGCACGAAATATCAGTGAAAAAAGCGTGACAACGATAGAAAAAAGACTGCAGCCGCCACTTTCTTTTCATTCTTTTATTTTGTCGCTTAATAACTTGCTTTAAATTTATAGCTGAAAAATGTGTTTTTCCAAAAAAGCAATATGGCTCGTTTTGTTCGCATTCAGAACACCGTGTTTGATTTTAAATCGTCTGATAAAATTTTGACGCTTTTTTTTAATTGAATAATCAGAAATCTTCTTTCTTTGGCTTGTTTTTGAACATTTAATTTTCCTTTGTTCATTTAATTTAAACATTTAATTTGTAAAATGTTGAAATACAAATATTTTTTAGAAAAATTTGTTTTATTTTATGTTAACAATTTTTCAATACATTTCTGCGAAATAAAAAACGTGTGCGATAAATTATAAACTCAAAACATAAACCCTCTTCTTCTGTCCTTTTTTTTCATCCAAAAATACGGCGGCAAGCAAAGGCGAAAATAAAAGAATGAAATAAATGTTTTAAAACAGCACATTTTTGAATGAATAAAAATAAATGAATGAAAAACAATGAGTAAGAAAAAAAAAGTGTGAAAAACAGTATATTTAGGGACCGCCTTCGAAAAAAAAAGTTTTAGATTTTGTTATTAATTTTTATATTTCTATATACTTTGAAGCATTGCGCATCTTATGGCTGATACAGAATTTTTTTTATTCCTTCTACAAAAAGTTATTGGCTCCAGAAGGCGGCCTACCGCAGTCCAAAATGGCCGTTTTTTTTCATCGCCTGCTTGGAAACGCGTTTTTGTGTCCGAGTGGTGCAAGGCGGTCAGCCGCGTGCGGACAGGAGGAAACGGCTGCTTGGATCGCTGGAACAAAAAAAATTTTATGCGTTTTTTTAAGGATGGACCTTGTGTGTCTGGCGTCTCTAGCTTTTAGTGTAGCTACGTGTACGGGCGACTCAAACGCCAGTGTTCCCCGCATTTTATTTAAACCAAAAAAAAATGCAGAGAGAGGTATACTGTAGAAATTAAAACTTTTTTTTAAAATTTTGATTTTTATCCTATTATATGTAAAAAAATACGGAGATTCCGAAAATCCAACTTTTGAAAACATTTTCCCCCAAAAAATTGAAGTTTGTCAGGAAAAACGCGATTTTTAACCGTTTTTTGAAAAATGTTGTACGGTGGCAGTTCACGGCAGTTAATGAAATCACCACAATTCGATGCAGAATTTTTTTCTGCATCGAATAGTATTTTCAAAATTATCGCGAAAGTGACCGCGCCGAAATTTGCGTCTATGGCTCAGTGGGGGAAGCGCCGCCTATCAGTCCTTCGAAGCGCCGCCTTTCAGTCCTTCGGTTCTCTTGCATTGTTTAAGCTTGGCATTATGTTACTTAATGTCTCCCCTAATTTTGTATAAAAGGATCGATCGATCACTTTTTCGTGTTCATTCTGGTCGCCTTTTTTTATTGCTCTTGTGTTTATTAGCTGTATGTGAATTATGTTATCCAATAAAGCCGTCTTGATTATCTAATTATCCAACTCCTATCATTCACTTCGTAGCCAGCACCTTAATAGAAACATTGAAATTGGTGTTAAAATTGCTTTTGCAATCAAAAGGTTTTAATGTTTGCGGTAATGATGAATTAGCGAAAAAAATCAAAAAAATAAAAGAATGCATAAAAAAATTTTTAATGATAATTTTTACATAGAAAAACCTTAAGCTAAAGTAGCGCTCAAAAAAATGCATAGAGGTGTTTTTTTGATATAATTTGATAACGAGTCGCTGAAACATAAAAGTTGGAAGACAGAAAAATCTCTTATACATATGTCCATCATTATTTGTAGGGAAAAAACAAAAAATTACAGTAACCGTTACACAATCGTCTGGGAATCGACGGCAAGTAAAACGTAGGATACCAACGTTTTATATATGTTGTGTAATATCTATGGGGACCCATCAATGTAATGTTTGGGTTAAAATTTTAAGAAATGCAAATTTTATTCTCGAACGATCAAAAAAATACATATTTTTTTGTATGGAGTATGCATTTTTTTGAACGCGTTTTTTTCGATTTTTTTGACGGCATTTTTCTTTGACATGAAATATTAAAATTTTGTTTGGTAATAATGATGGACATATGTATAAGAGATTTTTCTATCTTCCAACTTTTATGTTTCAGCGACTCGTTATCAAATTATATCAAAAAAACACCGCTATGCATTTTTTTTGAGCGCTACTGTATCGATTAAATATAGCGTGGTCGTTACCCACATATAAATTGGTGTAAAAACTACTTTTACAAATAAAATGTTTTGATGTTTGAGGTAATGATGAAGTAATTTTGATTGGGACAATATTTTGATCTATATGATACTAATAATATTGTAATTAGTAGCGGCGGGGAACATGTAAGCTTTTTTATTTGACTCGTAAATTAAGAGTCATAATACTTGAACAAAATTAAATTAGTTTCATAACAATGGTGAAATAGATTATATTGAACAAGCGTTTGATTTTTTCATTTTAATGTTTTTTTTGAAATAGCATGAATAGGGTTGTCAAATGGAGATCTCCCACTTTTTGAGCCAGAATGTTTTTGCCTGATTGTCAGGTTCATGTCACTTCGATAAAAAAACGATAAAATAAAAAATATCAGACTGCACCACTCCTTTAAAAATTATTTTTTGATTTAAAACTCTAAATTTTAAAATCCATTTTTAGCCTCATTCTGACTTAATTATTGTATATGTATCAGCAACAAATTTAGCATTCGCTATTCACATTTCGCAATTTTACCAAGTTTTAGAATGGCATATTTGGATTTTTATGTTTTGACTTTGATTTTACCGAAAAGGATTACGTCCAAAAATGTTTCAACTAAAAAATGCAAATACACAAAAAACTGTTACTTCTTCGTTTGTTTCTAAAAATGTTGTAACTCATTCATGAGCTTTTTTAACTGTTTTTAAAATTATATGTATATTGTAGTTTTTAATAAAATTTATTTAAAAACGCTGCGTCTTAGCCTTATTTGTATCGCAATTTTTATCACGTTGCAAAATTTTTTTTCTAAATTATTTTAATTTTTGATACATTTAAAAATTAGAAAGAAAATTCTGACAAAGGTAAATTTATTGAAAAAAAGTTTAAAGGTTTCTGCAAAAAGAATTGTAAGAAATGATAAAAAAAATGAATGACGTATTTATTTTCGTTGTTTCATAAAATTTAAGAATATTCTTCTAATTACCATAAGAAACTCAGGGTTCGATTGAAAAAATTACAGTATTTTCATTTTTCCTTTATCATTTATCATTTTTATCAGCATTTAACCTGAGAATTTGTTTTACCAATTCGTATTAAGATTCTACATTTTTTGGTACCAAAATTATGTTTATTGCACAACTTTGAAAAAACGGTGCTAATTATAATACAAATCGATAAAAAATGGTGTTTTCTAACTCCCCGGTGTTTCTCTCGAGTGGTTCTTTTCCTTTTCTTCTTGTCCCTTTTTCCTCTTTCAAATAACTTTTCAAACTTTATTCAATTTTAACAATTAAAACCAAAACACATAAACGACTGAAATCTCTTCAACTGACTTAACTGAATGACTCGACTGCCGACTGACCAACCAACTCCCCTCCAACTGAATGACTTTGCTTCCACTGGGGCTCCTTTTAAAGAGCCAGCGCAACCAAACTGGCGATCCGGACAGATCACAAAGTGCCAATTTAGCTCCACCTCCAGCTTCACCGATCGTGTGCAAAAAGAAGATGCACACAACGATCAACGCCTGCGCAACTCCACCCTCTTTCTCTCTTGGCAATGATTGAAATTAAAGAAGCCAAAAAGGGAGAGACATAAGTCATAGAGAGTGTTTTGCGCAAGCATCCGGCTTTTGTTTTTCAAATTTGGTGCCAGGCGCCCTTTACAAAATTGTGGGAAAAAAAAAGAGAAAGAAGAAAGAAAAGCCAGACAGGAATTATGAATCACTCTTACAGTGTCTGCAACTTCACCGAAATCTCGAAAGACGTAGTCGAGATTTTGGCCCTCTTTGCATATTTTTCGACTAAAAGTATTTTATTTTATACTAATCAGAAGAAAAATTTTTATATATTATATATTTTAAAATTCACGTTCTCCTCCCTTTGCGATTTTTTTTGCCTCAGAATTTCAGCCAGCTGGTTGCGGCACTGGTGTCTGTGATATAACTTTTTTTTTGACTTTTTTTTTTGTTTTAAGTCCTTAAAATATGTCTTTTGCTTATATTAATGGTATCAAAAATTTTAAATCAAGAATAAATTTACTATAAATTTCTTTTGATAAGTAATTATTCTTGTGTTATTTGAGAAAACAGAATTTTTTGCAGTTTTTACCTGCATTTTTATACCGAAAATATATATGAGCTCGTTCGTTTCTTTTTTTTATTTCGCAAAACGTTTATTTTAAAAGGTTATGTAATCTTTTTTTAAAGTTATTTTGTTCTTCCCTTTTTACTTTCGCTCTTTACAGTACTTTTTTAATTTATTCATAAAATTCTCACATCAATTTATAGTAGTACATTTGCAACACTTTTTTTTATCTTTTTTTTCAAAAATCTCAAAATATGGCTTTATCTTTTTAATTTTTTTAAGGCATGTAATTATTTTTACCCTATATTTTTAATGAATTTCCCTATAAATATCAAAAGATTCATTTGCTGGTTCAGTTTCATTCAAATCACAATCAACAAAATCAGCCATTTTTTAAAATTGAAATGAGTAAAGTGATAATAAATTTTAAGTTTTTGCTTATTTTTCAAATTTTAAATTAAATTAAATTATTAAAATCGATAAAATACAGGTGTTTGCTTATTTCTTTGTTTTTGCTTATTTCTTTGATTTTTTTCAATAAATTTACAAAATTTTAAAAATTCGATAATATATAGGTATTTTTAAAATTATAGGGAAATTCATTAAAAATATAGGTAATGAAAAAATTATAGGGAAATTCATTAAAAATATAGGTAATGAAAAAATTATAGGGAAATTCATTAAAAATATAGGGTAAAAATAATTATTTTCCTTTTTTTAAAGCATTTTCTTTACCAAAATAATTCTTTAATAATATTTCAAATTTTTTTAAAATTTATTGAACTTTAATACATTTAAGTAAGGATGGACATAACACAACCACTTTTTGAAAAAGAAACAAAGCTGAAAAAAACCCAAAAATTTTCGCGAAACACAAAACGAAATTTTTATTTTTTTACTCTAATTCAAACGCTGCGGATGCTAACCATTTTTCGGTAATTTTCCTATTGTTCAAGAAAACATTTGCTTTTTGATAGTATTACTTAACATTTTATTTAAGTCCATTAATTGAAAGTTAATTTTAAAATAGGAAGAGCCGGTTTTCCGTACCGTTTAAAATCAAACACTTTTGCTTTTTTCTATTTATTCTTTATTCCTTGAGTTTGCAATATATTTTCAATTTTTTTTGACATATTTTGTTATGATTTTTTTGTCTGTGACAGAAATTTCTTTTTGCCTCTTTTATTTTTATAGAAAGATCTTCAACGAAGAAGAACCAAACTACAACTATTTATGAAAATGGCTTTTAAAATTTACGCTAAAAAGTACAAAAAATTTAAATGAAACGTCAAATTTTCGTGTAGACAAACAACTGAAACCATCCAAATGCAAACTTTTCAAAAATTTAACAAACAATACATATGTTACCGAAATTTTTGTGATTGACTAGCAAATATTGTTAAAAAGACAACAGCATTCACAAAACTTCCGGTAACATATACAAATTTAATTCAAAAAAATAATAATTATAAGAAAAGTTCATATCCGAAAAATATATTAAAACAATAAAAAAATTATTTTTGAAAAACAGAATTACAATTTCTATTCCTATGTAAAAACAAGCAAAGATTTCTTCTAAATTAATTCAAATTCAAATTTTGATGACTTTCAAAAATCGAAAAAAATTATATTTTCTCAAAAATTGTTGTCTGTTGTTTTCTTTTACTATTTTTCCATATATTTATCATAAAAAAATTAACATTAACTTATCTCCCTGGCGCTAGGACAAAAAAAAGGGCTATCATTTGCAATATATACTTGCTCCGGCAGACACGATTTTCACGAAAAATTTTTAATTAAAAAATTTCAAATTAATTTTTCGGGCCAATTCCGTCATCATAAAAATTCATGCTGTATACCATTTGATAGTTCATTTCCAACTTACTTAAATGGGAAAGTATCAGAAATATAACTTTACCATAAAAAATTTGGCGATTTTCTGAATTCTTTGCATATATAAAACTTTGAAATATCCTAACATCAAAACTACTGATCCAGTTAGTCTCATATTTCCAAAATCGTCTATTCACAACCTATATAGTCGATTTATGACCAAAAACAAAATTCTAAAATTTTTTGTTCCGCCCTTATTTAAGGTTCTCACAGACTGTCTCTTCGAACTTAATAATTATTTGTTTATTTAAACATAGAAATTTATCTCTGATTTTTTAAAAATGTTTTATTCTCATTTTAATCACTTTCTGTTTCAAAATTAAATCCGTCTTTTAACTATTATTTTACTGCGTTTTAATCAAACGGTGCTAATTATAATACAGATGTTTTATCGTTTTTTTAAATTTGGTTTTTGACAATAATTTGACTCATTGATTTACTTTTTTTTGCATTTGTTAATTTTTTTCTTTTTTTGTCTTACGTTTTATTTTTTTGTGATTACTTGGGGTTTTTATGATTTTTGTCCCTTTTAATTTGCTGTTTTGGTTTTTTCTTTTTATTTTAAAGCAGGTTGTAATATTTATTCAATATTACGATCCTTGTAATATTATGATCCGTTTTTGTGCAAATTATTACATTCTCTTTCCTTTAATAAATATTAAATATTAAAACAGAGACGGAAAACTGTAAAGAAAAATATTCATCTTAAAAAACATAAAAAGGCATCTTTTGCTCTTTGGGCCGTTGTTATCTGATTTTAAGGACGCTTTTTCCCCATTTATAAGAAAACAAAAATTTTGAGAAAAGTGTGATTTTTAGCATTGATGAAATCAAACAGTGTCTGCCAGTGCCGCAACTTCACTGAAATTGCGAAAGTTGTAGTCGAGATTTTGGTCTTTTTTGCATATAAACATAGAAATTTATTTCTGATTTTTTTTTCTCATTTTAATGACTTTTTGTTTTAAAATTAAATCCGTCTTTTAACTATTTTTTCAATGCGTTTTAATTGTTACAATTATGTTTTCGACATGTATTATTCATTTTTAGGCAATCTTTTTGTCAATCAAATATTAATTTTTTGTAATGGAAAGGGATCAAATCCCTCCTCGTGTTCGTGACGCCCGATATGTCGTTCAAAGACATTTTAGTACTTGTGCAATTTGTGAAGGGGAAATTTGTGATCAATTGCTCCGTTATTTTGAATTAAGAAAATTTAGTTTGGATGAAATTTATTCGTTAATTGCACAATTGGAACCTCATGAGAAAAAGTATTTTGAAGACAAGCTTCTTGATATTCTTGCGGCTGGTATGTTTTTTTAATAATCATAAAAATGAAGAAACTGAATTTGATTAGGTATAATGAAAATCTATAAGTTCAATAACATAACAAAGGCACAAAAAAAGACTTTGATTTTTTCAAATGTAACAAAACTTTGCTTAACTATAAAGCTTTCTTTTTATAAATTACAAAGACTGAAAAATCGTTGCCAAAAAAGACAAGAGTTTTGACAAAGAGTTCTGTTTTTTAACAAAACAGATTATTGCTCCATTGCTTTAAAAATAAGTACCCATTTTTTATTTTTGACATATAAAATAGGTGGAACAATTTCGATACAACATAGTTTTTCAATAAAGGTTTGCTGGAAGTTTTAAATTTAGATAAAACAAGTTACAAGTGTAAAACTTTTTCTGGCTAAATGAAAACAAATATTATACAATATTTTAAATAAATAAATGCAAATTTTTAAAGTGAAAATAATGTGATAAGCAGGATTGCTCATTTCCCGGGAAATCAAATCAAAAAATTTCCGAATTTTGAAGACTTTCCTGCAAACCCCGTATTCCTTGGAAATGAGCAACTTCAGTGATAACAGATACATTTAAGGAAAAAAAATATAAAATTACTTAAGAGTATGGAATATGAAAATAATAATGTATTGTTTCAGCACTTTCACCACCTCCAGCTACACAAAATGTCAATCCTGAACCTCCACCACAACGTTAGTTTTTTTTTGCATAAAATCTGTAATTCAAAAGGGCACCCATTAATAATTTAAATATAAATATTTGCATGAAATATCATTTTTTATAAAACAAAAACTTAATTTTTTGGCGACTAAAATCAAAAGAGTTTCTTCTCAAATAATGTGCGTCTTTTTAATTCCAATACTTTTCCGTAAGAAAGCTATTAATGTCAGCTTCTAAAAACAAACATATTGAATATATTTTTGCTTTTGTTTTTTTTGTTTTGGACAAAAAAAGAAGAATTTTTTGGGAAAGTAAAAAACATTTTCGACTTCTGTTTCCAGTTACGGTATACCGTTCCAAAGCCGAAGGTATACCAAAAAACCCGCCAACACTGACCGCAACTACAAAAAAAAATTGTTTCTTAAAAGAGCCAAAATTTTTGATTAAACTTTTTGCAACAGTAAACAAAAGAATAGAAGGTCAGTATTGTTCACAATTTTTAAAAGTAAATAAATGCAAAGTTTCAAGTTTTTATGCAATTTAGATAATTGATAAGCGCCATTTTTTAATGTAAAAAAATAGAATAAGCGCCAAAAAAAGAGTGGTTTTAAAAATTATATCCAAAGTTAAAAAAATGAAAAGAAGAATGTGTTATTTCAGAAGGACCAATGACACGGAGAAGAGCTGCTAATGCTCAACAACAACAACAACAACAACAACCACCGCCTCGTCAGCAACAACAACGACAACAACAACCTCCTCGTCAACCACAACAACAACCACAACCTCTTCATCAACCACAACAACAACAACAACCTCTTCATCAACCACAACCACAACCACAACCTCTTCATCAACCACAACAACAACCACAACCTCTTCATCAACCACAACCTCTTCATCAACAACAACAACAGCCACAACCTCATCAACAACAACAACAGCCACAACCTCATCAACAACAACAACAACAGCCACAACCTCATCAACAACAAAAACAGCCACAACCTCATCAACAACAACAACAGCCACAACCTCTTCATCAACAACAGCAAACAATCGATGAATCGATGAATTCACCACCAAGCCCTATGGGTAAGTTTTATTTTTATCTAAAAAATTATCTAATTTGCCAAAAAAGAACAAATATTCCATTAAAATTTTATTAAAAAAATAAAAAACTTTAAATTGCCCACAATAGTGAATATTTCAACCGTTGAAGTATTCACTTTTGTGGACTTCTTCAACGACTTTATTTTTTTGAATTTTTTAATGCAACAAAAATAAACCAAAAATAGAAAGAAAGAATAATACTTTTTCGTTTAAACAGAAAAAAGGAAGAAGACTGAAATTGCATTGCTACACAAAAAAGAGCTGTTTTAAAAAGTGCTTTGATTTTATGAAAAATTAAAAAACAAAAAAAAAACGAACATAATTTATGCGCAAGATTGTTTTGTTTATGCTTGATTTTTGAATTTAAAAGTTTTGTTGGTAAACGAAATGTTGTGAGATTTTTTTGTATGCTTTAAATTTAAAATTTTTGTCTTTACTGCAAAAAGTGAAAAATTTTGCTTGTATTAGGAAATACGACTTTTGTTGACCCCCCCCCCATCCAACACGTATTGGAACATCAAAGCTTTTTGCCGACAAAATCAAAGCGGTGTAAAAATGCCTCAGACCCACTCCACCCATCATCTGCATTAGATAACATTTGGACAGCCGCAGTCTATAAAAGTGCCAAAAAAATAATAAAATTTGCATGACAAAATATTAAAAGGAGTAAATAATAATAACAATAAAATGAGTCGTAATATATATTTATTCACTTCTAACGGATTTTACTCACTTAAAGCGGGTTTTTTGAAAAATGCAAAAAAGAGTTATAAAAAGAAATATAAAAGTATGATGTATAAAAAATAGTATAAAAAGAGATAAATAAAAGGAAAAAGAAAGAAAGGTTTTGTTTAAAGTGATAAAAGATATTTTACATATTTTGTGGTTTGGCTATAAAAAGTTTATAGATAATTTTTGAGAAAACATGAGCATCTTAGTAATTAGGTGGATAATGAGACCGAACAGACCAGTGCGAACCCGCGGGGCTACGGAACACGAGTCCTGACATTTTCAGTCACTTTGAAGCCAGACGGTCATGTTTACGAAAAAGTATGATAATAATAGTTTTGCCGCACCGCAATTAATTTTATAAAATAAAAAATTTTTTTGTTTTTATAATAAAGATAAAAAAATAAAATATGCTAACTTTTTTAGGTGCTGGATCATCATCATCCATTTTACCAATCGGTTGGAAAGTAAGTTGAAGATTTTTAAAAGCAATCTAAAATAATCGTCAACTTCTTTTTCTAAAAAAATTGTTCTTTTCAACAAAAAAAGTTGTTTATTATATGTTAAATATATATTTTGATTTTTTTCAGTGTTGGCGAAGATTAACAAAATACCTTAATGCAAACTTGTTCATTGTGCAAGTGTCATCAAATGGTTTTATTGAATTATCAACTGATGATCGCCGCCCAAATGATGGTGCAAGATGCACCACTGAAGCATGTAAAAGTTTAAATGTTCATTATCGTTTAAATAATAATACAATTGTTGATGATCCTCGACTTGGTCATCATGATACATGCAAACTCAAAGAAGCTGATGTAATTCAAACAGAACAATTTGAAAGGTGAAAAAAATGCATACTTTTAAAAAAATAGGTATTATAAACAAACTTTTTAGGGATTTCTTATTGAAAGTCTCTGCAACAATGGTTCCACCTGATATGCATGAATTCGAACAGCAATTTACAGCAACATTTGGAGCGGAGCGTTTTCTTGATTCATATGGAACGCGAAAAGCACAAGACAATTTAAAAAGAAGAATTGGGAGAGCTGTGAGTTCACTTTTAAAACCCCTTCATAGAATTTAATGTTTTTTTTTGATTATTTTTTGATCAGTGTTACTGTAACGTAACCTCAAAAAAAATTAAAAACCATTTTTTATTTTGCTTACGAAGAAATCAAAAATGGCAGTTTAAAAATTATGGACTAGACTCTATCAATGGCAAATTGTTTTGCATATTTTTAAAATAAACGTTTATAGAATGATTCAAAAGTTGAACCAGAAACAGCGGAGATAATTTTTGGAAAATTGGATAACTTTAATCCTGATGATGAAGAAGATGTTGAAGAAATTGAATCAACTGATGGACAACTTAATGAAAGAATGCAAAATTTGACAATAAGTGCTGAAGCTGCATCATCAAAATCAACAACAACAACAACAACAGCAGCATCGTCATCTGCATCTGCATCTTCAGCTGAAACTTCAGCAACATCTTCATTCTCCACAGCAACAACAACAGCAGCAACAACAATGTCCACAAAAGGTTAGTTAGTGTTTTCTAAAACAATCACTCAAAATTGATATAAAATCACTCAAAAATGATGCAGTAGAGCACTGAAATGACAACGATAAAAATCAACAAGTTTTTTTTGGGGATGAAAGCGGCGATTGCGTTTTGCACTTTTTCTGTTTGATGAGAAAAAGGGTGTAGTCAAAAAAAAAACAAAAATTGATTCATCTTGCGCGACGATTGAATAAAAGTAAAAAAAGAAATTCGTTAAAGCTTATAATTTTTTCAAAGTGACGACTTTAAAAAATAAATTAAATATGGATTTTATTGTTTTTGTCGCAGATAAGATGAGCAGAAAACTTTTTATTTAAACGAAAAAAATCAAGAGAGCTTTTTTGCTATAAAAACGCTTTTTTAATGCAAATAATGTCGATAAAATCTGAAAAAATGTAGTCGTCCTTTTTTATATTCGAAGCTTTAACAGCAAGTTACTATTGAAAAGTGAGCAAAGAAAATGTTGCTGCTTCAGTGATTTAAGAAAAGCAAAGCAATTTCTGCCACATCAATTTCTATAATATTTTTAAAAAAATTTATCATTTTGGCAATGAAAAAAAAGATATTATAGAAATAGAGTTAAACTAAAGTTAAAAAGAAATTCTGAAATATATCTTTTTATTACAGGACTTGCAAAAAAACTCAAAGTATTTTATATAATGAAGTTAGTTTTTTACAGTAAGACATAAAAAAAGGAAAACAATACATATTAAAATAAGAAAGATGTGCAAAAAAAAGCTTTTGCCTTACTTTTGACTATGCATGCTAAAACAACAATACCATTTTTATTTCACAACTAAAAAAAGATTAATTTTTGACACTGGCAGCTCAACATCTGCATTCTTTACAATTTTTCGGGCATGTTAGCAAGAAAAAAGATGTTTTTAATTCAAAAAAGAAAAAAATGACAGCAAAAAATGGCACTTGTGAGACAAATATTTTATGCACAAAAAAAACAAACAAAAGATCAATAATAGAAACATTGACTTTTGTCAGCTTTTAAACAAAAAACTGTTTCCACAAGACGAAAAGAATTTAATTTGCGATCAAAAAGAAAATAGAAAAAAGTGATGTAAAAAAAGAGCTGCAAAAAATACATAAAAACAAATTGATTTAAATCGGCGTCAATTGAGATGTGCAAGCTTTAAAAAGACAACTACATGTATTTTAAAAAAAGCAAAAAAATAACAGAAAAAAACAGAAAAAATATAAGGATCAAAGAATGACGCAATATTAAACATTTTAAAACAATAGTAAGCCTTGCCAGAAAAATTTTCGAGCAGATATAAAACAACTTACAATGGAAGTACGCGAAGTGAGTTTCGATTTTTGACTTCAAAACAGATTTAAATTAAAGACAGGAGGCCGAAAACGAATTTGTGAAAGTATTAGCGGCCAATGACTATCAAGAAATTATAATCTCTGTGGGAAAGATTTAAAGATCAAAGGAATTCCGCCGAGAACAATCAGCGGCATGAAACATCAAAAGAATTCCTTTGATATTTAATTTGAGATTATAATTTTTTGGATAGCCATTGGCTTTCACAAATTCGTTTTCGGTTCCGCATCTTAAATTCGAACCTATTTTAAAGTCAAAACTCGAAATACATTATGCATACCTCGCGGTACTTTTATAGCTTTCCCCCCCCCCTTTTTAAAAATTTTCAAAGTCTTTTTTCTCGTAATTTGTACAAGTCCGATTTTCTTTTCGAACTTGTAAAAATCCAGAGAAAAAAGACTTTGAAAAATTTTTGAAGTTGGAGAGAGTGATGGAGCAACCGTTCAGCAAACCGTTGAAGAGTGAAAAAAAGTCTGTTTTGTGTGCTTTCTCTCCTTTTATAGCACTTTCGTTGATTTTGCTTGATTTCATGTAAATTTTTTCTTTGTGAATGCAAAAACATAGTCGATGATAATGCAGGGGGAATACTATAAAAGATGGCAACTGTCTTCTTTTATAGTATTCCCCCCGCATTTTGCAGTTTAAAAACACGGCAGAAAAAATAAACAGAAGTCTTTGTAAGAGAAAAAACGCCGGATATGTAAATTTCATGGAATTTTGAGAAATATTTTTTTGCAAAAATGGGGGGGGGAATACCATAAAAGAAGGCAATGACCACCTTTTATAGTATTCCCCCCTCACAGCGCAGTTTTAAAAAAACGGCAGAAATACTTTAAATCTCGAATAAATAGATATCATCATAGGCACTTTTATAGGGGGAATACTATAAAAGTGCCTATTTTTGTTTGTTATTTTTTATGGCAAAAGTTCTCCAAATTCTTACATCTCTTTGTTTTAATGCAATTATTGCAATCTCTTTTACATGCTTTTTTTCAATTTTCTCTGGCACTCCAGAAGCGACCATATATGCATCACCTGCAAAAACATTATTATATAAAATTCCCACATAAATGTATTGAGAATAAAAAGTTAAAAATCAATCAAAATATAAAAGGGCAAGAAGAAAAAGATATTTTAAGGAAAAATGACAAAAAAAAATTTGTGACTGTCTTTTCGTCCAAAGTTGATTCGAAAAGTATATTGAACAAGAGTTCATATGGCAAAAAATTTAAACGCAAAAAAAAACAAATAAACAATTCTTTTGGAAAAAATATAGTTGTTGAAACCAGGGTTGTCAAAGGGAAATCCCCGGGAAATTAGCGGAAAATTCCCGGGGAAATTTCCCGACTTTAGCGGGAAATGAAATTAATTTCCCGGAATTTTGGGTATATTAATTAGGGTTGTCGATTTCCCTTTCCCGGGAAATTTCCCGCAAATGTTTGTTAGAAACTCAACATTTTTTACTATTTTAACCTCATTTAGCACAAAATAAGGCAGTTTTTGTTATAAAAAGTCATTAATTGGAAAAATTCATTAAAAATTCATCAAATTATGAGCTTTTAGTAATTTTAGGTATTGAAAAAACAGAATTACCAAAATTACGTTTCCGGGAAATCAACGGGAAATTTCCCGCTTTTTTTCGATTTCCCGGGAAATCGACAACCCTAATTTTTCATACTAAAATTTTTTAAAAATTATAATCTTTTTCAATTAAAATAGGTTTTTTTAGCTTTTAAAACAATCAGAACGAATTAATATAGGTAAAAAAAGGGTAATTACTCTTAAATCACGTTTTTAAATTTTTCAAGTGTGAAATCTAAAATCTGAAAAATTGGGTTTACGGTAAATTAGCGGGAAATCCCCTGGAAATCCCCGGGAAATTGCCCGATTTTTCTGATTTCCCGGGAATTTAACAACCCTGGTTGAAACAGAAAAAAGAACCGAGAAAATGTTCTTTGATGAAACTGAAAGCAAAGTAAGAGAATGAAAAAAAGTGAATTTAAAAAATGCAAAAAAAAGGGCATAAAATCAATGCTTTTTTTCAAAAAGAAAACCGCGTCGTTTTTGTTTTTTTAAAAGAGGAAACTCCCGTTTAGTTAACACATAAAAAAATGTTCCAGCCTTTTTATTTGTTTCTGAAAAGATTATGCTTACTTCTACTTCAAAAAAAAATAAGATAACTTATAATTATGAAGATAAAACGACATTTTTTAAAGTATCATATTAAAAAAAAGTCAAGTGAAAAAAAAAGGATGCGCAAAAAATGCTCTTCGATGAAACTGGAAAGCAAGAGAAAAAGAAGCGAAAAAAATTGGTGTGAAAAAATCAATACTTTTTGTCAAAAAACGATGGCGTTGTTTTTTTTCTTCTTTAAAATGAAAAATCTCTCCGTTTTCGATGTTGTTTTCTTTAAAAAATGATGGAAATATATCGAATTTTTTACAAAAAGTTTTTACCAAATTTTTTATGCAACCACAGTATTACCTAAAAATACGTCATTTGCCAAGATAAATATTGGTAAAAAAATTAAAAGATAAACCCATGTTCTCATTAAAAAAAAGAAGAAAAACAAACGTTTTGACTAATATAACAAAAAAAAAACCTGCAAAAAAAACTCTTGGATTGAATTAAAAAAAAAAAAAATAAATGAGAAAATGAAAATGAAAAAATTGAAATAAAAAAGATGCACAAATAATTAGGTAAAAAAAATCAATGCCTTTTTTAAGGAAAAAGGCGGTTTTTTAGCATAATTTATTTTTGTTAATTCTTTACCAAAAAAGTAAGAAGATAAAGAGAGAGATTCATCACTAAAGTTAATTTATTGTAAAACAAAAATGTACGAAACACATTTATTTCCGAGAATGAACGTATTTTTTTAGAAAATAATGTTGATGCTGAAACTGAACTTCGGGAAGCTGTTGGAACGTTATGTGATTTTAATGAATATGTTGCAAAAACTTTTAATTTTGATGAAGGAAAGAAATTGGGGGAAGGCGGTTATTCAGATGTTTATCAAGGAATATTAAAAAGAACCCAACTTGCAACAGCCGTCAAAGTAAGTTGCTTATTATTTCAAAAAAAAATTTAATAGATTTTTTTAAGATCATTCCATATCGACAAGGTCATTTGAAAACAAAGTTCAATGATTCACTAATGGCTTCAGCAGCCGAAATTCTCCCTGAATTTTTGATTACAAAAGCTTTATCTTCATTACCTGGTGGAAATTTCTTAAAGCTTTATGATGCAGCTATTGTAAAAGGTAATATTATAAAAAGACCTGAGAGTTACTTTAATAATTTCTTTTTTAGGATATTACCCACAAATTCTTCTCAATCTTTTTGATAATTATAAAGGAAAAAAATACAATGCATCTCCACTTAAAATTGATGCTGAAAATCAAACTTATCTTGTTTTGTCTCTTAGCCTTGCTGGTCAAGAACTTGAAAAGTTATTCTCAAAAAAGCTGAAGAATTATTAAGCATTCTAGCACAAATTTCCTTTGCTGATGCCGTTGCTGAATCTGTGCTCCAATTTGAGCATAGAGATCAACATGTATCTAATATATTTATTCAAGAAACAGAAGAACCTGAAATATCTGTTGAATTAAATGGCAAAACATTTGGCATCAAAACATTTGGTAAATTAGCAAGATTAGCTGACTATGGGAATAGTCGTTTAAAGCTTGGTAAGTTTAATTATCATTTTAAAAACTGAATCAAAATGAACATTTTTAGAAAATACAATTATATGCAAAGATCTTGAAAAAGAAAATCTTGTTAATGAAGATGCTGCTACTGATACCGATCTGCATCAACAAGTATATCGACAAATGATACCAATTCTTCAGTAAGTTAATGGCTAATATGATTATTTTGAACTAATTTATGTTTGATTTTAGAAATGGTGGAAAAGATTTTACTCCAAAAACTTCAGTAATTTGGTTACAATATTTAATTGAAAAACTCACCAAATATAAAGGAGAGAACGGTTCACAGTTTAGCAGAAAACCCCCAAAAACAGACGTCAAACTTGACAGCAGGAAAGAAATTTCAAAAGAACTTAGTAATGGAGTTGCCGTTCTTCCAAATGCACAGGAAGTTTCAAAATATTTTGAAAGCCATAAATTATTTAAAGGTATTATAACACGAAAAGTTTAAATTATTTATTTTTGTTGAATTATTTTTCAATGCTTTTAATTTTTGTTTTATCATTCTTTTACTAACAGTTATCTTTATTTTCTACAATCGTATTTTCTCATTGTTATTAGTCGTATATAAATAATTTGTCGTTATTTTTTCATATATACCTTTATCACATTAATTTGATCAACGTTTGAGAAAAGAAAAACATTGTAAAAAAACTGTTCGTCTTTTCTTTGCCACGGTGGGTCGAACGAGCCCTTTTGATTTTTTTGAAAAAATACTTTTTTGAGTTATAAATTTTTAAAGCTAATTTTTGAGTGACTGATTAACTTTAAACATTTTCTGTAAATCAAGAAATAATAATACAACTCCATGTTCAAATCTTCCTTTCACTTCAACAATGCCAAATTTAACGCCAGCTGCTTTGGCAAAATTTACAAAATACTTTGATTCAACAACAATTACAACATCTCTTGCAAAATTCAACCCCACAAAATCAACAACAAATTTTTCAAGCTTATCTTGCAACGCTTAACAATAGTCAACAACAGCAACAGCCTCCTTCTTCAAATCAAAAGCGATAAAATTAATTACTTTTTTGATCTTTGCCATTTACGAGTACATATGTATTTACAATTTTTTGCCAATGATATTTCATAATAAAAAATATTGTATTAAACATTTTAAAAGAAAGATGGATTGAAAGAAACAAAAACTTTTTCTTATAAAAAACTAGCATTTTTATTTTTTGCTCGTTTTTTCTAAGAAAAAACGAGCAATTTTCCGGGTTGAAACGGCCGTTTGGTCATATCTCGTCACCTACTGAATATTTTTTTATGTAGTCTGCAGAATCAGACAGATTATCCTAAAGGCCGGTGGGGTTGTAATTGTCAAAAAATATTTTTATCAGTGATAAAAAAAGATATAAAATTTTGGCGTTCTGTGACGGGCTGTTAGCTGCCATGCCTACTCCACTCTGAAGAAAAAAATCTTAAAAATGTAATCAATATTTTATAAAAATACAAAATATCTATTCCATTGATAAAAAAATGGTTTAAAAAGCTTTGCTTTATTTACAACAAAAAAAGGGTGTGTGGATAAACTGGATTGGGTCGAATTTTGGACGGGACTAGAATTTCCTGAACTGGACTCGCAATTTTTAAAAAAAAAAATATTTAAGCAAGGCCGTAGCCAGAAAAAAATTTCATTAGGTGCAACACCATTTTGCGGGGCACCCCTTTGATCTTTTGCCGCCGCCAACGCGAAGCGACAAAACATCAAAGGAAATTCATTAATTTCGGGAAGCACATGCCCCCCCTGGCCCCCCATCTCTACGGGCCTGTATTTAAGATATTAAAATATGACAAAACAGATTGATTTAATACCCTAAAAAATACGTTTTTTTTAAAAAAAAACATATTTCTCTAGTCCAGGAAATCCTAGTCCAGTCCAAAAATCGGTCCAGTCCAGTTTTTCCACACACCCACAAAAAAATTTTTTGTTTCACAACATTTTGCACTGTTGCTTTTTTTAAAATAAGAATTATCGAAATAAAATTTGTTAAATTTTATTTAAACAATTTTTCAATACATTTCAGCGAAATGAAAAACGTGTGCAACTAATTATAAACTTTGAAAAAAAATTATGGCAAAAAAATATAATGAAAATGGTCCAAAGTTATAAAAGTGATAAAATAAAAAAAAATAAAAAATTTTAAAAAGAAATCGGAAATGCACACAAAAGAATAATTTTAAAAAGTTTTTGTTTTATTAAAAAAAAGCTAGCAAAGAGAAGGCATTGAAGTCTTCTCTTTGCTAGCAAAAGGTGTTCAAAACATTTGTTATCAGGTAAATACAATCTTTACAATTTCAAAACAAAAAAGGCAAAAACAGAACAAAATCGAAAAAACTGAACTAATGCTTTCCCTTTTTTGAGAAAAATGATTCAGTTTAATAAATTCCACAACTTCTCTTTAAAAATGATTCTTTTAGCTGACCTTTTTGAATCCTTTCTGCTTTTTTGCAGGTTGCATTTTCCTCCGTGTTTTATTTATTAATTGTGGTTTCTATTTTTTGTTTAATTTAATGAAAATGATGTCAAACTTGTTCTTTTTTCTTTGTTTAATTTTACGTAAAAGTTTTTTAAACTTCTTCGGAAACTTTTTCATTTCTTATTATCAAGAATTTTTAATAATCCGACTTTCCCCTTTAATAAACGATATTTTCTTTTGATCTTTCGCCGTATTTGAACATGGCATAAAATTTATCTCCCTTAAAAATTTTTTTACGGACAATCTGAACGCTGTCTTTTTGAATTTAGCCTTTAGTTTCATTGAAAATTCTTTCTACAGTTTTCATAATAAAAATCAATAAAAGTCATTTTAACACAATTCTTTTTTAATTTGTTAAATATTTTCTGGTCCTCATTTTTTCGTCATATTTTTAATTCAATAATATTTTAAATTGTATTTTAAAAAAACTATCAACTAAAAATTTATTTTTTATACAGATTTAAAAATAATAATATGATAATATTATATACGTTTTAAGGTTACTACTTCCTAATATATATTTGCAAAAAGTTGCAGCTTTTTTTGCTAAATTAATGAATCTATAATTTCCAAATATCTTTTGTCAAAATGTTAATTTTTTTGAAACTGTATTAAATTGATCGTGATTTTTTGCTTTTGTTTTTTTTTGTTAAACATTTATTTTTGAAAGTTATAGTTATCTAATATTATTATCTTAGTCTTCTCAATTATCTTCTCTACTGTTATTTCTTCGTTATGGCATCGAAATATTCATCTTTTGCCAATGCCGTTAGTGGCAAAAAAAGTGGTTACAACCAAGATGACCAATACAATTTGAATTTAAATGAAAGAGGAGGTTACACTCCTGATTATCCTTTTTATGAATGGCAATCATCTACGAAGAACCAAAAGCATAACCAAAAGAAAAGTGTGCAAGGTTTGTTACCTTCTATTTTTATTTTTTTGTCAAACATTTCTTTTTTTAAACACATAATTAAATATGGAATAGTTTAAAAAATTTTTTAAAAGGTTAAATTGCTGCTCAAAAAAATTATGCAACAGTTTTTTTGATATAAATAGTTTAAGGCAACAAAAAAATTTGAGAGAATCGCATTTTTTTACTTCAGAAAAAAAAGAAATTAAACCCAGCACTTTTTTTAACTTTTCGAATGCTGCTTAAAAGTTGCCTTTATTGTTGATAAATCTATTTTTATTTTTGTAGATTTGAGCATTTTTAAAATTTTTTTTTCTCATCTTTTGTCACTTTTTAATCATTATTCAATAAAACTCAATTTTATGTTTTTTTTTTGAAGAAATTTTAATAGGAAAATAGGTGACAATTTTCAGTTTCTTTGTTTAGTTTTTATATTTTTCCCCCTTAATCCTCTTTTTTTGCAATACTGTAACACCATTTTTAATTTCATTTTGTGTGTCACATTTTCAAAAAAAACAAACTTCTCATGTATTTTTGTTAGCAATTTCCGATCTAAAAAATATTTGAGTCAAATATTTTCTTTTTTAAGATCTTTTTTTCATGTTTCATGTTGTTTTTGCATTTTTGTGAGATTGATAGTTTTCAATTTCTTTGTTTATTTTTTATTTTTCTTTTATTTTTTTCTCTTAATCCTCTTTTTTTGCATGTTCACTAAAATACTGTAACGTCATTTTTAAATGCATTTTATGTGAGTAAAATGTTTTCTTTTTGAGATTTTTTTAAAATTATTTTTTTTAACAGAGATAAAAAATAGGCGTGGCCTCCTTTAAGGATTTTATTTTAAGGATTGTCAGTTAAAGAAAAATGTCATAAGGATAGTTGATTAAATATCGATACTTTGAGCGTGATATAAAATAAATGACAATTTATGTATAACTTTTTTGAGGGCAAAGTTTAAAGGATGTTTTTTTAAATATTTTTTTATGAATACTAAACATTTAAGAATTACTAACATCAGGAAGTTAAAGATGATGAAGTGTAAACATTTATTAAAATACTTTCATTATAATTATGCAATTTCAAGAACTTTGAATTAAAGTATGTTTATTCTACGGAAAAACATTTGAGAATGCAAAGATAAATACGGTAATTAAAAAATGTCAAATAAAATAACAATGATTAAGGATGATAACCAAAAGATATCAATTAAAACATTGCTAATTTAAGAATAGATTTTAGAGAAAGTTATTTAAAATATGATTTTTTAAATACCGATAATTTAAAGACCGTTTTTTAAAGGATTTTTTCTTTGAAGATTACTTTTTTAAAGTTTAAAATTTGAGGAAAATAAATTAAGTATTAAAGTATAAAGATGATAAAAAAAAGGATGTCAAAATAATATTGATAAAATAAGAATGATAAAATAAAGTTGTTAAAAAAAGAATTCTAAAAAAAGGATGCTAAAATAACGTTGTTTCTCCAAGGTTTGACATTTTAAAAAATGCTAAAAAGAGGATATAAACAGAACATTTTGCCAAAACACCAATTTTTTCTTCAAAATATTTTGCCAATACTTTTTTTTGATTATAGAGAAGGATGGTATCAGAATTATACGCTGATTCTCAGAAAATAGGCACTTTTTCGATTTCTGGATTCTGGAACCGGATTCAGAAGTCAAAAAAGCTTGAGTATCAGAATCCGACTTCAGAAGTCGTTGAAACATGTTCTGACTCTATTCCCGGAATCAGCACAAAAAATTACCATAAACCTGTGTAGTGAATAAAGCGATTGAGAAACGAAAAATAAAATATTTTGAAGAAAAAATTGGTGTTTTGGTAAAATGTTCTGTTTATATCCTCTTTTTAGCATTTTTTAAAATGTCAAACCTTGGAGAAACAACGTTATTTTAGCATCCTTTTTTTAGAATTCTTTTTTTAACAACTTTATTTTATCATTCTTATTTTATCAATATTATTTTGACATCCTTTTTTTTTATCATCTTTATACTTTAATACTTAATTTATTTTCCTCAAATTTTAAACTTTAAAAAAGTAATCTTCAAAGAAAAAATCCTTAAAAAAACGGTCTTTAAATTATCGGTATTTAAAAAATCATATTTTAAATAACTTTCTCTAAAATCTATTCTTAAATTAACAAGTACAAAGTGTCGAGTTTTAAATTATCATCATTAAAATATTGTCTTCTTTCAAATATCATTATTCTTTTATTACTCGAATTAGCTGTCTTTTAAAAATTATATTCAAAAGTAAATTCTCTGAAATGTATTCTAAAATTACCGATGCGTAAATTAACATTCTTTGGTTAACGTCTTTAATCAACGTATTTTTATTTCAAAAGAGTTGAGTAAACATTTTTAACTTTTCCTTTTGAAAAATTAATTTTTAATTTGACGTTCAAAAACTTATTCAAAACTTGAAAATTTGAATGTTTATCATTAAAGTATCTTTCTTAAATTATTGATCCTCAATATTTCTTTCTTAAATTGACAATCCTTAAAATAAAATCCTTAAAGGAGGCCACGCCAAAAAATATATTCATTTTAACTAGGGACCTTCATGGACAATTTTTTGAAGTTTTTGCATGTTTCAAGTTGTTTTTGCATTTTTGTGAGATAACTTTTTTTTTCATAAACCGATACCGTTTTCACTTAATAAAAAATAATTGTTAAAGAGATTATTTCCTTTTAAAAAACCTTTTGTTCATTCGTTTATGTTATAATGAGTCATGCTTTTACTTCCTTTTTTGAACTAAAATTTGCTTTATTGTTTTTTTTCTTTTGTTTTTGTTGAATTTTCTTGTCTTTGACGTATTTTTTGCTATTTTATGTAAAGAAACTTTCACTTTAAATGAAAAACCAGTAAAAATTTTCTTTTAGACAAAAAAAAACAAACTCATGATTTTTAACTGAAATTTTTTTATTTGCTGCGTCGAATGTTTTTTTATTTAATTTTGACTCATCTTTTTAGTTTTGGCTCTGACTTCTCAAAATTTTTGAGAACTCTGTCAGGAAAATCCTGCAACGAATTTCCTGTTTATTCAATATTCTCATAAAAATATTCCAGAGAATCCCCTAAAGGCCCTTTTTCAATCATCCAGGTCAAAGAAACCATACATACGCAGCCAAAGCCAGTTTCAACCGTCATTCTTGCCTTTCGTTTGCTGGTTGCTCGCTTGAGCTCTCCCATTTTTTCTTTCCCCTTATTATTATATTTATTCCTATGAGTTTTTTCCCCTTTTTTATTATATTTATGCATCTTTTAGAAAATACCCTTGTATTATAGAATTGTATCCCTGGATTTACTATTTTATCGTGTTTTGTTTTATGTGATATGAAATAAAGGTTTAATTACCCAAAGTTTGAGGTACCACAACGAAACTCCTCTTTCCAATATCAAATCAAGAACCCTTATCCCCTCCTGCAACAGGAACCAGTTAATTACCCCGACAAACTCAGTTTTTAGTGATATATAGGACACTTTTTTCGCCAAAATCAGTGTGGACACTTGTGTGTCACTGGTGAGGGTCTTTTAATGCCACTTTTTTTTCTCGGAATTTTATTTCATTTATTTTTCACTCCGAAAAAAGGCTGAATCGGTTTTTTTTTAAATTTGCTTCCTGAAGAAAAACTGATTTTCTTTCTCTTCCAAATGTCCCGGTGTCCCTTTTCCCTCTTCTGTCCCTTTTACTCCTCTTCATCATTTATCTTTACAAAGACTTTATTAAAATAAAACTACATAAATAAATTTACCAAAAGAATTAAAGATATTAAAAAGAAAACCCCCTAAGAATAAAAGCCCCTAAAGAAATATGACTAGCTTAAAAATGATCCATTTTTCTCTACTGACTGACTACTTTTGCTTCCACTGGGCCAGCGCAACCAAACCGGCGATCCATCCGGACAGATCAAAAAGTGCCGATTTAGCTCCACCTCCAGTGACAAACGACTGCCGCTTGCGCACTTCTTCCTTTTCCTTTTTTCTGGCCGTTAAAGCCTAAAAAAGCATACAAAAGAAACAGTCACGTAGCACTAAATTTGGCGCCTTTTTAAGAAAGTAGAAAGAAAGAGCAGCCGACGGGAAATATGAATCACTCTTTTCTGTAAAGAAGACTTTTTAAATATTTTAAAGAAAGAAGACACAAATAAAAGAAGCAAAACTACAGACAAATAAAACTAACAATAAAAAGGGTTATAAAAATACTTTAAATAAATTACAATAAAAGACAAAAGCTTAAAGACAGCTCATTTTACAACATTTCCCTAATCAAAAAAAATAATAATCTTTTGAAATATATTTCTTTTACTTCTTTGTTTCTTCTATTTGTCTGCAGGCGAGCTAAAAAATACAAAAAATGAAAGCACCTAAAGCAGTTAGAATATCGATTAAAAGTGCTTTGCAAATTTTGCAATAAAAAAAAGGTGGTAAGAAATCAGAGAACAAAATAAAAAATTGGCAAAGTATTATGCAAAAAGAAAAAGGTGACAAAAGGGCAGAAAGTTGGGGCTTTAACTTTTTTTTGTTATATTTAAATTTAAGCCATTTGTAAAAACTTGGAAGTTTAAAAAATTGGCAAAGCTCTTAAAAAAATTAAATTATGAAAATGGCACAAAGTTGTCTGAAAAGCAATAAATTTTATACATTTTTTAAAAACAAGGAAAAACAGAAGGCAATGTTAAAAATCAGTATTTTTTGAAATCTCATAGACGAAAATTAATTCAATGATTTATTTGTAGGCGAAAAGAATGTTGTTATTGGTGAAAAAGGTTCAAATGAAGATTTCCCTGAAGTCTCAAAAAATGTTTTCAATAAAGATTTGGAAGAAAAAAAGCCAAAGAAAGGCAAGAAATCATTTTCTGCCAACCAAAGCACCTTATCACTTCATATTGCTGCTTATGAAGCTAATACTCCTGATACATTTATGCCAAAAAATGATGAAAGTGTTAAAAGCAGTGTTCTGCGGTGCTGGCGCGACGCGCCGCGCCGCAGTCGCGCCGGCTACTAGAAATTAAGTTTAAACTTAAAGTAATAATTCCACGTGATAGCCTTTATAGCTGAATATCTTTTACCAAAGTTGTAGGAAAATCTGTAATCTAATAGAAGTTTAAATGTAGCCGGCGCGACTGCGGCGCGGCGCGTCGCGCCAGCACCGCAGAACACTGGTTAAAAGCGCCAAAAATGGGAAAATTATTAATAATATTTTTAATTTAACTTCTTCAACAACCATGGCAAATCCATTTGAATTTCCAAGACAACAAAAAGATGATCAAGCCAAAAAACCAGAAATTATGCAATTTAAAGCATCTCAAAAATTACTTAATCCAAATACAACAGGTGCGTTTTGAAGATTTTGTTAATTATTAAAAATTAAAATACTGCAAAAAACCAAAATGAAAAAAAAAGAGTTGGACATATTTTTTACAAAAGATTGAACACTGTTGCGACAAACTAAAATCAAGGCAGAAAATAAAAGTGCTTTTCAAAGCCCCGCAGCCAAAAATTTCGTCACAATATTTTTCATTTTTTGCCTTTTTTTGAAAGAGAAGAAAAAAGAGAGAATTTGACAGTGGAGAGATTTTTTATTCCAAAAAAACAAACGCAACAATCGTGCTGACGCAATTTTAAAATTAAAAAAGTGCTTTCTTTTTTCCGCCAAAAAATGCATTGAATTCAACGTTGATTTTTTTAAACCGATGACAGGCAAAGTGTTTTTTTTTCGCCAATAGCAAAGTGAGGGAATTGAAAAAAAATTTTTATATGCAAATTGCATGCAAATAATGTCGATAAAATCCGCCAAAAAATTATTACAGGAATTCAGAGCCGTATTCAGGGGGGGGCAATGGGGACACGAGCCCCCCCCGAAATTCATGAATCTCCTTTGATGTTTTGCCGCTTGCGGCAAAACATCAAAGGGGTGCCCCCCCCCCAAACTGGTGGTGCCCCCCCTGAAAAAAATTCCTGGATACGGCACTGCAGGAATTGCAAAAAAACTCAAAGTATTTTTTTTCTTTTGCCCACTCAGCCTTTTCTGGAGTGAAAAATAAATTAAATTAAATTATTTATTAATTGGGACAAAAGGTTATCGAAAATTTCGCAAAAATAGAGAGAGAAAAAAATTGATGATTTTGCCATTTAAACACAAAAAAGAGTCATAAAAAAAGGACGACTTTTCTGCAACCTTTTTTGAAAGCACTTGGAAAAAAACATAAGAAAAAAATCAATCGATAAAACGCATTCTTCGAATAAAAAATGTTTTTATACTTTTAGAAACAATAAAATAGTGAATTGTGGCTAAGGATGGACGCGGGCCCGAATTCTCAGGCCCGGCCCGGCCCGCGAGAAACAAGGCCCGGCCCGCGTAAAAATTTAATTTTTAATGATTTTTGCCTTGGTCCCCCCTGTGCAGTTTTTTCCGGAAATCGTGAAAATCAAGGCCCGGCCCGGGCTTTTTGAAAAGCCCGAGGCCCACGTCCATCCTTAGACTTATGCCGCAAATTGCGGCATAAATGTGAGAAAATGGCGGCAATGAGATTCAATCTTCGACAAGCAAAAAAATCAATGTAAAACGCATTTTTTAATGTAAAAAAGCATGTTTTTTGGTTCATTAAAACATAAGCTAAAACACATCTTTTTTTTGTGAAAAAACCGTGAAAAAAGGATTGAGTAATTGCATTAATTTTGTTTACTCTTCATTTCATGAAAAAAGCGGTACCATTTTTATTGTTTTATTTTTTTAAAACGCAGTTGTGTTTAAAAAGGATTTTGCAAAAAAAAAGCTATTTAAAAACATTTTTTTACTAAAACGTATTAATTTTTAAATAAAAAAATGCTTAAAAAATGGAGTTTTTAGTATTTAAAATTTTGTTGCCTTGAACAGAAAAAATAAAATTTGTTGTTGTTGTTAAAACTTTGAAACCTAGAGAATGATAAAAACAAATGAAAAAAAAGGCTTTTCTAGTCAATTAATATATGCTTGCTTAATCGTTTTACGGCAAGTGGTTTGGCTAGAAAACCGGATAAAATTTTTTCATATTAAAAACAAATATATAAAGACAAAGAAAAATTACAAAAAGATATGTGGATAGAAAATTTCGAAAATTCATAATAAAATGGGTGGGACTTAATCAAAAGAAATGAAGAAGAAAGAAAAAAAAATTAAAAAGTTTGAAAGAAAAGGCTTTTGTAGTCAATCAATATATGCTTGCTTAATCGTTTTACCGCTAGTGGTTTGCATCGAAAATTGTTTTGCATTAAAAAAGAACTTCTATTATATTTCAAACACAAAAAAAATGTTTGAGAAAAAAAGTATTCATATTTACTAATTGAGACAAAAGCTTTAAAAATTTTGCAAAAATAGATGATAAAAGCGCGCCGGCAAAAATAGAGAGAGAAAAAATTGATGATTTTGCCATTTAAACACAAAAAAGAGTCATAAAAAAAGGAAGACTTTTCTGCAACCTTTTTTAAAAGCACTTGGAAAAAAACATAAGAAAAAAATCAATCGATGAAGCGCATTTTTCGAATAAAAAATGGTTTTTCAAAAACAATAAAATGGTTGAATGTGGCAAAAGTTGTTTTGCATTTTAAAAGAATTTTAAAGTTAATCAACTTAGGGATTAAAAATATTCCGGCTGAAATTACAATAAATAAAATAAAATGTCAAAAACGAATTTGTTTTTAAAAAGGATTTTGCAAAAGACAAAAGCTGTTTTAATAATTAAATTTTTAAATGCTATAAAAATGTTGGGAAAACACTAAAAAAAACATTGAAAGCTTAAGGAAAATAATATAGAAAAAAATAATTTTTAGTTGCTGAATTTGCTTCCTTTTTTAACGAGTAGTTAAACACACTATCGGAAAAATAGATGGAAAAAAATTGAACTATCGGAAAAATAGATGGAAAAAGGCGTAGATGGAAACACAGAGAAAAAAATCGATGATTTTGCCAACTTTTTTAAAAGCACTTATTATTGCGAAAAAAAACCAAAAAATGAAATCAATCGATACAACGCATTCTTCGAATAAAAAATGTTTTTTGAAAAACAGTAAAATGGTTGAATGTGGCAAAAGTCGTTTTGCATTTTTAAAGAATTTTTGTCATGTTAATAAAGCAAAAAATATCTGTAAAAAGCAACAAAAAATTAATGGTAAAAAAATACATAATCTATGTCGTTTAAAATAATTCAGTTTGACAAAAAAGAGCAACGTTTGTTAACAATGACATAAATTTTAGATGATTTGGATAATGCTTTAATGGAATTGAATAAGATTATTGAAGATGGATTGAATGAAGAATGTATCAAAGAGCTTCCAACTGGCCCACGACTTGGGACTGGATCTTTTGGCACTGTTTATGAAACAATTGCCAAAACTGGTGAAAAAATGGCTATGAAAGTATTGTTATTAGAAGATGCAGAAATTATTAAAAGTGTCATTTTGGAAATGAAAATTGTGAAAACAGTAAATTCTATTAATTGCCCAAATTTTATTCGACTTGCTGGCGCTTCTGTAATTCATGGTCAGTTTTTAAGTTTTTATTTACAATTTTTAAGGTTTTTTCTTTTAGGAAAATTTCTTCGGGTTTTCGAAGAAAACAAGGATGATGAAAAAGATGGAGAAAAAGAAAAAGCTGAAGATAAGGTTCCAAAATGGGTTTTACTCCTTACAAAAGGAGGAGAAGAATTGGAAAATTTTGTGATCAAAAGCAAAAATGAATTGATTGCAATTGTTATTCAAGTTGCCGCAACAATGGCAATGGGTGAACAAATGGTAGAGCTTGAGCATCGTGATGCTCATGTTTCAAACATTTTAATTGAAAATACAGAAGAAGAAGAAATTGAATTTACAATATATGGAAAGAAATATGCTGTAAAAACTATGAAAATTATGATAAAATTTATTGATTTTGGAAAATCACGGCTTCGTGATGGTATAGTTTTGTAAATCTCGTATAAAAAGGGATTAACTGCAGATTTTTTAGAAAATGAAATTCTTTTTTGTAATGATTGGAAAATGGATTCAAATGAACCAAATGAATCAAATGATAGTGAAGGACCTCGTGAATTGCATTATGAAATTTACCCTCGAATGAATGAAATTACTGGGTAAAAAAGCCATTAAAATTTTTAAATAATTTATTTAAAATTTTTAGTGGAAATTGGAAAAATTATCATCCTGGAACAAATGTTGAATGGTTGAAATAATTGATTGAAATTCTTACAAGATTCGATTCAAGTGAAGAGGATTCAAAATTTCTTGGAACAGTAGCTTTTCAAAAAGCTAGCAAAAATAAGCAAAATGATGAAGATATTAGAAAAGAAAGAGAAGAAAGAAAAGAAAGAAAGAAAATTGCAAAGGAATTTAATGCTGCAATTAAGAAGTGCAACACAGCAGGTGAATTCTTTACAAAATTAGCTGCTTCCAAATATTTTAATAGTTTTTTTCAAATTTATTAATAATATTATGTTTCTCTTTTCATCCTTTCTAACTTTTTATTCGTCTTTTTCTTATCCTTGCTACTTTTTCGATCAAATATTTCAACCATAAAATATTTGTTTCTTTCCAATTGCCACTAAAAATTTTAAATATATTATTTAAAAATTTTTAGTGGCGTTTTTACATTTCATTCATTTTATCATAAATTTCATAATGCAGTTCACCAGGTTCTTCAGTTTTATTTGATTCATTTGATTCCATATCCCAGTCTTTAGAAAAAATAATTTCGTTTTCTTAATCAATCATTTTTTTATCATAATTTTCATAGTTTTAACAGCACATTTCTTTCCATTTATTGTAAATTCAACTTCTTTCTCTTTTCGATTTTCATTTAAAATGTTTGAGACATGAGCATCACAATGCTCAAGCTCCAACATTTTTTTACCTATTGCCATAGTTGCTGCAACTTGAATTACAATTGCAATTAATTCTTCTTTGGCTTTGGTCATAATATGTTCCAATTCTTTTCCCCCTTTTTAAAGAACTAAAACAAGTTTTGGAATATTTTCTTCAGCTTTTTCTTTTTCTGGAGCACCAATAAGCTTAATAAAATTTAAACATGAAATATTATTAATTTGTTTCATGATTTTTATCTCCATTATTGCACTTTTAATAAATTTTCCATCTTTTAATAACATAATCTTTAATGCCATTCTTTCACCACTTTTGGGAATTGCTTCATAAACAGTACCAAAAGATCCAGTTCCAAGTCGAGCGCCAGTTGAAAGCTCTTTGAAACATTTTTCATCCAATCCATACTTTTTTCCAATTCCTTTAAAATATTTCTTTGAGTTTATTTGAATTTTTTAAAGTCGTCACTTTGGAAAAATTAAAGGCTTTAACGAATTTCTTTTTTTACTTTTATTCAATCGTTGCGCATGATGAATCATTCTTTGTTTTTTTTGACTACCCCCTTTTTCTCATCAAACAGAAAAAGTGCAAAACGAAATCGCCGCTTTCATTCCGAAAAAAAAACTTATTGATGTTTATCGTTGTCATTTTAGTGCTCTACTGCATCATTTTTGTTGATTTTTTTAAATCTAAAAAAATATTAACTCACCTTTTGTGGACATTGTTGTTGTTGTTGTTGTTGTTGTTGTTGTTGTTGTTGTTGATGCACCTTCATCACTTTATGTCATATTTTGCATTCTTTCTTTAAGCTGTTCACCAGTTGATTCATTTTCTTCAACAACTTCTTCACTTAAATCATCAGGTTTAAAATTATCCAAGCTTTTGGAAATTTCCTCCGCTTTTTCTGTTTCAACTTTTGATTCAGACTATAAACGTTTTTTTTAAAAATTACCATTTTTTTGTTAATCATTGTTCTTGTTTTTCTTGCGTCCCATATAATTCGATAAAACGCGCTCCACCAAATTCTGTTGCAAATACTTTTTCAATCATTCTTGTCATTCAGGTGCAATCATTCTTGCAGAAACTTTCAAAAGGAACTCCCTAAAAAGTTTGTTTATAACACCTATTTTTTATTATCACCTGCAAAATTGTTCTCTTCGAATTTCATCAGCTTTTTTGACTTCCTTTTTGCATGAATCGTGATGCCCAAGTCGCGAGTCATCAACAATTTTATTATCTTTTACACATTAAGTGATTACTCTTTCAGTTTCTTTAATTTTTTTTTCAATTCTTCTTCGTTTTTTTCATTAACCATTTTATTATGAATTTTCAAAGTTTATCATTCATATATATATTTTTGTAATTTTTCTGTCTTTATGCATTTGTTTTTTGTATGAAATAATCTCTTTTAATCAAATCTTGTCTAAATTTTATTATCTCAACTTTTTTATTTATCTTTTTTAATGATTTTATGCAAAACAATATAATTGTACAAATTTTTTCATTGATTTTTTCTTGTTTTTACTTGTATTTTTAAAGTCGTCTTAGACAATTAAGAATATTCTTTTAAATTGTTGTATTTTTATTTCATGTAAAAAAATGCTTTGTAGTTTTTTTTTCTTTTATTGTAATTTTTTGTCTCTTTTTACTATGCATTTTATTGAATAAATTATGTTGAAACTTAAAATTAAAAGTGTTCTTGATGCATCGAATTCTGTGCAATAAAAAAGAAAAATAAAATATGTACTTTGAAAAATAATTTTTTTCTCACGTTTTTAATAATGTTCAAAAAATGTTGTTATCAACAATTAAAGGGATATTGGCAAATTGCCATAAATTTTTCCAAAACGCAACATAAATTATTTAAAAAAATTAAAAATGGGTTTAAAATAACTATTTTGGATCCCAGTTACTGTAACGTTAAAAATGACTTTTTTAAACGACGTTTTTGACCAAATATTTGGGGTTTTTTTGAAATAATTAGATTTCAATATTTCAAGGCTACAATTGTATTCTTGATGCATCGAATTCTGTGCAATATAAAATAAAAATAAAATATGTACTTTGAAAAATAGTTTCTATCACTTCTTCATGAAACAAGGAAGGAAATTTGAATTCATGGATAAATTCAGTATTTAGGGATTAAATTTTATTAAAAATATTAGACAGAAATAAAATTGTTTACAATTCATAAATAAACAATAATAATAAATGCAAACATACAATAAAAAACTAATGCCACCAATTTTTTCTTTTAGAAATTAAAATTTCTTTACAGCAGTTAAGATATCATTAATATCAGCGACATCTCCCCAATATTTTTCCAAATGTGAATAAACAATTTTATCTTTGTTAATTAAATAAACAGCTCCAAGAAGTTTTCCTTCACCTTCAAAATTTCCTTTTGTATCTCGAGTACGGTAGGCATTGATGTAAGTACTGGCACGAAGAAATCCAAGCCATGCAGGCATCCATCTTTCTTTAGGGCCATAGAATTTACGCTAAAAGATGAAATATATAAGCTTTAAGCTAAAGAAATGAAAGAAACTTACATCAAAATAGATATCACCTTTATGGAATGGCTTAAATGCATTAACTCCATGTGTTTCACGTACACCTCCAACAAGTTAAACACCAGCAGCATTAAGGTGATCCTTTAATCCACTAATCTTTTTGCTTCATGTCGACAAAATTGACAATCTGGACGTCGAACAGCCATTATCAAAGTTGGGCTATTGTCAAATAAATCTCTTCCTTGAATTTGTTTTCCTCCTAACACATCTTTGTCATCATCAGTCTTAATTAGCTTTGCATTTGAGAAAAAATCAACCGTTGGAGTTGCAGTGCCAATTGTAATACTCGCTGGAAGCTAAAAAAATGATATGAAAAAAGTACAGATATAATAGTTTATGGAGTAAAGAAAATGCTTACTATTGTATAAACAATTGCACCAACCATAGCTGAAACAGCCCGATAACCAAGAAATCCAATCATCGTCTTTTTGGCAGGTTAAACACTAAAAAAAGATTATTAATAAATTTTTTAAATTAACAAAACAGCGAAAAAACACGTAAAAACAACAAAAGTTAGAGTTAAAAAAAATAAACAAAAAAAAGTACTTTTATTTTATATCCTATGTGGATCAGGGATGAGAAATGCGGCCAAAAATCATGGCCGGCCGCGCCGGCGGCCAAATAATCACCGGCCGTGCCGGTTGCGCAGCTTAAACATATTGGCCGGCCGGCCGCGGCGGCCAGTGAAAAAAAAATTTTCAAATCGAAATTTTAAGTCGTATTTTTCTGCACAAAATTTTTTTTTCTAACATTCGAAAGATAGGGTTTTTCTATGTTATAGTAATTTATTTAGGAAATTTTAACTAATTTTTCTCTGTTTTTTCCCTTTAAATTTCTTTTCAAAGGGTCCCTCCTTTTCTGTTTTTTTTCTGTTAAAATATTGCGCCCGGCCGGCGGCCAAGAGTTCTCGCCGCGCCGGCCGGCGGCACAGAAAAAAGAGCCGGGCGGCCGCCGCCCGCATTTCTCATCCCTGATGTGGATAATACATATACCTACCCACATATAAAACATTTATAAAAAATAAAAATGTAATTTTGGGTGAAAAAATAACTCAGATACTCTAATATTCAGTTTAAAGCCATGTGTTGCGACTCATACGAAAAACTGCCAGATTTCTCGCAAAGAAAAAAAAAATTTGTTTGCTGATTTTTTTTCAAAATGTTTTTTTGTACCATTTTCCCGCGCTTTGCCTGCAAAACCCTGGCAGCTTTTCGTATGAGTCGCAACACATGGCTTTAAGAACTTTTTTTTTTATCTTTGAAAAAACTTTTTTTTCTCCCAAAAGAATTTAAAATGCAGCGCCAAAAAGGGGCATAAAATGACACGCTTTGCCAAGGTTCGTTTCAACTTTTTTCCCTTTTTGTTTAAAAAAATTCGATAAGTACAAAGACAAAAACGCAACCAAACTAAAACATTGCTTTTTATAAAAAGAATTTTTCTTCGGTGCTATTGTTCAATTGCTACAAAAAAAGGTAATTGTCAGTTTTTGCTTTTAAAAGCCATTTTTTCTTATTTTCGACCAAACTGTAAACTTAGGAAAAAATTTTTGTCACGGATTTGGCTAATTCTTTGCCCATAAACTAAATCGACATTTAAAAATGTTCTGCACCTTTAATTTGGTGACGTTGTAGCAAAATTAATACAAGGTGGTTCAAGAAATTCCCCCCTTTTTTTCATTCCTTTTTTGAAACAAAAAAAAACAAAGGAAATTTCTTGAGGTGTCGAAAAAAGGGCAGAATTTCTTGAACCATTTGTTTATCTGTTTAAAAGTATGCTAGTGAAAAAGAAAGAAAAAAAATATTTTGTTATACTTTTTAGCTTCCGCCCTTTTTCCCTTTTTTATTCAACACAACATTTTCAAAAAAAGCAGATACAAATAAATGCAAATAACGATCATTGAAAAGAAAAAAGCCGAAACAAAACAACGACGAGGAGACTTGCAACAAGTTTTAGAAAAAATTTTCTAAGATTTTAAACAATGACTTGTTTTTAATAAAACTTTTCCAATGCTTTAAGAAGAATATCGAGTTCATCAACAAATGATAATAAAGTAGGAAAATATCTTTTTTTTAATAAAAATACCAAAAAAATGGAATAAATAAAATAAATATGGTAACACTTTTATGTGACCAAATTATCTCCTTTTCATCCAAAATATAATCATTTGGATCCAAAAAATTTTGTTCAATAATTTGTCGTAAAGTATAAAGTTTAACATTTTGATCTGATGGATGAAAAGATGTTGATCGATCTCGAAATGTTGAAAATAATGGAGGCATTTTTTTAGAGACAACTTTTTAAAAGAAGCAAATATACTTTTTTAAATGTTAAAAGTACAATGGCTGTAGAATTAAAGCAACAAACTCCTACGATTATTTTAAACTATGTCTGAAAAAAAATTTGTTAATTGAAGCAAAAACAACAAAAATGCATTTAAAAAGAACGAGAAAAATTCTTTTTTCGAAATTAATTCGACGAATCAAGTTACAAAAATACGTGTTTAAAAAAGATGTTTTTTTGCTAAACTACAAACATCAAAAAACATCTTTGATGTCATAAAATTATGCTGATGCTAACAATATGCATCAATAATATCCCATAAATAATTTGCTATACTTATTTGAGTTACAGTAACCACAAAACGTTTCAGTAAAAAATTTTTTATAAATTGAAAAATAAAAAAACAGAAACAGGGATGTGCGAAAGTAACTTTTTAAAACGGAAGCGGAAGCGGAACGGAAGTAAATTCGTTTTACGGAAGCGGAAGCGGAAGCGGAAGTGAAAAAAAAAGCGGAATTCCGTATTTTTCGGAAGCGGAAGCGGAAGCGGAATTTTTTAAATTTTTTTTGAAAACGATATTTTTTTTTATTTGGATTTCAAAAATTAATTATCGTTTTAGCCACAAAACATTTAATCCCCAATCCTTATTGGATACACTCAAAAATGTTCATGAATGGTGCTTAAAATAGGGTAAAATTTAGCTGCCTCAAAATTTTTAAGCTTTTTTTGCTATTAAAAATTGTAAGGCCTTTGTTGCGCTCAAAAAGAAGTCGTTTTAGGATTACTGCATCTTTGCTCTTTTTTTTTAGCAGACAAACTTTTTGCTTTTTATAAGTAGGAACGCGCGCAGTTTTTTCAAAGTGCGCCAAATGTTATAAATTTGGTAGCATTAGAATCGCCGTAAAAAAATCATTGGGAATAAAAAAAGAAAAAAGCAAAAAAATATTAAAAATATTGTTTAATTAATCATTAATGAAAAAAAATCAAAAACACAAAAGACTGCATTCGAAGAAATGTTCTGTTATTTCTTTTATGTAAAATAAACCCTAAGGCATCGAAAAAACATAGCGGCGTCGTTATCCGCATTGAAGTTGGCACAAAAAACAATTTTTTTCTGTGTAAAGGTACAAAGGCTTTTTACATTTGTGAAACGCTTTGAAAGGTATTAAATTATTGAATGAATGGACAATTGAACCTGAAATAGCTTTTTTAGTGTTTAATTGTGCTTTTAATAAATTTTGAAACAAGTTTTATCTCATAAGAGTAGGGTGCGCAGCGTGAAAAAAAAATTTTTGATTTGGTAGATAAATTTACTATGTATCGATAGCTCAGCTTATCCGTGATTTTATGGCATTTTTACTTTTTTTTTTAAAATTAACCCCGGAAAAGATAAAGCGGATATACGACGCGCTCCTCGGATTTACATTTCGGCCTCAAAAATTTAGGGGACTGGAAAAAAATCCTGTTGTGTAGTGGTTAACGCGCACGGCTGACAGCCAGAGTGAAAACAAAAAATATCGCAGGTTCGACTCCCGCCGCGTCTAAAAAAATATTTTGACTCAAGTAAAAAAAATAATTTTAATCTTTAATTATTGGAACAGTATTTTGTGAATAATTAATATTTATTTAGAATTTGTACTTTCAAATGACTTTTATTAGCAACGATTGAACTACAAAAAATGTATTGCTTCTCTTTTATGCGCAAAAAAAGTTATACATTTGTTTTAATTTTTTGTAAATATATTTATTTATGGTAAAGAAATACATATATTAAAAGACCGTTTTAACAATTTTTTTAATCTTCATTGTCATCACTATTATCCATATCTTCTTCACGTGCTTGTGCAATTATCATTAATGATGTTAAATTTCTAATCAATGTTGGAACATCTTTTGCAACTTTTTTAGATGAAAATTTGAAAAGTGGAGAATTTGTTTCTGCAATTGTTTGCAAATAAAGCTTATGGCATCTTATTTGATCTTCTACAGCCTTCCTTTTTTTGGTTGCATTCATACCATTCAAGGTAATATTCATTTGATCCACGTCTCTCCAAATGCCCCCATTTTGTTGAACCTTGTTAAAAGCTTCTTGGGCTTTGCGGGATTTAATAGCAGCTGCTCTATCATCCTTTTCTTTTTTTTTGACAAGATTTTTCCAAAGTGCAATCCCATACGCTTTTTCATCTTCAGCTGCATCTTTTTCCAGAAGATGAGCTTCTGCCATTGATTCTTTTACAATTTTTTCTCTTTCTTCTTGTGGCTTTGCTTTGAACCAATCAAAATTTTTGTTAAATATTGATTGAACTTTAATATCACGTCTTGCAATTCTTTTTTTAGGAGCCACAGAATAATCACTGCCCAACAATCCAAAAATGCTTTCACATCGGCGATTCGATCGAGGAACAGATCGTAAATCTGCGGTTGATGAATAATGTTCACCTCCTTCCAAAAATGGTGCAAATTTCTTATTGCTGTATTCGAGCAAATCTTCACTAACATATTCAATCGCATCAGAAATAATTTCTGGATAAGCAGGTGAAACTAAATCAAGATGTTCAAGATGATCTTTACTGCGTGCAGTGACTTCTTCTGCTTCTTCAAAATCTTCAAAAGGAGCAAATCCATATAACATTTCCAATGGTTCTCCATTTACCCGTTCCAAAAATTGAATTAAACATTTTGCATGTTCAGTAAGACTATTAATTGTTGGGGAATTTTCTGTTAATCTTGTCATTGGTCCAGTGATATAAGCATTAACTGCTGCAAGAAGATGTAAATGTGATAAAACCAATGGATCTTTCAAAGCATCACCAATATTAATTTTTGAATCATGCATTTGTGTTTTAAAAGTTTCATAAAATTTTATAATGTCATCAAGCAGATAAAAAACAGCAGCTCCAATAGCGAAGAAAATATTAAACCGATGTCCCTTGAAGTCAGGTACATTTCCGTATTTAATTTTATATTCATCGCAAAATGCTTTCCATTTTTTAGCAACATCATATTTTGAAACAGCCCTGGCACCTAAGAATCTTGAAAGCTCTTGAAGTAATACGAAAATAAGTGGTTGCTTGATATTTTCATCACCTCTGTATAACTTTTCATGATCCAAAAGGCTTTTTATAACAACAGGTGTCATATTTTGTAAAACATGGAGTTGGCAGTAAAATGATCTAACTTTTATCAAATTTTGTTGTTGTTCAAATGTAAGCTGATCCCAATGTTCATCATTTGCGGCAATTAATTCTTTTAATTTTGGAAGCTCTTTTGCCAATTTTGTATTTGTGCTTGCTTGATCGGTCAGTAAATTTCCCAAATTCATCATAAATAATTCCCAATGTTTACAAGTTTCATCAGAATCAAGCTTTTTAACTAATTTTTCCAATAATTCCATAATTGTGCTTGTTGACTTATCAAGACCTTTTACAGTTCCCAAAACATAATCTCTTGTTTGGTCGGATTCAACAACTTGAATAATATAATTATGTAATAGTTTATCATTCCTGATACTTTCATCAGTGCAAAGTGTTGATTGAATATTTGAAGAAGCAGCATTTTCAATTATTTCTCGAAGTTGTCGAAGATTCATTGCCTTCGCAAAGAAACTATTAAACGCAACAGTTCTGGCTGATGGAACAGCATTTGGAGACAATCCAAGCATGTTACAAATGACTTTCATAGCTGGACCAACAGTATGATCACGAATGCCAAGGGTTTGAAGTTCTGCCATTGCAAGCTGCACTTCTGGAGTATATTTTCCTTTTCGTTTCAATTCAACTACTTTACTTTTTTCTTCAATTGATTTTTTCAGAGCTGCAATTTCATCTTCCAAAAATTTAATATTTTCACTATCAGCTTTAATTTGATCTTCCAATTTTTCAAGTTCAATGGTATACTCCAGATTATTTTGATTCAGCTCTTCTTTTAAATCTGCATTTTCATGTTCAAGTTTATTTTCTTTTTTTGCACTTGATTTTACCTGCTTATCCAATTGTTTGGTTAAAATATCCATTTCACCTTGAATTTTCTTTAATTGTTCTTCAGTTTTTTTAGCCTTTTCTTTTGTTTCAAACAATTCTTTTTCAACTTTTTTTAGTTTTATCGCCATATCAAACAGTTTGTTATTTGATTCCACTATGGCAACAACTGATGGACTTGTTGAAGGGCCAGGAGAAGCTGTATTGTCAAGGAATTCATTAACATTACCAATACCAATAAGCGATTTGTTTTGAGGATGTCTTTTTGGAGTTGATTGGTCTTCCTAAAATGAAAGGGTTTTATTAAAGTTAACCACAGTTAAGTTACTTTAAAAGGTTTTTTGAATGCTGGTCCATCTGACTTATCACTTGGTGATCTTTTTGAAGCTGATAATGAAACATTTTGCGGAGAAACAAAATCAAACGGTATGATATCTTTTTCTATATCATAAAAGACTACAATAAAAGTATTTTTCAAGGGAATTTGTGATGATGGCGTAGTAGCAGAAAATACCTGAAAATATATTCAGTTAATTTGCAGATCAAAATTGTCAACTACTTTTTTGGTAATTTTATTGCCTTCTTTTAAATAATCGAAATGAGTTGCGGAATAACATTGAGCTTGTGTTTCGCCATTGGCCAACTTTGATTCAACTGCTTTTACATTGTCACCATTATTTGATGTAAAATAACTCTTCAAATGAGGATTTCCTTTCCAAGGAGTCAAGTCATCTTTACGAAAGCTTTTGATATTAACATTTTCATTTGTTGAATAAATCAGGAGATGTTTACCTGCGGTACGGGGTACTGTAATTACTTCAGGCAATGAAAGCACATTTAAACCTGTTCTAAAAAGATGAAAAAATAATTAACAAAAACATTTTATAAAATTTAATATTACTTTCCAACACCCTTGAATACAAGAGTAAACAATTTATCATTGGAATAAGAATTTTTTGAAGAAAATGCTTCATTGGGGTTAAGCAAAATTTGAGAAGCCTTAAATTGTGCGACTTCTGGAGTTACATGTTCATTTTCTTGCTGCCTTGGAATTTCTAATACATTCTATAAATGGTTTGTTAAAATTTTATTTTTCCAAGCTCTTTTTTTACCAAGAAAGGAGAAGATCTACTAAAAATGTGCTTTTCATTTTCCCATTTTTTAAATAAACCAAATTTTCTTTCTTTCTTTTCCAAGCTTTCATTCGCATCATATGATTCAGCAGAACCTTCACCAGTATTTTCAAATGCAGCTATGTGTAAAGATAATATACTACCTTTCGTGCTTAAATCAAGTTTTTCTTTTTCAGATTTATTTAAATGCCCATATCCAGATTGATTTAAAAATGAAGGATATTTAATCTCTCGAGGATCACTTTTCATATTTGAAATACAACTATCCCCATCATTCTTTTCTTTTTGACCATCATTTCTGTTGTTCTTATTATCAGCCGTAAAACTTTTTGAGCTGTCAGACAAATGATGATGAATTTGATTTAAGGTGAGGTTACCGTATTTTCTATTGGAACCAGGAGAAACACCAATAAAAGTATGGTGACTCTTTTCTGTAGGCACCGATTCACTTTTTGTTGCCATTTTAGATAACATAAAATATTTACAACAATAATTTCATCTAAAAAACGAAATTAAAATTAAAATTGCAGTTAAAAATTTTGCGCCACTTTAACCATCAAATAAAAGAAAAAAAAGCATTTTTGTGCTCTGCTTCCATTGCAAGCCATTACATTTTATCGCTGGCAAAACAGACGACATATTATTTTGTGTAACAATGACGTTTCTAAATTTATTCGTTTAAAATGGTTGAAAAAAATGTAGTAAAAGTTTAAAAAAACATAATTTATATTATAATAAGATAAACATGCTAAATATTAAGTCTAAATAAATATTAATTATTCACAAAATACTGTTCCCATAATTAAAGATTCAAATTATTTTTTTTACTTGAGTCAAAATCTTTTTTTAGACGCGGCGGGAGTCGAACCTGCGATATTTTTTGTTTTCACTCTGGCTGTCAGCCGTGCGCGTTAACCACTACACAACAGGATTTTTTTCCAATCCCCTAAATTTTTGAGGCCGCGACTCCTTCACTTTATTTTTTGAAAAAAAAGTGATCGCTGCGCACCCTACATAAGAGATATAACTTCTATATTTGAGAACACTGTGAAAAAAACAAAAAACTTTTATGTTGGGGATAATGATGGGTAAAAAAAAATTCAAAAATACAAAAGACTGCATTCGAATAAATGTTCTGTGATTTTCATTATGTAAAATAAACCTTAAGGCATCGAAAAAACATAGCGGCGTCGTTATCCGCATTGAAGTTGGCACAAAAGCAATTTTTTTCTGTGTAAAGGTACAAAGGCTTTTTACATTTGTGAAACGCTTTGAAAGATATTAAATTATTGAATGAATGGACAATTGAACCTGGAATAGCTTTTTTAGTGTTTAATTGTGCTTTTAATAAATTTTGAAACAAGTTTTATCTCATAAGAGATATAACTTCTATATTTGAGACCACTGTGAAAAAAACAAAAAATTTTTATGTTGGGGATAATGATGGGTAATGAAAAAAAATCAAAAATACAAAAGACTGCATTCGAAGAAATGTTCTGTGATTTTCATTATGTAAAATAAACCCTAAGGCATCGAAAAAACATAGCGGCGTCGTTATCCGCATTGAAGTTGGCACAAAAAACAATTTTTTTCTGTGTAAAGGTACAAAGGCTTTTTACATTTGTGAAACGCTTTGAAAGATATTAAATTATTGAATGAATGGACAATTGAACCTGAAATAGTTTTTTTAGTGTTTAATTGTGCTTTTAATAAATTTTGAAACAAGTTTTATCTCATAAGAGATATAACTTCTATATTTGAGACCACTGTGAAAAAAACAAAAAACTTTTATGTTGGGGATAATGATGGGTAAAAAAAAATTCAAAAATACAAAAGGCTGCATTCGAATAAATGTTCTGTGATTTTCATTATGTAAAATAAACCCTAAGGCATCGAAAAAACATAGCGGCGTCGTTATCCGCATTGAAGTTGGCACAAAAACAGCCTGTGAAAAAAACAATAATAATATTATTGGAAGCCAATAATATTGATTATTGTATTTTGAAGGACAATTAAACCTGAAATAATTTTTTCTGTGTTTAAAAATTGCTCCTGTTAAATTTTTGGTAAAGTTTTATCTTAAAAAAGATATCACATCCTCATTCAAATGCATTGTGAAAAACACAAAAAAAAATTTTTATGTTGGGGATAATGATGGGTAATGAAAAAAAATCAAAAATACAAAAGACTGCATTCGAATAAATGTTCTGTGATTTTCATTATGTAAAATAAACCCTAAGGCATCGAAAAAACATAGCGGCGTCGTTATCCGCATTGAAGTTGGCACAAAAAACAATTTTTTTCTGTGTAAAGATACAAAGGCTTTTTACATTTGTGAAACGCTTTGAAAGATATTAAATTATTGAATGAATAGACAATTGAACCTGAAATAGCTTTTTTAGTGTTTAATTGTGCTTTTAATAAATTTTGAAACAAGTTTTATCTCATAAGAGATATAACTTCTATATTTGAGACCACTGTGAAAAAAACAAAAAATTTTTATGTTGGGGATAATGATGGGTAAAAAAAAATTCAAAAATACAAAAGACTGCATTCGAATAAATGTTCTGTGATTTTCATTATGTAAAATAAACCCTAAGGCATCGAAAAAACATAGCGGCGTCGTTATCCGCATTGAAGTTGGCACAAAAAACAATTTTTTTCTGTGTAAAGATACAAAGGCTTTTTACATTTGTGAAACGCTTTGAAAGATATTAAATTATTGAATGAATAGACAATTGAACCTGAAATAGTTTTTTTAGTGTTTAATTGTGCTTTTAATAAATTTTGAAACAAGTTTTATCTCATAAGAGATATAACTTCTATATTTGAGACCACTGTGAAAAAAACAAAAAAATTTTATGTTGGGGATAATGATGGGTAAAAAAAATTCAAAAATACAAAAGACTGCATTCGAAAAAATGTTCTGTTATTTCTTTTATGTAAAATACACCCTAAGGCGTCGAAAAAATATAGCGGCGTCGTTATCCGCGTTGAAGTTGGCACAAAAAACAATTTTTTTCTGTGTAAAGGTACAAAGGCTTTTTACATTTGTGAAACGCTTTGAAAGATATTAAATTATTGAATGAATGGACAATTGAACCTGAAATAGCTTTTTTAGTGTTTAATTGTGCTTTTAATTGTTAGATAGGACAAAGTCATATCTATAAAAATAGTTTTAGCGCGAAAGTCTGGCACTGTCTAGAACTTTCTAGTACGGTATTAGATGAGTATAAAAGCGAGCACCTCTCGTTCATTTTAGTGAGTCTTGTCTTAAAATTTAGTCTTGGTTTTGTTTTGTATTTATTCACTTGTATTATTTATTCTTAATAAATATTATCAAGTCAAATATTTATCAGTGGCGTACTCGAATATTTGTCAAAATATGGCTGAACTCGCGAATATTTTGAAATTGATGGTGGAGCAGCAGAAAACGATGGCTGAAGAAATGAAGAAGCGTGATGAAGAAATGCGGATCTTGATGCAGGAATTGAAAGAACTCAAAACAGGTAATATTTCTTCTACTGAAACTGTTTCTGCTTCTCAAATTTCTAGCGATCTTCTAAAGAAAGCCGTGGATTCAAAGTTCGTTTATGATCCTGACTCAGTCAACACTTTCGACTTCTGGTATGAAAGATATAAGAAATCTTTTGAAGTGGATTATGCGGATGTTGCTGACGCAAAGAAGGCTGAAATTCTTCTTGGTGCTATGGATTCAGAAGTGTTCCGTCGCTGTTTAAATCAACTCAGTGATGAAGAAAGAAGCAAATTTGCTACCGTGAAAGGATTTTTGGAGAAGACCTTCGGTGATGCTTCAATGTCTGAATTCCTCAGAATCAGCAATATTTCAAAATTCAAAGATGATCCACGTCTCAAAGCATCAGAAGTATTAGCAAGCTACACTGGATTATTCCGAAAGCTGCCGAAAGAATTGGATCTCAAACGCTTCCATGCCTACAACTTTATCTTCTTATTAAGCTGTCATCGTGAACGTCGACCAATGGTTCAAGCATTAAGGAACATGATGTGTAAAGATGAAAGCCGTGAAATTAATATTGAAAATCTTTACAACTATGTTGCCGAGATTGAAGCTGAACTTCAAAATAGTACTAGTATGGACGTTACGAAAATTGCTGCTGTCAAGTCAAATCATCGAAGACCGAGAAATAAGAAAGGAAATGGAAATGGTGCATCAAAAGATGAATGTTTTATTTGCAAAGAAAATGGTCATTGGGGCAAGGATTGTCCACAAAATGTCAAAAGAAAAACCAGATCTCGCGGACTTCAATTCCAAAAGAAAGCTCATGTACGCAGAATAACGTTGCGCCGAAAGGAACCTCTACTTCACATCACAGTGCATATTGAAGGAACTCCTACTGAACTCGTATTCGATACTGGTGCTGAAGCAAGTATAATTTCGCGAAAAACATGGGAAGCTCTTGGAAAACCTGCACTTCGTCCGTCTAATGTTCAACTGGTAGCTGCAAATGGTGAGCAAATAAAGACATATGGTGAACTTGATGTTGAATTCCGTTCGGATGGAAATTCAAGACTTCATCGGGGAACATGTTGTGTTACCGAAAATCTGGATATTTTTGGTTTAAATTGGATGAAAATGTGTCCTCAGATTAGGAAGTCACTCAAAGCCTGCTTTGTATCCAGCATACAATGTGGCAGTAAAGAAGACAAGTACTCTTCGGAAAAGCTGATCTCAAAGTTTCCGAAAGCTTTTGAACCAGGACTTGGAAGAGGTAGAAAAAGCAAAGTTCACCTACGATTGAAAGCTGATGCGAAACCTGAATGCACAAAAGCTCGTCCTGTTCCATTTCCACCAAAAGGAAAACCAATTCCGTGGTCAAAACCTTCGAAATCATGGTCAAGAATTCATATTAATTATGCTGGTCCGGTACAAAATCTATATTTCTTAGTCGTCGTAGATGCTTATTCAAAATGGCCTGAAATTGTACCAACAAGAACCATATCGGCTAAAGCAACCGTGGATATTCTTCGTCAAATATTCGGAAGATATGGAATGCCTGAAGAAGTTATTTCTGACAATGGAACGCAGTTTACTTCCAGATTATTCAAAGAATTCTGCGAAATGAATGGCATTACACATCACTTCTCTCCGGCATATCATCCACAAAGCAACGGTCAAGCTGAAAGATTTGTTGATAGTTTCAAACGTGCTCTTTTGAAACTAGAAGGGGAAGGAGATATAGAAGAAAGACTTCAAATGTTCTTGTTAACATATCGAGCTACTCCGAATCGACAAGTAGAAAACGATAAGAGTCCAGCAGAAGCAATGTTTGGTCGCAAACTTAGATGGAATTTAGAATTACTTCGTCCAAAATCTAAGAACGCTTCATCCAACTTGCAACCGAAAAGAGAATTCAAAACTGGTGCTGCTGTGTATTATCGAAAACATGACTACAATTCGGAAACATGGATAGCCGCAACTGTAGTAGAACGAATAGGCAAATGTTTATATCAACTAAAACTGCCAAATGGAACTATTCGTGCTCATATCAATCAACTTCGTGAAAGGATTTCAAATGTTTCAGATGAATATGATGAAATGATGGAATGTTTTGATTTCATTCATGTGCCAATAATTCATCATGCAGAAACATCAAATGCAAAAGAAGCCGAAGAAAGAAATTCTGTCGGAACTGAAATCTCAACTGAAGCTCGTGAAGAAGTCTCAACTGGAACTCATGAAGAAGTTGAATTTGTCACACCAATGACATCTCCTGTGCCTCCAGAACAAGAATCTCTTCAACAAGTCGAACCTGCAGAAAATGTTCCTGACCAAGTACCTGAACGTAGATATCAAGGTAGAAATCGACATCAAACTAACCGTTTGAATGTGAACAGAAATTCAAAGAAATCTTATCAAAATTAGTTATATTGTTGAGTTGCCCCTTTAGGCTAGTTTAATTGTTGAGATTTCCCTTTTCTATTGTATATAAGTGTATCCCAATTTAGTTTTTATTGTTAAGTGTTAGACACTTGAAGGGGAGGTGTTAGATAGGACAAAGTCATATCTATAAAAATAGTTTTAGCGCGAAAGTCTGGCACTGTCTAGAACTTTCTAGTACGGTATTAGATGAGTATAAAAGCGAGCACCTCTCGTTCATTTTAGTGAGTCTTGTCTTAAAATTTAGTCTTGGTTTTGTTTTGTATTTATTCACTTGTATTATTTATTCTTAATAAATATTATCAAGTCAAATATTTATCATTAATAAATTTTGAAACAAGTTTTATCTCATAAGAGATATAACTTCTATATTTGAGACCACTGTGAAAAAAACAAAAAATTTTTATGTTGGGGATAATGATGGGTAAAAAAAAATTCAAAAATACAAAAGACTGCATTCGAATAAATGTTCTGTGATTTTCATTATGTAAAATAAACCCTAAGGCATCGAAAAAACATAGCGGCGTCGTTATCCGCATCGAAGTTGGCACAAAAAACAATTTTTTTCTGTGTAAAGGTACAAAGGCTTTTTACATTTGTGAAACGCTTTGAAAGATATAAAATTATTGAATGAATGGACAATTGAACCTGAAATAGTTTTTTTAGTGTTTAATTGTGCTTTTAATAAATTTTGAAACAAGTTTTATCTCATAAGAGATATAACTTCTATATTTGAGACCACTGTGAAAAAAACAAAAAACTTTTATGTTGGGGATAATGATGGGTAAAAAAAAATTCAAAAATACAAAAGGCTGCATTCGAATAAATGTTCTGTGATTTTCATTATGTAAAATAAACCCTAAGGCATCGAAAAAACATAGCGGCGTCGTTATCCGCATCGAAGTTGGCACAAAAGCAATTTTTTTCTGTGTAAAGGTACAAAGGCTTTTTACATTTGTGAAACGCTTTGAAAGATATTAAATTATTGAATGAATGGACAATTGAACCTGGAATAGTTTTTTTAGTGTTTAATTGTGCTTTTAATAAATTTTGAAACAAGTTTTATCTCATAAGAGATATAACTTCTATATTTGAGACCACTGTGAAAAAAACAAAAAATTTTTATGTTGGGGATAATGATGGGTAATGAAAAAAAATCAAAAATACAAAAGACTGCATTCGAAGAAATGTTCTGTGATTTTCATTATGTAAAATGAACCCTAAGGCATCGAAAAAACATAGCGGCGTCGTTATCCGCATTGAAGTTGGCAAAAAAAACAATTTTTTTCTGTGTAAAGGTACAAAGGTTTTTTACATTTGTGAAACGCTTTGAAAGATATTAAATTATTGAATGAATGGACAATTGAACCTGAAATAGTTTTTTTAGTGTTTAATTGTGCTTTTAATAAATTTTGAAACAAGTTTTATCTCATAAGAGATATAACTTCAATATTTGAGACCACTGTGAAAAAAACAAAAAATTTTTATGTTGGGGATAATGATAGGTAAAAAAAAATTCAAAAATACAAAAGACTGCATTCGAATTAATGTTCTGTGATTTTCATTATGTAAAATAAACCCTAAGGCATCGAAAAAACATAGCGGCGTCGTTATCCGCATTGAAGTTGGCACAAAAAACAATTTTTTTCTGTGTAAAGGTACAAAGGCTTTTTACATTTGTGAAACGCTTTGAAAGATATTAAATTATTGAATGAATAGACAATTGAACCTGAAATAGTTTTTTTAGTGTTTAATTGTGCTTTTAATAAATTTTGAAACAAGTTTTATCTCATAAGAGATATAACTTCTATATTTGAGACCACTGTGAAAAAAACAAAAAAATTTTATGTTGGGGATAATGATGGGTAAAAAAAAATTCAAAAATACAAAAGACTGCATTCGAATAAATGTTCTGTGATTTTCATTATGTAAAATAAACCCTAAGGCATCGAAAAAACATAGCGGCGTCGTTATCCGCATCGAAGTTGGCACAAAAGCAATTTTTTTCTGTGTAAAGGTACAAAGGCTTTTTACATTTGTGAAACGCTTTGAAAGATATTAAATTATTGAATGAATGGACAATTGAACCTGGAATAGTTTTTTTAGTGTTTAATTGTGCTTTTAATAAATTTTGAAACAAGTTTTATCTCATAAGAGATATAACTTCTATATTTGAGACCACTGTGAAAAAAACAAAAAATTTTTATGTTGGGGATAATGATGGGTAATGAAAAAAAATCAAAAATACAAAAGACTGCATTCGAAGAAATGTTCTGTGATTTTCATTATGTAAAATGAACCCTAAGGCATCGAAAAAACATAGCGGCGTCGTTATCCGCATTGAAGTTGGCAAAAAAAACAATTTTTTTCTGTGTAAAGGTACAAAGGTTTTTTACATTTGTGAAACGCTTTGAAAGATATTAAATTATTGAATGAATGGACAATTGAACCTGAAATAGTTTTTTTAGTGTTTAATTGTGCTTTTAATAAATTTTGAAACAAGTTTTATCTCATAAGAGATATAACTTCAATATTTGAGACCACTGTGAAAAAAACAAAAAAATTTTATGTTGGGGATAATGATGGGTAAAAAAAAATCAAAAATACAAAAGACTGCATTCGAATAAATGTTCTGTGATTTTCATTATGTAAAATAAACCCTAAGGCATCGAAAAAACATAGCGGCGTCGTTATCCGCATTGAAGTTGGCACAAAAGCAATTTTTTTCTGTGTAAAGGTACAAAGGCTTTTTACATTTGTGAAACGCTTTGAAAGACATTAAATTATTGAATGAATGGACAATTGAACCTGGAATAGTTTTTTTAGTGTTTAATTGTGCTTTTAATAAATTTTGAAACAAGTTTTATCTCATAAGAGATATAACTTCTATATTTGAGACCACTGTGAAAAAAACAAAAAACTTTTATGTTGGGGATAATGATGGGTAAAAAAATCTTCAAAAATACAAAAGACTGCATTCGAATAAATGTTCTGTGATTTTCATTATGTAAAATAAACCTTAAGGCATCGAAAAAACATAGCGGCGTCGTTATCCGCATTGAAGTTGGCACAAAAAACAATTTTTTTCTGTGTAAAGGTACAAAGGCTTTTTACATTTGTGAAACGCTTTGAAAGATATTAAATTATTGAATAAATGTACAATTGAACCTGAAATAGTTTTTTTAGTGTTTAATTGTGCTTTTAATAAATTTTGAAACAAGTTTTATCTCATAAGAGATATAACTTCTATATTTGAGACCACTGTGAAAAAAACAAAAAATTTTTATGTTGGGGATAATGATGGGTAAAAAAAAATTCAAAAATACAAAAGACTGCATTCGAATAAATGTTCTGTGATTTTCATTATGTAAAATACACCCTAAGGCGTCAAAAAAATATAGCGGCGTCGTTATCCGCATTGAAGTTGGCACAAAAACAGCCTGTGAAAAAAACAATAATAATATTATTGGAAGCCAATAATATTGATTATTGTATTTTGAAGGACAATTAAAACTGAAATAATTTTTCTGTGTTTAAAAATTGCTCCTGTTAAATTTTTGGTAAAGTTTTATCTTAAAAAAGATATCACATCCTCATTCAAATGCATTGTGAAAAACACAAAAAAAAATTTTTATGTTGGGGATAATGATGGGTAAAAAAAAATTCAAAAATACAAAAGGCTGCATTCGAATAAATGTTCTGTGATTTTCATTATGTAAAAAAAACCCTAAGGCATCGAAAAAACATAGCGGCGTCGTTATCCGCATTGAAGTTGGCACAAAAGCAATTTTTTTCTGTGTAAAGGTACAAAGGCTTTTTACATTTGTGAAACGCTTTGAAAGATATTAAATTATTGAATGAATGGACAATTGAACCTGAAATAGTTTTTTTAGTGTTTAATTGTGCTTTTAATAAATTTTGAAACAAGTTTTATCTCATAAGAGATATAACTTCTATATTTGAGACCACTGTGAAAAAAACAAAAAATTTTTATGTTGGGGATAATGATGGGTAAAAAAAAATTCAAAAATACAAAAGACTGCATTCGAATAAATGTTCTGTGATTTTCATTATGTAAAATACACCCTAAGGCGTCAAAAAAATATAGCGGCGTCGTTATCCGCATTGAAGTTGGCACAAAAACAGCCTGTGAAAAAAACAATAATAATCTTATTGGAAGCCAATAATATTGATTATTGTATTTTGAAGGACAATTAAAACTGAAATAATTTTTCTGTGTTTAAAAATTGCTCCTGTTAAATTTTTGGTAAAGTTTTATCTTAAAAAAGATATCACATCCTCATTCAAATGCATTGTGAAAAACACAAAAAAAAATTTTTATGTTGGGGATAATGATGGGTAAAAAAAAATTCAAAAATACAAAAGGCTGCATTCGAATAAATGTTCTGTGATTTTCATTATGTAAAAAAAACCCTAAGGCATCGAAAAAACATAGCGGCGTCGTTATCCGCATTGAAGTTGGCACAAAAAACAATTTATTTCTGTGTAAAGGTACAAAGGCTTTTTACATTTGTGAAACGCTTTGAAAGATATTTAATTATTGAATGAATGGACAATTGAACCTGGAATAGTTTTTTTAGTGTTTAATTGTGCTTTAAATAAAATTTTGAAACAAGTTTTATCTCATAAGAGATATAACTTCTATATTTGAGACCACTGTGAAAAAAACAAAAAACTTTTATGTTGGGGATAATGATGGGTAATGAAAAAAAATCAAAAATACAAAAGACTGCATTCGAAGAAATGTTCTGTTATTTCTTTTATGTAAAATACACCCTAAGGCGTCGAAAAAATATAGCGGCGTCGTTATCCGCATTGAAGTTGGCACAAAAAACAATTTTTTTCTGTGTAAAGGTACAAAGGCTTTTTACATTTGTGAAACGCCTTGAAAGATATTAAATTATTGAATGAATGGACAATTGAACTTGATATAGTTTTTTTAGTGTTTAATTGTGCTTTTAATAAATTTTAAAAATAGTTTTATCTCAAAAGAGATATAACTTCAATATTTGAGACCACTGTGAAAAAAACAAAAAATTTTTATGTTGGGGATAATGATGGGTAAAAAAAAATTCAAAAATACAAAAGACTGCATTCGAATAAATGTTCTGTGATTTTCATTATGTAAAAAAAACCCTAAGGCATCGAAAAAACATAGCGGCGTCGTTATCCGCATTGAAGTTGGCACAAAAGCAATTTTTTTCTGTGTAAAGGTACAAAGGCTTTTTACATTTGTGAAACGCTTTGAAAGATATTAAATTATTGAATAAATGTACAATTGAACCTGAAATAGTTTTTTTAGTGTTTAATTGTGCTTTTAATAAATTTTGAAACAAGTTTTATCTCATAAGAGATATAACTTCTATATTTGAGACCACTGTGAAAAAAACAAAAAACTTTTATGTTGGGGAAAATGATGGGTAAAAAAAAATTCAAAAATACAAAAGACTGCATTCGAATAAATGTTCTGTGATTTTCATTATGTAAAATAAACCCTAAGGCATCGAAAAAACATAGCTCCGTCGTTATCCGCATTGAAGTTGGCACAAAAACAGCCTGTGAAAAAAACAATAATAATATTATTGGAAGCCAATATTATTGGAAGCCAATAATATTGATTATTGTATTTTGAAGGACAATTAAACCTGAAATAATTTTTTCTGTGTTGCTCCTGTTAAATTTTTGGTAAAGTTTTATCTTAAAAAAGATATCCCATCCTCATTCAAATGCATTGTGAAAAACACAAAAAAAAATTTTTATGTTGGGGATAATGATGGGTAATGAAAAAAAATCAAAAATACAAAAGACTGCATTCGAAGAAATGTTCTGTTATTTCTTTTATGTAAAATACACCCTAAGGCGTCAAAAAAATATAGCGGCGTCGTTATCCGCGTTGAAGCTGGCACAAAAAACAATTTATTTCTGTGTAAAGGTACAAAGGCTTTTTACATTTGTGAAACGCTTTGAAAGATATTTAATTATTGAATGAATGGACAATTGAACCTGAAATAGTTTTTTTAGTGTTTAATTGTGCTTTTAATAAATTTTGAAACAAGTTTTATCTCATAAGAGATATAACTTCTATATTTGAGAACACTGTGAAAAAAACAAAAATTTTTTATGTTGGGGATAATGATGGGTAATGAAAAAAAATCAAAAATACAAAAGACTGCATTCGAAGAAATGTTCTGTTATTTCTTTTATGTAAAATACACCCTAAGGCGTCAAAAAAATATAGCGGCGTCGTTATCCGCGTTGAAGCTGGCACAAAAAACAATTTATTTCTGTGTAAAGGTACAAAGGCTTTTTACATTTGTGAAACGCTTTGAAAGATATTTAATTATTGAATGAATGGACAATTGAACCTGGAATAGTTTTTTTAGTGTTTAATTGTGCTTTAAATAAAATTTTGAAACAAGTTTTATCTCATAAGAGATATAACTTCTATATTTGAGACCACTGTGAAAAAAAAAAAAAACTTTTATGTTGGGGATAATGATGGGTAATGAAAAAAAATCAAAAATACAAAAGACTGCATTCGAAGAAATGTTCTGTTATTTCATTTATGTAAAATACACCCTAAGGCGTAGAAAAAATATAGCGGCGTCGTAATCCGCGTTGAAGTTGGCACAAAAAACAATTTTTTTCTGTGTAAAGGTACAAAGGCTTTTTACATTTGTGAAACGCTTTGAAAGATATTAAATTATTGAATGAATGGACAGTTGAACCTGAAATAGTTTTTATAGTGTTTAATTGTGCTTTTAATAAATTTTGAAACAAGTTTTATCTCATAACAGATATAACTTCTATATTTGAGACCACTGTGAAAAAAACAAAAATTTTTTATGTTGGGGATAATGATGGGTAATGAAAAAAAATCAAAAATACAAAAGACAGCATTCGAATAAATGTTCTGTGATTTTCATTATGTAAAATAAACCCTAAGGCATCAAAAAAACATAGCGGCGTCGTTATCCGCATTGAATTTGGCACAAAAACAGCCTGTGAAAAAAACAATAATAATATTATTGGAAGCCGATAATATTGATTATTGTATTTTGAAGGACAATTAAACCTGAAATAATTTTTTCTGTGTTTAAAAATTGCTCCTGTTAAATTTTTGGTAAAGTTTTATCTTAAAAAAGATATCACATCCTCATTCAAATGCATTGTGAAAAACACAAAAAAAAATTTTTATGTTGGGGGTAATGATGGGTAATGAAAAAAAATCAAAAATACAAAAGACTGCATTCGAAGAAATGTTCTGTTATTTCTTTTATGTAAAATACACCCTAAGGCGTCGAAAAAATATAGCGGCGTCGTTATCCGCATTGTAGTTGGCACAAAAAACATTTTTTTTCTGTGTAAAGGTACAAAGGCTTTTTACATTTGTGAAACGCTTTGAAAGATATTAAATTATTGAACGGATGGACAATTGAACCTGAAATAGTTTTTTTAGTGTTTAATTGTGCTTTTAATAAATTTTGAAACAAGTTTTATCTCATGAGAGATATAACTTCAATATTTAAATCAATTGTTTAATAAACAAAAAACTTTTATGTTGGGGATAATGATAGGTAATGAAAAAAAATCAAAAATACAAAAGACTGCATTCGAATAAATGTTTTGTGATTTTCATTATGTAAAATACACCCTAAGGCGTAGAAAAAATATAGCTGCGTCGTAATCCGCGTTGAAGTTGGCACAAAAAACAATTTTTTTCTGTGTAAAGGTACAAAGGCTTTTTAACTTTGTGAAACGCTTTGAAAGATATTAAATTATTGAATGAATAGACAATTGAACCTGAAAAAGTTTTTTTAGTGTTTAATTGTGCTTTTAACAAAATTTGAAACAAGTTTTATCTCATAAGAGATATAACTTCTATATTTGAGACCACTGTGAAAAAAACAAAAATTTTTTATGTTGGGGATAATGATGGGTAATGAAAAAAAATCAAAAATACAAAAGACTGCATTCGAAGAAATGTTCTGTTATTTCTTTTATGTAAAATACACCCTAAGGCGTAGAAAAAATATAGCGGCGTCGTTATCCGCGTTGAAGTTGGCACGAAAAACAATTTTTTTCTGTGTAAAGGTACAAAGGCTTTTTACATTTGTGAAACGCTTTGAAAGATATTAAATTATTGAATGAATGGACAATTGAACCTGAAATAGTTTTTTTAGTGTTTAATTGTGCTTTTAATAAATTTTGAAACAAGTTTTATCTCATAAGAGATATAACTTCTATATTTGAGACCACTGTGAAAAAAACATAAATTTTTTAAGTTGGGGATAATGATGGGTAATGAAAAAAAATCAAAAATACAAAATACAGCATTCGAACAAATGTTCTGGGATTTTCATTATGTAAAATAAACCTTAAGGCATCAAAAAAACATAGCGGCGTCGTTATCCGCATTGAATTTGGCACAAAAACAGCCTGTGAAAAAAACAATAATAATATTATTGGAAGCCAATAATATTGATTATTGTATTTTGAAGGACAATTAAACCTGAAATAATTTTTTCTGTGTTTAAAAATTGCTCCTGTTAACTTTTTGGTAAAGTTTTATCTTAAAAAAGATATCACATCCTCATTCAAATGCATTGTGAAAAACACAAAAAAAAATTTTTATGTTGGGGATAATGATGGGTAATGAAAAAAAATCAAAAATACAAAAGACAGCATTCGAATAAATGTTCTGTGATTTTCATTATGTAAAATAAACCCTAAGGCATCAAAAAAACATAGCGGCGTCGTTATCCGCGTTGAAGTTGGCACAAAAAACAATTTTTTTCTGTGTAAAGGTACAAAGGCTTTTTACATTTGTGAAACGCTTTGAAAGATATTAAATTATTGAATGAATAGACAATTGAACCTGAAATAGTTTTTTTATTGTTTAATTGTGCTTTTAATAAATTTTGAAACAAGTTTTATCTCATAAGAGATATAACTTCTATATTTGAGACCACTGTGAAAAAAACAAACAATTTTTATGTTGGAGATAATGATGGGTAATGAAAAAAAATCAAAAATACAAAAGACAGCATTCGAATAAATGTTCTGTGATTTTCATTATGTAAAATAAACCCTAAGGCATCAAAAAAACATAGCGGCGTCGTTATCCGCATTGAAGTTGGCACAAAAACAGCCTTTGAAAAAAACAATAATAATATTATTGGAAGCCAATAATTTTGATTATTGTATTTTGAAGGACAATTAAACCTGAAATAATTTTTTCCGTGTTTAAAAATTGCTCCTGTTAAATTTTTGGTAAAGTTTTATCTTAAAAAAGATATCACATCCTCATTCAAATGCATTGTGAAAAACACAAAAAAAAATTTTTATGTTGGGGATAATGTAGGGTAATGAAAAAAAATCAAAAAAACAAAAGACTGCATTCGAAGAAATGTTCTGTTATTTCTTTTATGTAAAATACACCCTAAGGCGTAGAAAAAATATAGCGGCGTCGTTATCCGCGTTGAAGTTGGCACGAAAAACAATTTTTTTCTGTGTAAAGGTACAAAGGCTTTTTACATTTGTGAAACGCTTTGAAAGATATTAAATTATTGAATGAATGGACAATTGAACCTGAAATAGTTTTTTTAGTGTTTAATTGTGCTTTTAATAAATTTTGAAACAAGTTTTATCTCATAAGAGATATAACTTCTATATTTGAGACCACTGTGAAAAAAACAAAAATTTTTTAAGTTGGGGATAATGATGGGTAATGAAAAAAAATCAAAAATACAAAATACAGCATTCGAATAAATGTTCTGGGATTTTCATTATGTAAAATAAACCTTAAGGCATCAAAAAAACATAGCGGCGTCGTTATCCGCATTGAATTTGGCACAAAAACAGCCTGTGAAAAAAACAATAATAATATTATTGGAAGCCAATAATATTGATTATTGTATTTTGAAGGACAATTAAACCTGAAATAATTTTTTCTGTGTTTAAAAATTGCTCCTGTAAACTTTTTGGTAAAGTTTTATCTTAAAAAAGATATCACATCCTCATTCAAATGCATTGTGAAAAACACAAAAAAAAATTTTTATGTTGGGGATAATGATGGGTAATGAAAAAAAATCAAAAATACAAAAGACTGCATTCGAAGAAATGTTCTGTTATTTCTTTTATGTAAAATACACCCTAAGGCGTAGAAAAAATATAGCGGCGTCGTAATCCGCGTTGAAGTTGGCACAAAAAACAATTTTTTTCTGTGTAAAGGTACAAAGGCTTTTTACATTTGTGAAACGCTTTGAAAGATATTAAATTATTGAATGAATGGACAATTGAACCTGAAATAGTTTTTTTAGTGTTTAATTGTGCTTTTAATAAATTTTGAAACAAGTTTTATCTCATAAGAGATATAACTTCAATATTTGAGACCACTCTGAAAAAAACAAAAATTTTTTATGTTGGGGATAATGATGGGTAATGAAAAAAATCAAAAATACAAAAAACAGCAATCGAATAAATGTTCTGTGATTTTAATTATGTAAAATTAACCCTAAGGCATCGAAAAAATATAGCGGCGTCGTAATCCGCGTTGAAGTTGGCACAAAAAACAATTTTTTTCTGTGTAAAGGTACAAAGGATTTTTACATTTGTGAAACGCTTTGAAAGATATTAAATTATTGAATGAATGGACAATTAAACCTGAAATAATTTTTTCTGTGTTTAAAAATTGCTCCTGTTAAATTTTTGGTAAAGTTTTATCTTAAAAAAGATATCACATCCTCATTCAAATGCATTGTGAAAAACACAAAAAAAAATTTTTATGATGGGGATAATGATGGGTAATGAAAAAAAATCAAAAATACAAAAGACTGCATTCGAAGAAATGTTCTGTTATGTCTTTTATGTAAAATACACCCTAAGGCGTAGAAAAAATATAGCGTCGTCGTTATCCGTGTTGAAGTTGGCACAAAAAACAATTTTTTTCTGTGTAAAGGTACAAAGGCTTTTTACATTTGTGAAACGCTTTGAAAGATATTAAATTATTGAATGAATGGACAATTGAACCTGAAATAGTTTTTTTAGTGTTCAATTGTGCTTTTAATAAATTTTGAAACAAGTTTTATCTCATAAGAGATATAACTTCTATAATTGAGACCACTGTGAAACAAACAAAAATTTTTTATGTTGGGGATAATGATGGGTAATGAAAAAAAATCAAAAATACAAAAAACAGCAATCGAATAAATGTTCTGTGATTTTCATTATGTAAAATAAACCCTAAGGCATCAAAAAAACTCAGCGGCGTCGTTATCCGCATTGAAGTTGGCACAAAAACAGCCTGTGAAAAAAACAATAATAATATTATTGGAAGCCAATAATATTGATTATTGTATTTTGAAGGACAATTAAACCTGAAATAATTTTTTCTGTGTTTAAAAATTGCTCCTGTTAAATTTTTGGTAAAGTTTTATCTTAAAAAAGATATCACATCCTCATTCAAATGCATTGTGAAAAACACAAAAAAAAATTTTTATGTTGGGGATAATGATGGGTAATGAAAAAAAATCAAAAATACAAAAGACTGCATTCGAAGAAATGTTCTGTTATGTCTTTTATGTAAAATACACCCTAAGGCGTAGAAAAAATTCAGCGTCGTCGTTATCCGTGTTGAAGTTGGCACAAAAAACAATTTTTTTCTGTGTAAAGGTACAAAGGCTTTTTACATTTGTGAAACGCTTTGAAAGATATTAAATTATTGAATGAATGGACAATTGAACCTGAAATAGTTTTTTTAGTGTTTAATTGTGCTTTTAATAAATTTTGAAACAAGTTTTATCTCATAAGAGATATAACTTCAATATTTGAGACCACTGTGGAAAAAACAAAAAATTTTTATGTTGGGGATAATGATGGGTAATGAAAAAAAATCAAAAATACAGAAGACTGCATTCGAAGAAATGTTCTGTTATTTCTTTTATGTAAAATACACCATAAGGCGTAGAAAAAATATAGCGGCGTCGTAATCCGCGTTGAAGTTGGCACAAAAAACAATTTTTTTCTGTGTAAAGGTACAAAGGCTTTTTACATTTGTGAAACGCTTTGAAAGATTTTAAATTATTGAATGAATGGACAATTGAACCTGAAATAGTTTTTTTAGTGTTCAATTGTGCTTTTAATAAATTTTGAAACAAGTTTTATCTCATAAGAGATATAACTTCTATATTTGAGACCACTGTGAAACAAACAAAAATTTTTTATGTTGGGGATAATGATGGGTAATGAAAAAAAATCAAAAATACAAAAAACAGCATTCGAATAAATGTTCTGTGATTTTCATTATGTAAAATAAACCCTAAGGCATCAAAAAAACATAGCGGCGTCGTTATCCGCATTGAAGTTGGCACAAAAACAGCCTGTGAAAAAAACAATAATAATATTATTGGAAGCCAATAATATTGATTATTGTATTTTGAAGGACAATTAAACCTGAAATAATTTTTTCTGTGTTTAAAAATTGCTCCTGTTAAATTTTTGGTAAAGTTTTATCTTAAAAAAGATATCACATCCTCATTCAAATGCATTGTGAAAAACACAAAAAAAAATTTTTATGTTGGGGATAATGATGGGTAATGAAAAAAAATCAAAAATACAAAAGACTGCATTCGAAGAAATGTTCTGTTATGTCTTTTATGTAAAATACACCCTAAGGCGTAGAAAAAATTCAGCGTCGTCGTTATCCGTGTTGAAGTTGGCACAAAAAACAATTTTTTTCTGTGTAAAGGTACAAAGGCTTTTTACATTTGTGAAACGCTTTGAAAGATATTAAATTATTGAATGAATGGACAATTGAACCTGAAATAGTTTTTTTAGTGTTTAATTGTGCTTTTAATAAATTTTGAAACAAGTTTTATCTCGTAAGAGATATAACTTCAATATTTGAGACCACTGTGGAAAAAACAAAAAATTTTTATGTTGGGGATAATGATGGGTTATGAAAAAAAATCAAAAATACAGAAGACTGCATTCGAATAAATGTTCTGTGATTTTCATTATGTAAAATAAACCCTAAGGCATCAAAAAAACATAGCGGCGTCGTTATCCGCATTGAAGTTGGCACAAAAAACAATTTTTTTCTGTGTAAAGGTACAAAGGCTTCTTACATTTGTGAAACGCTTTGAAAGATATTAAATTATTGAATGAATGGACAATTGAACCTGAAATAGTTTTTTTAGTGTTTAATTGTGCTTTTAATAAATTTTGAAACAAGTTTTATCTCGTAAGAGATATAACTTCAATATTTGAGACCACTGTGGAAAAAACAAAAAATTTTTATGTTGGGGATAATGATAGGTAATGAAAAAAAATCAAAAATACAAAAGACTGCATTCGAATAAATGTTCTGTGATTTTAATTATGTAAAATTAACCCTAAGGCATCGAAAAAACATAGCGGCGTCGTTATCCGCATTGAAGTTGGCACAAAAAACAATTTTTTTCTGTATAAAGGTACAAAGGCTTTTTACATTTGTGAAACGCTTTGAAAGATATTAAATTATTGAATGAATGGACAATTGAACCTGAAATAGTTTTTTTAGTGTTTAGTTGTGCTTTTAATAAATTTTGAAACAAGTTTTATCTCATAAGAGATATAACTTCAATATTTGAGACCACTGTGGAAAAAACAAAAAATTTTTATGTTCGGGATAATGATGGGTAATGAAAAAAAATCAAAAATACAAAAGACTGCGTTCGAAGAAATGTTCTGTTATTTCTTTTATGTAAAATACACCATAAGGCGTAGAAAAAATATAGCGGCGTCGTAATCCGCGTTGAAGTTGGCACAAAAAACAATTTTTTTCTGTGTAAAGGTACAAAGGCTTTTTACATTTGTGAAACGCTTTGAAAGATATTAAATTATTGAATGAATGGACAATTGAACCTGAAATAGTTTTTTTAGTGTTCAATTGTGCTTTTAATAAATTTTGAAACAAGTTTTATCTCATAAAAGATATAACTTCAATATTTGAGACCACTGTGGAAAAAACAAAAAATTTTTACGTTGGGGATAATGATGGGTAATGAAAAAAAATCAAAAATACAGAATTCTGCATTCGAATAAATGTTCTGTGATTTTCATTATGTAAAATAAACCCTAAGGCATCGAAAAAACATAGCGGCGTCGTTATCCGCATTGAAGTTGGCACAAAAAACAAATTTTTTCTGTATAAAGGTACAAAGGCTTTTTACATTTGTGAAACGCTTTGAAAGATATTAAATTATTGAATGAATGGACAATTGAACCTGAAATAGTTTTTTTAGTGTTTAGTTGTGCTTTTAATAAATTTTGAAACAAGTTTTATCTCATAAGAGATATAACTTCAATATTTGAGACCACTGTGGAAAAAACAAAAAATTTTTATGTTCGGGATAATGATGGGTAATGAAAAAAAATCAAAAATACAAAAGACTGCGTTCGAAGAAATGTTCTGTTATTTGTTTTATGTAAAATACACCATAAGGCGTAGAAAAAATATAGCGGCGTCGTAATCCGCGTTGAAGTTGGCACAAAAAACAATTTTTTTCTGTGTAAAGGTACAAAGGCTTTTTACATTTGTGAAACGCTTTGAAAGATATTAAATTATTGAATGAATGGACAATTGAACCTGAAATAGTTTTTTTAGTGTTCAATTGTGCTTTTAATAAATTTTGAAACAAGTTTTATCTCATAAGAGATATAACTTCAATATTTGAGACCACTGTGGAAAAAACAAAAAATTTTTACGTTGGGGATAATGATGGGTAATGAAAAAAAATCAAAAATACAGAATTCTGCATTCGAATAAATGTTCTGTGATTTTCATTATGTAAAATAAACCCTAAGGCATCGAAAAAACATAGCGGCGTCGTTATCCGCATTGAAGTTGGCACAAAAAACAATTTTTTTCTGTATAAAGGTACAAAGGCTTTTTACATTTGTGAAACGCTTTGAAAGATATTAAATTATTGAATGAATGGACAATTGAACCTGAAATAGTTTTTTTAGTGTTTAATTGTGCTTTTAATAAATTTTGAAACAAGTTTTATCTCATAAGAGATATAACTTCAATATTTGAGACCACTGTGAAAAAAACAAAAAATTTTTATGTTGGGGATAATGATAGGTAATGAAAAAAAATCAAAAATACAAAAGACTGCATTCGAATAAATGTTCTGTGATTTTCATTATGTAAAATAAACCCTAAGGCATCGAAAAAACATAGCGGCGTCGTTATCCGCATTGAAGTTGGCACAAAAAACAATTTTTTTCTGTGTAAAGGTACAAAGGCTTTTTACATTTGTGAAACGCTTTGAAAGATATTAAATTATTGAATGAATGGACAATTGGACCTGAAATAGTTTTTTTAGTGTTTAATTGTGCTTTTAATAAATTTTGAAACAAGTTTTATCTCGCAAGAGATATAACTTCAATATTTGAGACCACTGTGAAAAAAACAAAAAGTTTTTATGTTGGGGATAATGATAGGTAATGAAAAAAAATCAAAAATACAAAAGACAGCATTCGAATAAATGTTCTGTGATTTTCATTATGTAAAATAAACCCTAAGGCATCAAAAAAACATAGCGGCGTCGTTATCCGCATTGAAGTTGGCACAAAAACAGCCTTTGAAAAAAACAATAATAATATTATTGGAAGCCAATATTATTGGAAGCCAATAATATTGATTATTGTATTTTGAAGGACAATTAAACCTGAAATAGTTTTTTTAGTCTTTAATTGTGCTTTTAATAAATTTTGAAACAAGTTTTATCTCATAAGAGATATAACTTCTATATTTAAATCAATTGTTTAATAAACAAAAAACTTTTATGTTGGGGATAATGATAGGTAATGAAAAAAATCAAAAATACAAAAGACTGCATTCGAAGAAATGTTCTGTGATTTTCATTATGTAAAATAAACCCTAAGGCATCGAAAAAACATAGCGGCGTCGTTATCCGCATTGAAGTTGGCACAAAAACAGCCTGTGAAAAAAACAATAATAATATTATTGGAAGCCAATATTATTGGAAGCCAATAATATTGATTATTGTATTTTGAAGGACAATTAAACCTGAAATAATTTTTTCTGTGTTTAAAAATTGCTCCTGTTAAATTTTTGGTAAAGTTTTATCTTAAAAAAGATATCACATCCTCATTCAAATGCATTGTGAAAAACACAAAAAAAAAATTTTTATGTTGGGGAAAATGATGGGTAATGAAAAAAATCAAAAATACAAAAGACTGCATTCGAAGAAATGTTCTGTTATTTCCTTTATGTAAAATAAACCCTTAGGCATCGAAAAAACATAGCGGCGTCGTTATCCGCATTGAAGTTGGCACAAAAAACATTTTATTTCTGTGTAAAGGTACAAAGGCTTTTTACATTTGTCAAACGCTTTGAAAGATATTAAATTATTGATTGAATGGACAATTGAACCTGAAATAGTTTTTTTAGTGTTTAATTGTGCTTTTAATAAATTTTGAAACAAGTTTTATCTCATAAGAGATATAACTTCAATATTTAAATCAATTGTTTAATAAACAAAAAACCTTTATGTTGGGGATAATGATAGGTAATGAAAAAAAATCAAAAATACAAAAGACTGCATTCGAATAAATGTTCTGTGATTTTCATTATGTAAAATAAACCCTTAGGCATCGAAAAAACATAGCGGCGTCGTTATCCGCATTGAAGTTGGCACAAAAAACATTTTATTTCTGTGTAAAGGTACAAAGGCTTTTTACATTTGTCAAACGCTTTGAAAGATATTAAATTATTGATTGAATGGACAATTGAACCTGAAATAGTTTTTTTAGTGTTTAATTGTGCTTTTAATAAATTTTGAAACAAGTTTTATCTCATAAGAGATATAACTTCAATATTTAAATCAATTGTTTAATAAACAAAAAACCTTTATGTTGGGGATAATGATAGGTAATGAAAAAAAATCAAAAATACAAAAGACTGCATTCGAATAAATGTTCTGTGATTTTCATTATGTAAAATAAACCCTTAGGCATCGAAAAAACATAGCGGCGTCGTTATCCGCATTGAAGTTGGCACAAAAAACATTTTATTTCTGTGTAAAGGTACAAAGGCTTTTTACATTTGTGAAACGCTTTGAAAGATATTAAATTATTGAATGAATGGACAATTGAACCTGAAATAGTTTTTTTAGTGTTTAGTTGTGCTTTTTATAAATTTTGAAACCAGTTTTATCTCATAAGAGATATAACTTCAATATTTAAATCAATTGTTTAATAAACAAAAAACTTTTATGTTGGGGATAATGATAGGTAATGAAAAAAAATCAAAAATACAAAAGACTGCATTCGAATAAATGTTCTGTGATTTTCATTATGTAAAATAAACCCTAAGGCATCGAAAAAACATAGCGGCGTCGTTATCCGCATTGAAGTTGGCACAAAAAACATTTTATTTCTGTGTAAAGGTACAAAGGCTTTTTACATTTGTGAAACGCTTTGAAAGATATTAAATTATTGATTGAATGGACAATTGAACCTGAAATAGTTTTTTTAGTGTTTAATTGTGCTTTTAATAAATTTTGAAACAAGTTTTATCTCATAAGAGATATAACTTCAATATTTGAGACCACTGTGAAAAAAACAATAAATTTTTTTGTTGGGGATAATAATGGGTAATGAAAAAAAATCAAAAATACAAAAGACTGCATTCGAATAAATGTTCTGTGGATTTCATTATGTAAAATAAACCCTAAGGCATCGAAAAAACAAAGCGGCGTCGTTATCCGCATTGAAGTTGGCACAAAAAACATTTTATTTCTGTGTGAAGGTACAAAGGCTTTTTACATTTGTCAAACGCTTTGAAAGATATTAAATTATTGATTGAATGGACAATTGAACCTGAAATAGTTTTTTTGTGTTTAATTGTGCTTTTAATAAATTTTGAAACAAGTTTTATCTCATAAGAGATATAACTTCAATATTTGAGACCACTGTGAAAAAAACAATAAATTTTTTTGTTGGGGATAATGATGGGTAATGAAAAAAAATCAAAAATACAAAAGACTGCATTCGAATAAATGTTCTGTGATTTTCATTATGTAAAATAAACCCTAAGGCATCGAAAAAACATAGCGGCGTCGTTATCCGCATTGAAGCTGGCGCAAAAAACAATTTTTTTCTGTGTGAAGGTACAAAGGCTTTTTACATTTGTCAAACGCTTTGAAAGATATTAAAGTATTGATTGAATGGACAATTGAACCTGAAATAGTTTTTTTAGTGTTTAATTGTGCTTTTAATAAATTTTGAAACAAGTTTTATCTCATAAGAGATATAACTTCAATATTTAAATCAATTGTTTAATAAACAAAAAACTTTTATGTTGGGGATAATGATGGGTAATGAAAAAAAATCAAAAATACAAAAGACTGCATTCGAATAAATGTTCTGTGATTTTCATTATGTAAAATAAACCCTAAGGCATCGAAAAAACATTGCGGCGTCGTTATCCGCATTGAAGTTGGCGCAAAAAACAATTTTTTTCTGTGTGAAGGTACAAAGGCTATTTACATTTGTCAAACGCTTTGAAAGATATTAAATTATTGATTGAATGGACAATTGAACCTGAAATAGTTTTTTTAGTGTTTAATTGTGCTTTTACTAAATTTTGAAACAAGTTTTATCTCATAAGAGATATAACTTCAATATTTGAGACCACTGTGAAAAAAACAAAAAATTTTTTTGTTGGGGATAATGATGGGTAATGAAAAAAAATCAAAAATACAAAAGACTGCATTCGAATAAGTGTTCTGTGATTTTCATTATGTAAAATAAACCCTAAGGCATCGAAAAAACATAGCGGCGTCGTTATCCGCATTGAAGCTGGCGCAAAAAACAATTTTTTTCTGTGTGAAGGTACAAAGGCTTTTTACATTTGTCAAACGCTTTGAAAGATATTAAATTATTGATGGAATGGACAATTGAACCTGAAATAGTTTTTTTAGTGTTTAATTGTGCTTTTACTAAATTTTGAAACAAGTTTTATCTCATAAGAGATATAACTTCAATATTTGAGACCACTGTGAAAAAAACAAAAAATTTTTTTGTTGGGGATAATGATGGGTAATGAAAAAAAATCAAAAATACAAAACACTGCATTCGAATAAATGTTCTGTGATTTTCATTATGTAAAATAAACCCTAAGGCATCGATAAAACATAGCGGCGTCGTTATCCGCATTGAAGTTGGCACAAAAAACAATTTTTTTCTGTGTGAAGGTACAAAGGCTTTTTACATTTGTGAAACGCTTTGAAAGATATTAAATTATTGAATGAATGGACAATTGAACCTGAAATAGTTTTTTTAGTGTTTAATTGTGCTTTTAATAAATTTTGAAACAAGTTTTATCTCATAAGAGATATAACTTCAATATTTAAATCAATTGTTTAATAAACAAAAAACTTTTATGTTGGGGATAATGATGGGTAATGAAAAAAAATCAAAAATACAAAAGACTGCATTCGAATAAATGTTCTGTGATTTTCATTATGTAAAATAAACCCTAAGGCATCGAAAAAACATAGCGGCGTCGTTATCCGCATTGAAGCTGGCGCAAAAAACAATTTTTTTCTGTGTAAAGGTACAAAGGCTTTTTACATTTGTGAAACGCTTTGAAAGATATTAAATTATTGAATGAATGGACAATTGAACCTGAAATAGTTTTTTTAGTGTTTAATTGTGCTTTTAATAAATTTTGAAACAAGTTTTATCTCATAAGAGATATAACTTCAATATTTAAATCAATTGTTTAATAAACAAAAAACTTTTATGTTGGGGATAATGATGGGTAATGAAAAAAAATCAAAAATACAAAAGACTGCATTCGAATAAATGTTCTGTGATTTTCATTATGTAAAATAAACCCTAAGGCATCGAAAAAACATAGCGGCGTCGTTATCCGCATTGAAGTTGGCACAAAAAACAATTTTTTTCTGTGTGAAGGTACAAAGGCTTTTTACATTTGTGAAACGCTTTGAAAGATATTAAATTATTGAATGAATGGACAATTGGACCTGAAATAGTTTTTTTAGTGTTTAATTGTGCTTTTAATAAATTTTGAAACAAGTTTTATCTCGCAAGAGATATAACTTCAATATTTGAGACCACTGTGAAAAAAACAAAAAGTTTTTATGTTGGGGATAATGATAGGTAATGAAAAAAAATCAAAAATACAAAAGACAGCATTCGAATAAATGTTCTGTGATTTTCATTATGTAAAATAAACCCTAAGGCATCAAAAAAACATAGCGGCGTCGTTATCCGCATTGAAGTTGGCACAAAAACAGCCTTTGAAAAAAACAATAATAATATTATTGGAAGCCAATATTATTGGAAGCCAATAATATTGATTATTGTATTTTGAAGGACAATTAAACCTGAAATAGTTTTTTTAGTCTTTAATTGTGCTTTTAATAAATTTTGAAACAAGTTTTATCTCATAAGAGATATAACTTCTATATTTAAATCAATTGTTTAATAAACAAAAAACTTTTATGTTGGGGATAATGATAGGTAATGAAAAAAATCAAAAATACAAAAGACTGCATTCGAAGAAATGTTCTGTGATTTTCATTATGTAAAATAAACCCTAAGGCATCGAAAAAACATAGCGGCGTCGTTATCCGCATTGAAGTTGGCACAAAAACAGCCTGTGAAAAAAACAATAATAATATTATTGGAAGCCAATATTATTGGAAGCCAATAATATTGATTATTGTATTTTGAAGGACAATTAAACCTGAAATAATTTTTTCTGTGTTTAAAAATTGCTCCTGTTAAATTTTTGGTAAAGTTTTATCTTAAAAAAGATATCACATCCTCATTCAAATGCATTGTGAAAAACACAAAAAAAAAATTTTTATGTTGGGGAAAATGATGGGTAATGAAAAAAATCAAAAATACAAAAGACTGCATTCGAAGAAATGTTCTGTTATTTCCTTTATGTAAAATAAACCCTTAGGCATCGAAAAAACATAGCGGCGTCGTTATCCGCATTGAAGTTGGCACAAAAAACATTTTATTTCTGTGTAAAGGTACAAAGGCTTTTTACATTTGTCAAACGCTTTGAAAGATATTAAATTATTGATTGAATGGACAATTGAACCTGAAATAGTTTTTTTAGTGTTTAATTGTGCTTTTAATAAATTTTGAAACAAGTTTTATCTCATAAGAGATATAACTTCAATATTTAAATCAATTGTTTAATAAACAAAAAACCTTTATGTTGGGGATAATGATAGGTAATGAAAAAAAATCAAAAATACAAAAGACTGCATTCGAATAAATGTTCTGTGATTTTCATTATGTAAAATAAACCCTTAGGCATCGAAAAAACATAGCGGCGTCGTTATCCGCATTGAAGTTGGCACAAAAAACATTTTATTTCTGTGTAAAGGTACAAAGGCTTTTTACATTTGTCAAACGCTTTGAAAGATATTAAATTATTGATTGAATGGACAATTGAACCTGAAATAGTTTTTTTAGTGTTTAATTGTGCTTTTAATAAATTTTGAAACAAGTTTTATCTCATAAGAGATATAACTTCAATATTTAAATCAATTGTTTAATAAACAAAAAACCTTTATGTTGGGGATAATGATAGGTAATGAAAAAAAATCAAAAATACAAAAGACTGCATTCGAATAAATGTTCTGTGATTTTCATTATGTAAAATAAACCCTTAGGCATCGAAAAAACATAGCGGCGTCGTTATCCGCATTGAAGTTGGCACAAAAAACATTTTATTTCTGTGTAAAGGTACAAAGGCTTTTTACATTTGTGAAACGCTTTGAAAGATATTAAATTATTGAATGAATGGACAATTGAACCTGAAATAGTTTTTTTAGTGTTTAGTTGTGCTTTTTATAAATTTTGAAACCAGTTTTATCTCATAAGAGATATAACTTCAATATTTAAATCAATTGTTTAATAAACAAAAAACTTTTATGTTGGGGATAATGATAGGTAATGAAAAAAAATCAAAAATACAAAAGACTGCATTCGAATAAATGTTCTGTGATTTTCATTATGTAAAATAAACCCTAAGGCATCGAAAAAACATAGCGGCGTCGTTATCCGCATTGAAGTTGGCACAAAAAACATTTTATTTCTGTGTAAAGGTACAAAGGCTTTTTACATTTGTGAAACGCTTTGAAAGATATTAAATTATTGATTGAATGGACAATTGAACCTGAAATAGTTTTTTTAGTGTTTAATTGTGCTTTTAATAAATTTTGAAACAAGTTTTATCTCATAAGAGATATAACTTCAATATTTGAGACCACTGTGAAAAAAACAATAAATTTTTTTGTTGGGGATAATAATGGGTAATGAAAAAAAATCAAAAATACAAAAGACTGCATTCGAATAAATGTTCTGTGGATTTCATTATGTAAAATAAACCCTAAGGCATCGAAAAAACAAAGCGGCGTCGTTATCCGCATTGAAGTTGGCACAAAAAACATTTTATTTCTGTGTGAAGGTACAAAGGCTTTTTACATTTGTCAAACGCTTTGAAAGATATTAAATTATTGATTGAATGGACAATTGAACCTGAAATAGTTTTTTTGTGTTTAATTGTGCTTTTAATAAATTTTGAAACAAGTTTTATCTCATAAGAGATATAACTTCAATATTTGAGACCACTGTGAAAAAAACAATAAATTTTTTTGTTGGGGATAATGATGGGTAATGAAAAAAAATCAAAAATACAAAAGACTGCATTCGAATAAATGTTCTGTGATTTTCATTATGTAAAATAAACCCTAAGGCATCGAAAAAACATTGCGGCGTCGTTATCCGCATTGAAGTTGGCACAAAAAACAATTTTTTTCTGTGTGAAGGTACAAAGGCTTTTTACATTTGTCAAACGCTTTGAAAGATATTAAAGTATTGATTGAATGGACAATTGAACCTGAAATAGTTTTTTTAGTGTTTAATTGTGCTTTTAATAAATTTTGAAACAAGTTTTATCTCATAAGAGATATAACTTCAATATTTAAATCAATTGTTTAATAAACAAAAAACTTTTATGTTGGGGATAATGATGGGTAATGAAAAAAAATCAAAAATACAAAAGACTGCATTCGAATAAATGTTCTGTGATTTTCATTATGTAAAATAAACCCTAAGGCATCGAAAAAACATTGCGGCGTCGTTATCCGCATTGAAGTTGGCGCAAAAAACAATTTTTTTCTGTGTGAAGGTACAAAGGCTATTTACATTTGTCAAACGCTTTGAAAGATATTAAATTATTGACTGAATGGACAATTGAACCTGAAATAGTTTTTTTAGTGTTTAATTGTGCTTTTACTAAATTTTGAAACAAGTTTTATCTCATAAGAGATATAACTTCAATATTTGAGACCACTGTGAAAAAAACAAAAAATTTTTTTGTTGGGGATAATGATGGGTAATGAAAAAAAATCAAAAATACAAAAGACTGCATTCGAATAAGTGTTCTGTGATTTTCATTATGTAAAATAAACCCTAAGGCATCGAAAAAACATAGCGGCGTCGTTATCCGCATTGAAGCTGGCGCAAAAAAACAATTTTTTTCTGTGTGAAGGTACAAAGGCTTTTTACATTTGTCAAACGCTTTGAAAGATATTAAATTATTGATGGAATGGACAATTGAACCTGAAATAGTTTTTTTAGTGTTTAATTGTGCTTTTACTAAATTTTGAAACAAGTTTTATCTCATAAGAGATATAACTTCAATATTTGAGACCACTGTGAAAAAAACAAAAAATTTTTTTGTTGGGGATAATGATGGGTAATGAAAAAAAATCAAAAATACAAAACACTGCATTCGAATAAATGTTCTGTGATTTTCATTATGTAAAATAAACCCTAAGGCATCGATAAAACATAGCGGCGTCGTTATCCGCATTGAAGTTGGCACAAAAAACAATTTTTTTCTGTGTGAAGGTACAAAGGCTTTTTACATTTGTGAAACGCTTTGAAAGATATTAAATTATTGAATGAATGGACAATTGAACCTGAAATAGTTTTTTTAGTGTTTAATTGTGCTTTTAATAAATTTTGAAACAAGTTTTATCTCATAAGAGATATAACTTCAATATTTAAATCAATTGTTTAATAAACAAAAAACTTTTATGTTGGGGATAATGATGGGTAATGAAAAAAAATCAAAAATACAAAAGACTGCATTCGAATAAATGTTCTGTGATTTTCATTATGTAAAATAAACCCTAAGGCATCGAAAAAACATAGCGGCGTCGTTATCCGCATTGAAGCTGGCGCAAAAAACAATTTTTTTCTGTGTAAAGGTACAAAGGCTTTTTACATTTGTGAAACGCTTTGAAAGATATTAAATTATTGAATGAATGGACAATTGAACCTGAAATAGTTTTTTTAGTGTTTAATTGTGCTTTTAATAAATTTTGAAACAAGTTTTATCTCATAAGAGATATAACTTCAATATTTAAATCAATTGTTTAATAAACAAAAAACTTTTATGTTGGGGATAATGATGGGTAATGAAAAAAAATCAAAAATACAAAAGACTGCATTCGAATAAATGTTCTGTGATTTTCATTATGTAAAATAAACCCTAAGGCATCGAAAAAACATAGCGGCGTCGTTATCCGCATTGAAGTTGGCACAAAAAACAATTTTTTTCTGTGTGAAGGTACAAAGGCTTTTTACATTTGTGAAACGCTTTGAAAGATATTAAATTATTGAATGAATGGACAATTGAACCTGAAATAGTTTTTTTAGGGTTTAATTGTGCTTTTAATAAATTTTGAAACAAGTTTTATCTCATAAGAGATATAACTTCAATATTTAAATCAATTGTTTAATAAACAAAAAACTTTTATGTTGGGGATAATGATGGGTAATGAAAAGAAATCAAAAATACAAAAGACTGCATTCGAATAAATGTTCTGTGATTTTCATTATGTAAAATAAACCCTAAGGCATCGAAAAAACATAGCGGCGTCGTTATCCGCATTGAAGCTGGCGCAAAAAACAATTTTTTTCTGTGTAAAGGTACAAAGGCTTTTTACATTTGTGAAACGCTTTGAAAGATATTAAATTATTGAATGAATGGACAATTGAACCTGAAATAGTTTTTTTAGTGTTTAATTGTGCTTTTAATAAATTTTGAAACAAGTTTTATCTCATAAGAGATATAACTTCAATATTTAAATCAATTGTTTAATAAACAAAAAACTTTTATGTTGGGGATAATGATGGGTAATGAAAAAAAATCAAAAATACAAAAGACTGCATTCGAATAAATGTTCTGTGATTTTCATTATGTAAAATAAACCCTAAGGCATCGAAAAAACATAGCGGCGTCGTTATCCGCATTGAAGTTGGCACAAAAAACAATTTTTTTCTGTGTGAAGGTACAAAGGCTTTTTACATTTGTGAAACGCTTTGAAAGATATTAAATTATTGAATGAATGGACAATTGAACCTGAAATAGTTTTTTTAGTGTTTAATTGTGCTTTTAATAATGTTTGAAACAAGTTTTATCTTATAAGAGATATAACTTCAATATTTGAGACCACTGTGAAAAAAACAAAAAATTTTTTTGTTGGGGATAATGATGGGTAATGAAAAAAAATCAAAAATACAAAAGACTGCATTCGAATAAATGTTCTGTGATTTTCATTATGTAAAATCAACCCTAAGGCATCGAAAAAACATAGCGGCGTCGTTATCCGCATTGAAGCTGGCGCAAAAAACAATTTTTTTCTTTGTAAAGGTACAAAGGCTTTTTACATTTGTGAAACGCTTCGAAAGATATTAAATTATTGAATGAATGGACAATTGAACCTGAAATAGTTTTTTTAGTGTTTAATTGTGCTTTTAATAAATTTTGAAACAAGTTTTATCTCATAAGAGATATAACTTCAATATTTAAATCAATTGTTTAATAAACAAAAAACTTTTATGTTGGGGATAATGATGGGTAATGAAAAAAAATCAAAAATACAAAAGACTGCATTCGAATAAATGTTCTGTGATTTTCATTATGTAAAATAAACCCTAAGGCATCGAAAAAACATAGCGGCGTCGTTATCCGCATTGAAGTTGGCACAAAAAACAATTTTTTTCTGTGTGAAGGTACAAAGGCTTTTTACATTTGTGAAACGCTTTGAAAGATATTAAATTATTGAATGAATGGACAATTGTACCTGAAATAGTTTTTTTAGTGTTTAATTGTGCTTTTAATAATGTTTGAAACAAGTTTTATCTTATAAGAGATATAACTTCAATATTTGAGACCACTGTGAAAAAAACAAAAAATTTTTTTGTTGGGGATAATGATGGGTAATGAAAAAAAATCAAAAATACAAAAGACTGCATTCGAATAAATGTTCTGTGATTTTCATTATGTAAAATAAACCCTAAGGCATCGAAAAAACATAGCGGCGTCGTTATCCGCATTGAAGTTGGCACAAAAAACAATTTTTTTCTGTGTGAAAGTACAAAGGCTTTTTACATTTGTGAAACGCTTTGAAAGATATTAAAATATTTAATGAATGGACAATTGAACCTGAAATAGTTTTTTTAGTGTTAAATTGTGCTTTTAATAAATTTTGAAACAAGTTTTATCTCATAAGAGATATAACTTCAATATTTAAATCAATTGTTTAATAAACAAAAAACTTTTATGTTGGGGATAATGATAGGTAATGAAAAAAAATCAAAAATACAAAAGACTGCATTCGAATAAATGTTCTGTGATTTTCATTATGTAAAATCAACCCTAAGGCATCGAAAAAACATAGCGGCGTCGTTATCCGCATTGAAGTTGGCACAAAAAACAATTTTTTTCTGTGTGAAGGTACAAAGGCTTTTTACATTTGTGAAACGCTTTGAAAGATATTAAATAATTGAATAAATGGACAATTGAACCTGAAATAGTTTTTTTAGTGTTGAATTGTGCTTTTAATAAATTTTGAAACATGTTTTATCTCATAAGAGATATAACTTCAATATTTAAATCAATTGTTTAATAAACAAAAAACTTTTATGTTGGGGATAATGATAGGTAATGAAAAAAAATCAAAAATACAAAAGACTGCATTCGAATAAATGTTCTGTGATTTTCATTATGTAAAATAAACCCTAAGGCATCGAAAAAACATAGCGGCGTCGTTATCCGCATTGAAGTTGGCACAAAAAACAATTTTTTTCTGTGTGAAGGTACAAAGGCTTTTTACATTTGTGAAACGCTTTGAAAGATATTAAAATATTTAATGAATGGACAATTGAACCTGAAATAGTTTTTTTAGTGTTAAATTGTGCTTTTAATAAATTTTGAAACAAGTTTTATCTCATAAGAGATATAACTTCAATATTTAAATCAATTGTTTAATAAACAAAAAACTTTTATGTTGGGGATAATGATAGGTAATGAAAAAAAATCAAAAATACAAAAGACTGCATTCGAATAAATGTTCTGTGATTTTCATTATGTAAAATCAACCCTAAGGCATCGAAAAAACATAGCGGCGTCGTTATCCGCATTGAAGTTGGCACAAAAAACATTTTTTTTCTGTGTAAAGGTACAAAGGCTTTTTACATTTGTGAAACGCTTTGAAAGATATTAAATTATTGAATGAATGCACAATTGAACCTGAAATAGTTTTTTTAGTGTTTAGTTGTGCTTTTAATAAATTTTGAAACAAGTGTTATCTCATAAGAGATATAACTTCAATATTTGAGGCCACTGAGAAAAAAACAAAAAATTTTTTTGTTGGGGATAATGATGGGTAATGAAAAAAAATCAAGAATACAAAAGACTGCATTCGAAAAAATGTTCTGTGATTTTCATTATGTAAAATAAACCCTAAGGCATCGAAAAAACATAGCGGCGTCGTTATCCGCATTGAAGTTGACACAAAAAACCTTTTTTTTCTGTGTAAAGGTACAAAGGCTTTTTACATTTGTGAAACGCTTTGAAAGATATTAAATTATTGAATGAATAGACAATTGAACCTGAAATAGTTTTTTTAGTGTTTAGTTGTGCTTTTTATAAATTTTGAAACAAGTTTTATCTCATAAGAGATATAACTTCCATATTTGAGACCACTGTGAAAAAAACAAAAAATTTTTTTGTTGGGGATAATGATGGGTAATGAAAAAAAATCAAAAATACAAAAGACTGCATTCGAATAAATGTTCTGTGATTTTCATTATGTATAATAAACCCTAAGGCATCAATAAAACGTAGCGGCGTCGTTATCCGCATTGAAGTTGGCACAAAAAACATTTTTTTTCTGTGTAAAGGTACAAAGGCTTTTTACATTTGTGAAACGCTTTGAAAGATATTAAATTATGGAATGAATGCACAATTGAACCTGAAATAGTTTTTTTAGTGTTTAGTTGTGCTTTTAATAAATTTTGAAACAAGTTTTATCTCATAAGAGATATAACTTCAATATTTGAGACCACTGAGAAAAAAACAAAAAATTTTTTTGTTGGGGATAATGATGGGTAATGAAAAAAAATCAAAAATACAAAAGACTGCATTCGAATAAATGTTCTGTGATTTTCATTATGTAAAATAAACCCTAAGGCATCGAAAAAACATAGCGGCGTCGTTATCCGCATTGAAGTTGGCACAAAAAACATTTTTTTTCTGTGTAAAGGTACAAAGGCTTTTTACATTTGTGAAACGCTTTGAAAGATATTAAATTATTGAATGAATGCACAATTGAACCTGAAATAGTTTTTTTAGTGTTTAGTTGTGCTTTTAATAAATTTTGAAACAAGTTTTATTTCATAAGAGATATAACTTCAATATTTGAGACCACTGAGAAAAAAACAAAAAATTTTTTTGTTGGGGATAATGATGGGTAATGAAAAAAAATCAAAAATACAAAAGACTGCATTCGAATAAATGTTCTGTGATTTTCATTATGTAAAATAAACCCTATGGCATCGAAAAAACATAGCGGCGTCGTTATCCGCATTGAAGTTGGCACAAAAAACCTTTATTTTCTGTGTAAAGGTACAAAGGCTTTTTACATTTGTGAAACGCTTTGAAAGATATTAAATTATTGAATGAATAGACAATTGAACCTGAAATAGTTTTTTTAGTGTTTGATTGTGCTTTTTATAAATTTTGAAACAAGTTTTATCTCATAAGAGATATAACTTCAATATTTGAGACCACTGTGAAAAAAACAAAAAATTTTTTTGTTGGGGATAATGATGGGTAATGAAAAAAAATCAAAAATACAAAAGACTGCATTCGAATAAATGTTCTGTAATTTTCATTATGTACAATAAACCCTAAGGCATCGAAAAAACATAGCGGCGTCGTTATCCGCATTGAAGTTGGCACAAAAAACAATATTTTTTTGTGTGAAGGTACAAAGGCTTTTTACATTTGTCAAACGCTTTGAAAGATATTAAGTTATTGAATGAATGGACAATTGAACCTGAAATAGTTTTTTTAGTGTTTAATTGTGCTTTTAATAAATTTTGAAACAACTTTTATCTCATAAGAGATATAACTTCAATATTTGAGACCACTGAGAAAAAAACAAAAACTTTTTTTGTTGGGGATAATGTAAGGTAATGAAAAAAAATCAAAAATACAAAAGACTGCATTCGAATAAATGTTCTGTGATTTTCATTATGTACAATAAACCCTAAGGCATCGAAAAAACATAGCGGCGTCGTTATCCGCATTGAAGTTGGCACAAAAAACAATATTTTTTTGTGTGAAGGTACAAAGGCTTTTTACATTTGTCAAACGCTTTGAAAGATATTAAGTTATTGAATGAATGGACAATTGAACCTGAAATAGTTTTTTTAGTGTTTAATTGTGCTTTTAATAAATTTTGAAACAAGTTTTATCTCATAAGAGATATAACTTCAATATTTGAGACCACTGAGAAAAAAACAAAAAATTTTTTTGTTGGGGATAATGATGGGTAATGAAAAAAAATCAAAAATACAAAAGACTGCATTCGAATAAATGTTCTGTGATTTTCGTTATGTAATATAAACCCTAAGGCATCGAAAAAACATAGCGGCGTCGTTATCCGCATTGAAGTTGGCACAAAAAACCTTTTTTTTCTGTGTAAAGGTACAAAGGCTTTTTACATTTGTGAAACGCTTTGAAAGATATTAAGTTATTGAATGAATGGACAATTGAACCTGAAATAGTTTTTTTAGTGTTGAATTGTGCTTTTAATAAATTTTGAAACATGTTTTATCCCATAAGAGATATAACTTCAATATTTCAGACCACTGTGAAAAAAACAAAAAAATTTTTTGTTGGGGATAATGATAGGTAATGAAAAAAAATCAAAAATACAAAAGACTGCATTCGAATAAATGTTCTGTGATTTTCATTATGTAATATAAACCCTAAGGCATCGAAAAAACATAGCGGCGTCGTTATCCGCATTGAAGTTGGCACAAAAAACCTTTTTTTTCTGTGTAAAGGTACAAAGGCTTTTTACATTTGTGAAACGCTTTGAAAGATATTAAGTTATTGAATGAATGGACAATTGAACCTGAAATAGTTTTTTTAGTGTTGAATTGTGCTTTTAATAAATTTTGAAACATGTTTTATCCCATAAGAGATATAACTTCAATATTTCAGACCACTGTGAAAAAAACAAAAAAATTTTTTGTTGGGGATAATGATAGGTAATGAACAAAAATTAAAAATACAAAAGACTGCATTCGAATAAATGTTCTGTGATTTTCATGATGTAAAATAAACCGTAAGGCATCGAAAAAACATAGCGGCGTCGTTATCCGCACTGTAGCTGGCGCAAAAAACAATTTTTTTCTGTGTGAAGGTACAAAGGCTTTTTACATTTGTCAAACGCTCTGAAAGATATTTAATTATTGAATGAATGGACAATTGAACCTGAAATAGTTTTTTTAGTGTTTAATTGTGCTTTAAATAAATTTTGAAACAAGTTTTATCTCATAAGAGATATAACTTCAATATTTGAGACCACTGTGAAAAAAACAAAAAATTTTTATGTTGGGGATAATGATGGGTAATGAAAAAAAATCAAAAATACAAAAGACTGCATTCGAATAAATGTTCTGTGATTTTCATTATGTAAAATAAACCATAAGGCATCGAAAAAACATAGCGGCGTCGTTATCCGCATTGAAGTTGGCACAAAAAACAATATTTTTTTGTGTAAAGGTACAAAGGCTTTTTACATTTGTGAAACGCTTTGAAAGATATTAAATTATTGAATGAATGAACAATTGAACCAGAAATAGTTTTTTTAGTGTTCAATCGTGCTTTTACTGAATTTTGAAACAAGTTTTATCTCATAAGAGATATAACTTCAATATTTGAGACCACTGTGAAAAAAACAAAAAATTTTTTTGTTGGGGATAATGATGGGTAATGAAAAAAAATCAAAAATACAAAAGACTGCATTCGAATAAATGTTCTGTGATTTTCATTATGTAAAATAAACCATAAGGCATCGAAAAAACATAGCGGCGTCGTTATCCGCATTTATGTTGGCACAAAAAACAATATTTTTTTGTGTAAAGGTACAAAGGCTTTTTACATTTGTGAAACGCTTTGAAAGATATTAAATTATTGAATGAATGAACAATTGAACCAGAAATAGTTTTTTTAGTGTTCAATCGTGCTTTTACTGAATTTTGAAACATGTTTTATCCCATAAGAGATATAACTTCAATATTTGAGACCACTGTGAAAAAAACAAAAAATTTTTTTGTTGGGGATAATGATGGGTAATGAAAAAAAATCAAAAATACAAAAGACTGCATTCGAATAAATGTTCTGTGATTTTCATTATGTAAAATAAACCCTAATGCATCGAAAAAACATAGCGGCGTCGTTATCCGCATTGCAGCTGGCGCAAAAAACAATTTTTTTCTGTGTGAAGGTACAAAGGCTTTTTACATTTGTGAAACGCTTTGAAAGATATTAAATTATTGAATGAATGGACAATTGAATCTGAAATAGTTTTTTTAGTGTTGAATTGTGCTTTTAATAAATTTTGAAACATGTTTTATCCCATAAGAGATATAACTTCAATATTTGAGACCACTGTGAAAAAAACAAAAAAATTTTTTTGTTGGGGATAATGATAGGTAATGAAAAAAAATCAAAAATACAAAAGACTGCATTCGAATAAATGTTCTGTGATTTTCATTATGTAAAATAAACCCTAAGGCATCGAAAAAACATAGCGGCGTCGTTATCCGCATTGAAGTTGGCACAAAAAACAATATTTTTTTGTGTAAAGGTACAAAGGCTTTTTACATTTGTCAAACGCTTTGAAAGATATTAAGTTATTGAATGAATGGACAATTGAACCTGAAATAGTTTTTTTAGTGTTGAATTGTGCTTTTAATAAATTTTGAAACATGTTTTATCCCATAAGAGATATAACTTCAATATTTCAGACCACTGTGAAAAAAACAAAAAAATTTTTTTGTTGGGGATAATGATGGGTAATGAAAAAAAATCAAAAATACAAAAGACTGCCTTCGAATAAATGTTCTGTGATTTTCATTATGTAAAATAAACCCTAAGGCATCGAAAAAACATAGCTGCGTCGTTATTTGCATTGCAGCTGGCGCAAAAAACAATTTTTTTCTGTGTGAAGGTACAAAGGCTTTTTACATTTGTCAAACGCTCTGAAAGATATTAAATTATTGAATGAATGGACAATTGAATCTGAAATAGTTTTTTTAGTGTTGAATTGTGCTTTTAATAAATTTTGAAACATGTTTTATCCCATAAGAGATATAACTTCAATATTTGAGACCACTGTGAAAAAAACAAAAAAATTTTTTTGTTGGGGATAATGATAGGTAATGAAAAAAAATCAAAAATACAAAAGACTGCATTCGAATAAATGTTCTGTGATTTTCATTATGTAAAATAAACCCTAAGGCATCGAAAAAACATAGCGGCGTCGTTATCCGCATTGAAGTTGGCACAAAAAACAATATTTTTTTGTGTAAAGGTACAAAGGCTTTTTACATTTGTCAAACGCTTTGAAAGATATTAAGTTATTGAATGAATGGACAATTGAACCTGAAATAGTTTTTTTAGTGTTGAATTGTGCTTTTAATAAATTTTGAAACATGTTTTATCCCATAAGAGATATAACTTCAATATTTCAGACCACTGTGAAAAAAACAAAAAAAATTTTTTGTTGGGGATAATGATAGGTAATGAACAAAAATTAAAAATACAAAAGACTGCATTCGAATAAATGTTCTGTGATTTTCATGATGTAAAATAAACCCTAAGGCATCGAAAAAACATAGCGGCGTCGTTATCCGCACTGTAGCTGGCGCAAAAAACAATTTTTTTCTGTGTGAAGGTACAAAGGCTTTTTACATTTGTCAAACGCTCTGAAAGATATTTAATTATTGAATGAATGGACAATTGAACCTGAAATAGTTTTTTTAGTGTTTAATTGTGCTTTAAATAAATTTTGAAACAAGTTTTATCTCATAAGAGATATAACTTCAATATTTGAGACCACTGTGAAAAAAACAAAAAATTTTTATGTTGGGGATAATGATGGGTAATGAAAAAAAATCAAAAATACAAAAGACTGCATTCAAATAAATGTTCTGTGATTTTCATTATGTAAAATAAAACCTAAGGCATCGGAAAAACATAGCGGCGTCGTTATCCGCATTGAAGTTGGCACAAAAAACAATATTTTTTTGTGTAAAGGTACAAAGGCTTTTTACATTTGTCAAACGCTTTGAAAGATATTAAGTTATTGAATGAATGGACAATTGAACCTGAAATAGTTTTTTTAGTGTTGAATTGTGCTTTTATGAAATTTTGAAACAAGTTTTATCTCATAAGAGATATAACTTCAATATTTGAGACCACTGTGAAAAAAACAAAAAATTTTTTTGTTGGGGATAATGATGGGTAATGAAAAAAAATCAAAAATACAAAAGACTGCATTCGAATAAATGTTCTGTGATTTTCATTATGTAAAATAAACCATAAGGCATCGAAAAAACATAGCGGCGTCGTTATCCGCATTGAAGCTGGCGCAAAAAACAATTTTTTTCTGTGTGAAGGTACAAAGGCTTTTTACATTTGTGAAACGCTTTGAAAGATATTAAATTATTGAATGAATGCACAATCGAACCTGAAATAGTTTTTTTAGTGTTTAATTGTGCTTTTTAAAAATTTTGAAACAAGTTTTATCTCATAAGAGATATAACTTCAATATTTGAGACCACTGTGAAAAAAACAAAAAATTTTTTTGTTGGGGATAATGATGGGTAATGAAAAAAAATCAAAAATACAAAAGACTGCATTCGAATAAATGTTCTGTGATTTTCATTATGTAAAATAAACCCTAATGCATCGAAAAAACATAGCGGCGTCGTTATCCGCATTGCAGCTGGCGCAAAAAACAATTTTTTTCTGTGTGAAGGTACAAAGGCTTTTTACATTTGTGAAACGCTTTGAAAGATATTAAATTATTGAATGAATGGACAATTGAACCTGAAATAGTTTTTTTAGTGTTTAATTGTGCTTTTACTAAATTTTGAAACAAGTTTTATCTCATAAGAGATATAACTTCAATATTTGAGACCACTATGAAAAAAACAAAAAATTTTTTTGTTGGGGATAATGATGGGTAATGAAAAAAAATCAAAAATACAAAAGACTGCATTCGAAAAAATGTTCTGTGATTTTCATTATGTAAAATAAACCCTAATGCATCGAAAAAACATAGCGGCGTCGTTATCCGCATTGCAGCTGGCGCAAAAAACAATTTTTTTCTGTGTGAAGGTACAAAGGCTTTTTACATTTGTGAAACGCTTTGAAAGATATTAAATTATTGAATGAATGGACAATTGAACCTGAAATAGTTTTTTTAGTGTTTAATTGTGCTTTTACTAAATTTTGAAACAAGTTTTATCTCATAAGAGATATAACTTCAATATTTGAGACCACTATGAAAAAAACAAAAAATTTTTTTGTTGGGGATAATGATGGGTAATGAAAAAAAATCAAAAATACAAAAGACTGCATTCGAATAAATGTTCTGTGATTTTCATTATGTAAAATAAACCCTAAGGCATCGAAAAAACATAGCGGCGTCGTTATCCGCATTGCAGCTGGCGCAAAAAACAATTTTTTTCTGTGTGAAGGTACAAAGGCTTTTTACATTTGTGAAACGCTTTGAAAGATATTAAATTATTGAATGAATGGACAATTGAACCTGAAATAGTTTTTTTAGTGTTTAATTGTGCTTTTACTAAATTTTGAAACAAGTTTTATCTCATAAGAGATATAACTTCAATATTTGAGACCACTATGAAAAAAACAAAAAATTTTTTTGTTGGGGATAATGATGGGTAATGAAAAAAAATCAAAAATACAAAAGACTGCATTCGAATAAATGTTCTGTGATTTTCATTATGTAAAATAAACCCTAAGGCATCGAAAAAAGATAGCGGCGTCGTTATCCGCATTGAAGTTGGCACAAAAAACATTTTTTTTCTGTGTAAAGGTACAAAGGCTTTTTACATTTGTGAAACGCTTTGAAAGATATTAAATTATTGAATGAATGGACAATTGAACCTGAAATAGTTTTTTTAGTGTTTAATTGTGCTTTTAATAAATTTTGAAACAAGTTTTATCTCATAAGAGATATAACATCAATATTTGAGACCACTGTGAAAAAAACAAAAAAATTTTATGTTGGGGATAATGATGGGTAATGAAAAAAAATCAAAAATACAAAAGACTGCATTCGAATAAATGTTCTGTGATTTTCATTATGTAAAATAAACCCTAAGGCATCGAAAAAACATAGCGGCGTCGTTATCCGCATTGCAGCTGGCGCAAAAAACAATTTTTTTCTGTGTGAAGGTACAAAGGCTTTTTACATTTGTGAAACGCTTTGAAAGATATTAAATTATTGAATGAATGGACAATTGAACCTGAAATAGTTTTTTTAGTGTTTAATTGTGCTTTTACTAAATTTTGAAACAAGTTTTATCTCATAAGAGATATAACTTCAATATTTGAGACCACTATGAAAAAAACAAAAAATTTTTTTGTTGGGGATAATGATGGGTAATGAAAAAAAATCAAAAATACAAAAGACTGCATTCGAATAAATGTTCTGTGATTTTTATTATGTAAAATAAACCCTAAGGCATCGAAAAAACATAGCGGCGTCGTTATCCGCATTGCAGCTGGCGCAAAAAACAATTTTTTTCTGTGTGAAGGTACAAAGGCTTTTTACATTTGTGAAACGCTTTGAAAGATATTAAATTATTGAATGAATGGACAATTGAACCTGAAATAGTTTTTTTAGTGTTTAATTGTGCTTTTACTAAATTTTGAAACAAGTTTTATCTCATAAGAGATATAACTTCAATATTTGAGACCACTATGAAAAAAACAAAAAATTTTTTTGTTGGCAATAATGATGGGTAATGAAAAAAAATCAAAAATACAAAAGACTGCATTCGAATAAATGTTCTGTGATTTTTATTATGTAAAATAAACCCTAAGGCATCGAAAAAACATAGCGGCGTCGTTATCCGCAATGCAGCTGGCGCAAAAAACAATTTTTTTCTGTGTGAAGGTACAAAGGCTTTTAACATTTGTGAAACGCTTTGAAAGATATTATATTATTGAATGAATGGACAATTGAACCTGAAATAGTTTTTTTAGTGTTTAATTGTGCTTTTACTAAATTTTGAAACAAGTTTTATCTCATAAGAGATATAACTTCAATATTTGAGACCACTATGAAAAAAACAAAAAATTTTTTTGTTGGGGATAATGATGGGTAATGAAAAAAAATCAAAAATACAAAAGACTGCATTCGAATAAATGTTCTGTGATTTTCATTATGTAAAATAAACCCTAAGGCATCGAAAAAACATAGCGGCGTCGTTATCCGCATTGAAGTTGGCACAAAAAACATTTTTTTTCTGTGTAAAGGTACAAAGGCTTTTTACATTTGTGAAACGCTTTGAAAGGTATTAAATTATTGAATGAATGCACAATTGAACCTGAAATAGTTTTTTTAGTGTTTAATTGTGCTTTTAATAAATTTTGAAACAAGTTTTATCTCATAAGAGATATAACATCAATATTTGAGACCACTGTGAAAAAAACAAAAAAATTTTATGTTGGGGATAATGATGAGTAATGAAAAAAAATCAAAAATACAAAAGACTGCATTCGAATAAATGTTCTGTGATTTTTATTATGTAAAAGAAACCCTAAGGCATCGAAAAAACATAGCGGCGTCGTTATTTGCATTGCAGCTGGCCCAAAACAGGAAGGAGAAAAAGTCTGTTTTAGACGCAAAAAAAAAGTCTAATAAAAAAATAGACTTTTAGTCTAATTAGACGCTTGCGACTATTTTTTTTGCGACTATTTTCAAAAAATAGCCACACTGTTGTACACTGTGCGACACATTGCCAAAACTTATTTATTAAAATAATAAAATATTATTTAAGCAAAGATTTTTTATTTATAACTTATCTGTGAAATGTTTTTTTTTATAAATTTATTACAAAATTTTATTAACACAGTAATTTTTTTGATGTTAATATCAAAAATGTTAGTATTTTCGAAAGAAGCAAGGTGATTCAGCTGTATTAATTCCAAAGATAAATATTCCTGCAAAATATTCGCCAAAAAAGCGATCACATAGCCATGGTTGCTATTAACTCATCGATCATATGAATTACGAAGTCATTGTGAAGAAATTTGCTTTCCGGAAGAAAAATTGAAGATAATGAACCAATAGAAGAGGTAATGGTTTATATGTTTTATGCTTTGGGAACTTTTTCGGGAGTAGTAGAAGCTTTAGTTGTTCAACAAAGTTGGTGAACTTTGTGGATCGGGTCTTATCCACCTTTTTGTGGACAACTTCCATCTAATCTTGTACTTGTTTTAGGCAGCATTACGTGAATCCTTTGAAGAAATCAATCTTCCTCCAGCTGCTGTTGGAATATGGGCAGAACTTCGACCATCTTTAACTCGAAATCTCAAAAACAATGTTAACCACTTGTTGGATTACTCGATTCTAATATTCTTCAACAACTTAAACCTCGAGATGAAGAAGTACAAACTATATTTCTTGTAAGTTTTTGCCTTTCATTACTTTATCTTTGAAACATTCTATTCCTTTTTAGGTTCCATTATTAGATTTAATCACCTCCAGACAATACACTTCATCAAAACATCAAAATTCAATTGTACTTTACCATTATTTTTTTCAACAAATTATCAAATTCTTGCTGAAACTTCAATAGCTGGTCATTTTCCTGATCATCGAATAAGAATATGGGGATTAACGAGAGTAATGACAAATCGAGCAATTGGATGTTTGCTGCCAGAAGACGTATTTAAGAAAGGATGTGCTTGATTTATTATTAATGAATGAATTGTATTTACTTGTATGTAGAAAAAATAGGGTAATAAACTTTCATATTTTTTTTATTTATGGATTACGGTATATTGTTTTAAATGATTGTATTTATCTTTTTTTTAAAAAAAATAGTGTTATAAAATAGTGGAAGTTCTGAAAATTTAATGCAATATTTTCAATGTTGAAAAAAGCGACTATTTTAAAAAAATAGTCGCATTGGCGAAATGTTTCTCTATGTAAATAGTCGCAAGCGTCTAAAACAGCCGCTTTCTCCTTCCTGGCGCAAAAAACAATTTTTTTCTGTGTGAAGGTACAAAGGCTTTTTACATTTGTGAAACGCTTTGAAAGATATTAAATTATTGAATGAATGGACAATTGAACCTGGAATAGTTTTTTTAGTGTTTAATTGTGCTTTTAATAAATTTTGAAACAAGTTTTATCTCATAAGAGATATAACATCAATATTTGAGACCACTGTGAAAAAAACAAAAAAATTTTATGTTGGGGATAATGATGGGTAATGAAAAAAAATCAAAAATACAAAAGACTGCATTCGAATAAATGTTCTGTGATTTTCATTATGTAATATAAACCCTAAGGCATCGAAAAAACATAGCGGCGTCGTTATCCGCATTGCAGCTGGCGCAAAAAACAATTTTTTTCTGTGTGAAGGTACAAAGGCTTTTTACATTTGTGAAACGCTTTGAAAGATATTAAATTATTGAATGAATGGACAATTGAACCTGAAATAGTTTTTTTAGTGTTTAATTGTGCTTTTAATAAATTTTGAAACAAGTTTTATCTCATAAGAGATATAACATCAATATTTGAGACCACTGTGAAAAAAACAAAAAAATTTTATGTTGGGGATAATGATGGGTAATGAAAAAAAATCAAAAATACAAAAGACTGCATTCGAATAAATGTTCTGTGATTTTCATTATGTAATATAAACCCTAAGGCATCGAAAAAACATAGCGGCGTCGTTATCCGCATTGCAGCTGGCGCAAAAAACAATTTTTTTCTGTGTGAAGGTACAAAGGCTTTTTACATTTGTGAAACGCTTTGAAAGATATTAAATTATTGAATGAATGGACAATTGAACCTGAAATAGTTTTTTTAGTGTTTAATTGTGCTTTTACTAAATTTTGAAACAAGTTTTATCTCATAAGAGATATAACTTCAATATTTGAGACCACTATGAAAAAAACAAAAAATTTTTTTGTTGGGGATAATGATGGGTAATGAAAAAAAATCAAAAATACAAAAGACTGCATTCGAATAAATGTTCTGTGATTTTCATTATGTAAAATAAACCCTAAGGCATCGAAAAAACATAGCGGCGTCGTTATCCGCATTGAAGTTGGCACAAAAAACATTTTTTTTCTGTGTAAAGGTACAAAGGCTTTTTACATTTGTGAAACGCTTTGAAAGATATTAAATTATTGAATGAATGGACAATTGAACCTGAAATAGTTTTTTTAGTGTTTAATTGTGCTTTTACTAAATTTTGAAACAAGTTTTATCTCATAAGAGATATAACTTCAATATTTGAGACCACTATGAAAATAACAAAAAATTTTTTTGTTGGGGATAATGATGGGTAATGAAAAAAAATCAAAAATACAAAAGACTGCAATCGAATAAATGTTCTGTGATTTTTATTATGTAAAATAAACCCTAATGCATCGAAAAAACATAGCGGCGTCGTTATCCGCAATGCAGCTGGCGCAAAAAACAATTTTTTTCTGTGTGAAGGTACAAAGGCTTTTTACATTTGTGAAACGCTTTGAAAGATATTAAATTATTGAATGAATGGACAATTGAACCTGAAATAGTTTTTTTAGTGTTTAATTGTGCTTTTACTAAATTTTGAAACAAGTTTTATCTCATAAGAGATATAACATCAATATTTGAGACCACTGTGAAAAAAACAAAAAAATTTTTTTGTTGGGGATAATGATGGGTAATGAAAAAAAAACAAAAATACAAAAGACTGCATTCGAATAAATGTTCTGTGATTTTCATTATGTAAAATAAACCCTAAGGCATCGAAAAAACATAGCTGCGTCGTTATTTGCATTGCAGCTGGCGCAAAAAACAATTTTTTTCTGTGTGAAGGTACAAAGGCTTTTTACATTTGTGAAACGCTTTGAAAGATATTAAATTATTGAATGAATGGACAACTGAACCTGAAATAGTTTTTTTAGTGTTTAATTGTGCTTTTACTAAATTTTGAAACAAGTTTTATCTCATAAGAGATATAACTTCAATATTTGAGACCACTATGAAAAAAACAAAAAATTTTTTTGTTGGGGATAATGATGGGTAATGAAAAAAAATCAAAAATACAAAAGACTGCATTCGAATAAATGTTCTGTGATTTTTATTATGTAAAATAAACCCTAAGGCATCGAAAAAACATAGCGGCGTCGTTATCCGCATTGCAGCTGGCGCAAAAAACAATTTTTTTCTGTGTGAAGGTACAAAGGCTTTTTACATTTGTGAAACGCTTTGAAAGATATTAAATTATTGAATGAATGGACAATTGAACCTGAAATAGTTTTTTTAGTGTTTAATTGTGCTTTTACTAAATTTTGAAACAAGTTTTATCTCATAAGAGATATAACTTCAATATTTGAGACCACTATGAATAAAACAAAAAATTTTTTTGTTGGGGATAATGATGGGTAATGAAAAAAAATCAAAAATACAAAAGACTGCATTCGAATAAATGTTCTGTGATTTTTATTATGTAAAATAAACCCTAAGGCATCGAGAAAACATAGCGGCGTCGTAATCCGCATTGCAGCTGGCGCAAAAAACAATTTTTTTCTGTGTGAAGGTACAAAGGCTTTTTACATTTGTGAAACGCTTTGAAAGATATTAAATTATTGAATGAATGGACAATTGAACCTGAAATAGTTTTTTTAGTGTTTAATTGTGCTTTTACTAAATTTTGAAACAAGTTTTATCTCATAAGAGATATAACTTCAATATTTGAGACCACTGTGAAAAAAACAAAAAATTTTTTTGTTGGGGATAATGATGGGTAATGAAAAAAAATCAAAAATACAAAAGACTGCATTCGAATAAATGTTCTGTGATTTTCATTATGTAAAATAAACCCTATGGCATCGAAAAAACATAGCGGCGTCGTTATTTGCATTGCAGCTGGCGCAAAAAACAATTTTTTTCTGTGTGAAGGTACAAAGGCTTTTTACATTTGTGAAACGCTTTGAAAGATATTAAATTATTGAATGAATGGACAATTGAACCTGAAATAGTTTTTTTAGTGTTTAATTGTGCTTTTAATAAATTTTGAAACAAGTTTTATCTCATAAGAGATATAACATCAATATTTGAGACCACTGTGAAAAAAACAAAAAAATTTTATGTTGGGGATAATGATGGGTAATGAAAAAAAATCAAAAATACAAAAGACTGCATTCGAATAAATGTTCTGTGATTTTCATTATGTAAAATAAACCCTAAGGCATCGAAAAAACATAGCGGCGTCGTTATCCGCATTGAAGCTGGCGCAAAAAACAATTTTTTTCTGTGTGAAGGTACAAAGGCTTTTTACATTTGTGAAACGCTTTGAAAGATATTAAATTATTGAATGAATGGACAATTGAACCTGAAATAGTTTTTTTAGTGTTTAATTGTGCTTTTAATAAATTTTGAAACAAATTTTATCTCATAAGAGATATAACTTTAATATTTGAGACCACTATGAAAAAAACAAAAAATTTTTTTGTTTTTTTCATAGTGGTAATGAAAAAAAATCAAAAATACAAAAGACTGCATTCGAATAAATGTTCTGTGATTTTCATTATGTAAAATAAACCCTAAGGCATCGAAAAAACATAGCGGCGTCGTTATCCGCATTGAAGCTGGCGCAAAAAACAATTTTTTTCTGTGTGAAGGTACAAAGGCTTTTTACATTTGTGAAACGCTTTGAAAGATATTAAATTATTGAATGAATGGACAATTGAACCTGAAATAGTTTTTTTAGTGTTTAATTGTGCTTTTAATAAATTTTGAAACAAGTTTTATCTCATAAGAGATATAACATCAATATTTGAGACCACTGTGAAAAAAACAAAAAAATTTTATGTTGGGGATAATGATGGGTAATGAAAAAAAATCAAAAATACAAAAGACTGCATTCGAATAAATGTTCTGTGATTTTCATTATGTAAAATAAACCCTATGGCATCGAAAAAACATAGCGGCGTCGTTATTTGCATTGCAGCTGGCGCAAAAAACAATTTTTTTCTGTGTGAAGGTACAAAGGCTTTTTACATTTGTGAAACGCTTTGAAAGATATTAAATTATTGAATGAATGGACAATTGAACCTGAAATAGTTTTTTTAGTGTTTAATTGTGCTTTTACTAAATTTTGAAACAAGTTTTATCTCATAAGAGATAAAACTTCAATATTTGAGACCACTATGAAAAAAACAAAAAATTTTTTTGTTTTTTTCATAGTGGTAATGAAAAAAAATCAAAAATACAAAAGACTGCATTCGAATAAATGTTCTGTGATTTTCATTATCTAAAATAAACCCTAAGGCATCGAAAAAACATAGCGGCGTCGTTATCCGCATTGAAGCTGGCGCAAAAAACAATTTTTTTCTGTGTGAAGGTACAAAGGCTTTTTACATTTGTGAAACGCTTTGAAAGATATTAAATTATTGAATGAATGCACAATTGAACCTGAAATAGTTTTTTTAGTGTTTAATTGTGCTTTTAATAAATTTTGAAACAAATTTTATCTCATAAGAGATATAACTTTAATATTTGAGACCACTGTGAAAAAAACAAAAAATTTTTTTGTTGGGGATAATGATGGGTAATGAAAAAAAATCAAAAATACAAAAGACTGCATTCGAATAAATGTTCTGTGATTTTTATTATGTAAAATAAACCCTAAGGCATCGAAAAAACATAGCGGCGTCGTTATCCGCATTGAAGTTGGCACAAAAAACATTTTTTTTCTGTGTAAAGGTACAAAGGCTTTTTACATTTGTGAAACGCTTTGAAAGATATTAAATTATTGAATGAATGGACAATTGAACCTGAAATAGTTTTTTTAGTGTTTAATTGTGCTTTTAATAAATTTTGAAAGAAGTTTTATCTCATAAGAGATATAACATCAATATTTGAGACCACTGTGAAAAAAACAAAAAAATTTTATGTTGGGGATAATGATGGGTAATGAAAAAAAATCAAAAATACAAAAGACTGCATTCGAATAAATGTTCTGTGATTTTTATTATGTAAAATAAACCCTAAGGCATCGAAAAAACATAGCGGCGTCGTTATTTGCATTGCAGCTGGCGCAAAAAACAATTTTTTTCTGTGTGAAGGTACAAAGGCTTTTTACATTTGTGAAACGCTTTGAAAGATATTAAATTATTGAATGAATGCACAATTGAACCTGAAATAGTTTTTTTAGTGTTTAATTGTGCTTTTACTAAATTTTGAAACAAGTTTTATCTCATAAGAGATATAACTTCAATATTTGAGACCACTATGAAAAAAACAAAAAATTTTTTTGTTTTTTTCATAGTGGTAATGAAAAAAAATCAAAAATACAAAAGACTGCATTCGAATAAATGTTCTGTGATTTTTATTATGTAAAATAAACCCTAAGGCATCGAAAAAACATAGCGGCGTCGTTATCCGCATTGAAGTTGGCACAAAAAACATTTTTTTTCTGTGTGAAGGTACAAAGGCTTTTTACATTTGTGAAACGCTTTGAAAGATATTAAATTATTGAATGAATGGACAATTGAACCTGAAATAGTTTTTTTAGTGTTTAATTGTGCTTTTAATAAATTTTGAAAGAAGTTTTATCTCATAAGAGATATAACATCAATATTTGAGACCACTGTGAAAAAAACAAAAAAAAATTTTATGTTGGGGATAATGATGGGTAATGAAAAAAAATCAAAAATACAAAAGACTGCATTCGAATAAATGTTCTGTGATTTTTATTATGTAAAATAAACCCTAAGGCATCGAAAAAACATAGCGGCGTCGTTATTTGCATTGCAGCTGGCGCAAAAAACAATTTTTTTCTGTGTGAAGGTACAAAGGCTTTTTACATTTGTCAAACGCTTTGAAAGATATTAAATTATTGAATGAATGGACAATTGAACCTGAAATAGTTTTTTTAGTGTTTAATTGTGCTTTTAATAAATTTTGAAAGAAGTTTTATCTCATAAGAGATATAACATCAATATTTGAGACCACTGTGAAAAAAACAAAAAAATTTTATGTTGGGGATAATGATGGGTAATGAAAAAAAATCAAAAATACAAAAGACTGCATTCGAATAAATGTTCTGTGATTTTTATTATGTAAAATAAACCCTAAGGCATCGAAAAAACATAGCGGCGTCGTTATTTGCATTGCAGCTGGCGCAAAAAACAATTTTTTTCTGTGTGAAGGTACAAAGGCTTTTTACATTTGTGAAACGCTTTGAAAGATATTAAATTATTGAATGAATGGGCAATTGAACCTGAAATAGTTTTTTTAGTGTTTAATTGTGCTTTTACTAAATTTTGAAACAAGTTTTATCTCATAAGAGATATAACTTCAATATTTGAGACCACTGTGAAAATAACAAAAAATTTTTTTGTTGGGGATAATGATGGGTAATGAAAAAAAATCAAAAATACAAAAGACTGCATTCGAATAAATGTTCTGTGATTTTCATTATGTAAAATAAACCCTAAGGCATCGAAAAAACATAGCGGCGTCGTTATCCGCATTGAAGTTGGCACAAAAAACATTTTTTTTCTGTGTAAAGGTACAAAGGCTTTTTACATTTGTGAAACGCTTTGAAAGATATTAAATTATTGAATGAATGGACAATTGAACCTGAAATAGTTTTTTTAGTGTTTAATTGTGCTTTTAATAAATTTTGAAACAAGTTTTATCTCATAAGAGATATAACATCAATATTTGAGACCACTGTGAAAAAAACAAAAAAATTTTATGTTGGGGATAATGATGGGTAATGAAAAAAAATCAAAAATACAAAAGACTGCATTCGAATAAATGTTCTGTGATTTTCATTATGTAATATAAACCCTAAGGCATCGAAAAAACATAGCGGCGTCGTTATCCGCATTGCAGCTGGCGCAAAAAACAATTTTTTTCTGTGTGAAGGTACAAAGGCTTTTTACATTTGTGAAACGCTTTGAAAGATATTAAATTATTGAATGAATGGACAATTGAACCTGAAATAGTTTTTTTAGTGTTTAATTGTGCTTTTACTAAATTTTGAAACAAGTTTTATCTCATAAGAGATATAACTTCAATATTTGAGACCACTATGAAAAAAACAAAAAATTTTTTTGTTGGGGATAATGATGGGTAATGAAAAAAAATCAAAAATACAAAAGACTGCATTCGAATAAATGTTCTGTGATTTTCATTATGTAAAATAAACCCTAAGGCATCGAAAAAACATAGCGGCGTCGTTATCCGCATTGAAGTTGGCACAAAAAACATTTTTTTTCTGTGTAAAGGTACAAAGGCTTTTTACATTTGTGAAACGCTTTGAAAGATATTAAATTATTGAATGAATGGACAATTGAACCTGAAATAGTTTTTTTAGTGTTTAATTGTGCTTTTACTAAATTTTGAAACAAGTTTTATCTCATAAGAGATATAACTTCAATATTTGAGACCACTATGAAAAAAACAAAAAATTTTTTTGTTGGGGATAATGATGGGTAATGAAAAAAAATCAAAAATACAAAAGACTGCATTCGAATAAATGTTCTGTGATTTTCATTATGTAAAATAAACCCTAAGGCATCGAAAAAACATAGCGGCGTCGTTATCCGCATTGAAGTAGGCACAAAAAACATTTTTTTTCTGTGTAAAGGTACAAAGGCTTTTTACATTTGTGAAACGCTTTGAAAGATATTAAATTATTGAATGAATGGACAATTGAACCTGAAATAGTTTTTTTAGTGTTTAATTGTGCTTTTAATAAATTTTGAAACAAGTTTTATCTCATAAGAGATATAACATCAATATTTGAGACCACTGTGAAAAAAACAAAAAAATTTTATGTTGGGGATAATGATGGGTAATGAAAAAAAATCAAAAATACAAAAGACTGCATTCGAATAAATGTTCTGTGATTTTCATTATGTAATATAAACCCTAAGGCATCGAAAAAACATAGCGGCGTCGTTATCCGCATTGCAGCTGGCGCAAAAAACAATTTTTTTCTGTGTGAAGGTACAAAGGCTTTTTACATTTGTGAAACGCTTTGAAAGATATTAAATTATTGAATGAATGGACAATTGAACCTGAAATAGTTTTTTTAGTGTTTAATTGTGCTTTTACTAAATTTTGAAACAAGTTTTATCTCATAAGAGATATAACTTCAATATTTGAGACCACTATGAAAAAAACAAAAAATTTTTTTGTTGGGGATAATGATGGGTAATGAAAAAAAATCAAAAATACAAAAGACTGCATTCGAATAAATGTTCTGTGATTTTCATTATGTAAAATAAACCCTAAGGCATCGAAAAAACATAGCGGCGTCGTTATCCGCATTGAAGTTGGCACAAAAAACATTTTTTTTCTGTGTAAAGGTACAAAGGCTTTTTACATTTGTGAAACGCTTTGAAAGATATTAAATTATTGAATGAATGGACAATTGAACCTGAAATAGTTTTTTTAGTGTTTAATTGTGCTTTTACTAAATTTTGAAACAAGTTTTATCTCATAAGAGATATAACTTCAATATTTGAGACCACTATGAAAATAACAAAAAATTTTTTTGTTGGGGATAATGATGGGTAATGAAAAAAAATCAAAAATACAAAAGACTGCATTCGAATAAATGTTCTGTGATTTTTATTATGTAAAATAAACCCTAAGGCATCGAAAAAACATAGCGGCGTCGTTATCCGCATTGAAGTTGGCACAAAAAACATTTTTTTTCTGTGTAAAGGTACAAAGGCTTTTTACATTTGTGAAACGCTTTGAAAGATATTAAATTATTGAATGAATGGACAATTGAACCTGAAATAGTTTTTTTAGTGTTTAATTGTGCTTTTACTAAGTTTTGAAACAAGTTTTATCTCATAAGAGATATAACTTCAATATTTGAGACCACTATGAAAATAACAAAAAATTTTTTTGTTGGGGATAATGATGGGTAATGAAAAAAAATCAAAAATACAAAAGACTGCAATCGAATAAATGTTCTGTGATTTTTATTATGTAAAATAAACCCTAATGCATCGAAAAAACATAGCGGCGTCGTTATCCGCAATGCAGCTGGCGCAAAAAACAATTTTTTTCTGTGTGAAGGTACAAAGGCTTTTTACATTTGTGAAACGCTTTGAAAGATATTAAATTATTGAATGAATGGACAATTGAACCTGAAATAGTTTTTTTAGTGTTTAATTGTGCTTTTACTAAATTTTGAAACAAGTTTTATCTCATAAGAGATATAACATCAATATTTGAGACCACTGTGAAAAAAACAAAAAAATTTTTTTGTTGGGGATAATGATGGGTAATGAAAAAAAATCAAAAATACAAAAGACTGCCTTCGAATAAATGTTCTGTGATTTTCATTATGTAAAATAAACCCTAAGGCATCGAAAAAACATAGCTGCGTCGTTATTTGCATTGCAGCTGGCGCAAAAAACAATTTTTTTCTGTGTGAAGGTACAAAGGCTTTTTACATTTGTGAAACGCTTTGAAAGATATTAAATTATTGAATGAATGGACAACTGAACCTGAAATAGTTTTTTTAGTGTTTAATTGTGCTTTTACTAAATTTTGAAACAAGTTTTATCTCATAAGAGATATAACTTCAATATTTGAGACCACTATGAAAAAAACAAAAAATTTTTTTGTTGGGGATAATGATGGGTAATGAAAAAAAATCAAAAATACAAAAGACTGCATTCGAATAAATGTTCTGTGATTTTTATTATGTAAAATAAACCCTAAGGCATCGAAAAAACATAGCGGCGTCGTTATCCGCATTGCAGCTGGCGCAAAAAACAATTTTTTTCTGTGTGAAGGTACAAAGGCTTTTTACATTTGTGAAACGCTTTGAAAGATATTAAATTATTGAATGAATGGACAATTGAACCTGAAATAGTTTTTTTAGTGTTTAATTGTGCTTTTACTAAATTTTGAAACAAGTTTTATCTCATAAGAGATATAACTTCAATATTTGAGACCACTATGAATAAAACAAAAAATTTTTTTGTTGGGGATAATGATGGGTAATGAAAAAAAATCAAAAATACAAAAGACTGCATTCGAATAAATGTTCTGTGATTTTTATTATGTAAAATAAACCCTAAGGCATCGAAAAAACATAGCGGCGTCGTAATCCGCATTGCAGCTGGCGCAAAAAACAATTTTTTTCTGTGTGAAGGTACAAAGGCTTTTTACATTTGTGAAACGCTTTGAAAGATATTAAATTATTGAATGAATGGACAATTGAACCTGAAATAGTTTTTTTAGTGTTTAATTGTGCTTTTACTAAATTTTGAAACAAGTTTTATCTCATAAGAGATATAACTTCAATATTTGAGACCACTGTGAAAAAAACAAAAAATTTTTTTGTTGGGGATAATGATGGGTAATGAAAAAAAATCAAAAATACAAAAGACTGCATTCGAAAAAATGTTCTGTGATTTTCATTATGTAAAATAAACCCTAATGCATCGAAAAAACATAGCGGCGTCGTTATCCGCATTGCAGCTGGCGCAAAAAACAATTTTTTTCTGTGTGAAGGTGCAAAGGCTTTTTACATTTGTGAAACGCTTTGAAAGATATTAAATTATTGAATGAATGGACAATTGAACCTGAAATAGTTTTTTTAGTGTTTAATTGTGCTTTTACTAAATTTTGAAACAAGTTTTATCTCATAAGAGATATAACTTCAATATTTGAGACCACTGTGAAAAAAACAAAAAATTTTTTTGTTGGGGATAATGATGGGTAATGAAAAAAAATCAAAAATACAAAAGACTGCATTCGAAGAAATGTTCTGTTATTTCCTTTATGTAAAATACACCCTAAGGCATCGAAAAAACATAGCGGCGTCGTAATCCGCATTGAAGTCGGCGCAAAAAACAATTTTTTTCTGTGTAAAGATACAAAGGCTTTTTACATTTGTGAAACGCTTTGAAAGATATTAAATTATTGAATGAATGGACAATTGAACCTGAAATAATTTTTTCTGTGTTTAATTATGCTTTTGTTAAATTTTGGAACAAGTATTATCTCATAAGAGATATAACTTCAATATTTGAGACCACTGTGAAAAAAACAAAAAATTTTTATGTTGGGGATAATGATGGGTAATGAAAAAAAATCAAAAATACAAAAGACTGCATTCGAATAAATGTTCTGTGATTTTTATTATGTAAAATAAACCCTAAGGCATCGAAAAAACATAGCGGCGTCGTTATTTGCATTGCAGCTGGCGCAAAAAACAATTTTTTTCTGTGTGAAGGTACAAAGGCTTTTTACATTTGTGAAACGCTTTGAAAGATATCAAATTATTGAATGAATGGACAATTGAACCTGAAATAGTTTTTTTAGTGTTTAATTGTGCTTTTACTAAATTTTGAAACAAGTTTTATCTCATAAGAGATATAACTTCAATATTTGAGACCACAATGAAAAAAACAAAAAATTTTTTTGTTGGGGATAATGATGGGTAATGAAAAAAAATCAAAAATACAAAAGACTGCATTCGAATAAATGTTCTGTGATTTTCATTATGTAAAATAAACCCTAAGGCATCGAAAAAACATAGCGGCGTCGTTATCCGCATTGAAGTTGGCACAAAAAACATTTTTTTTCTGTGTAAAGGTACAAAGGCTTTTTACATTTGTGAAACGCTTTGAAAGATATTAAATTATTGAATGAATGGACAATTGAACCTGAAATAGTTTTTTTAGTGTTTAATTGTGCTTTTAATAAATTTTGAAACAAGTTTTATCTCATAAGAGATATAACATCAATATTTGAGACCACTGTGAAAAAAACAAAAAAATTTTATGTTGGGGATAATGATGGGTAATGAAAAAAAATCAAAAATACAAAAGACTGCATTCGAATAAATGTTCTGTGATTTTTATTATGTAAAATAAACCCTAAGGCATCGAAAAAACATAGCGGCGTCGTTATTTGCATTGCAGCTGGCGCAAAAAACAATTTTTTTCTGTGTGAAGGTACAAAGGCTTTTTACATTTGTGAAACGCTTTGAAAGATATTAAATTATTGAATGAATGGACAACTTAACCTGAAATAGTTTTTTTAGTGTTTAATTGTGCTTTTACTAAATTTTGAAACAAGTTTTATCTCATAAGAGATATAACTTCAATATTTGAGACCACTATGAAAAAAACAAAAAATTTTTTTGTTGGGGATAATGATGGGTAATGAAAAAAAATCAAAAATACAAAAGACTGCATTCGAGTAAATGTTCTGTGATTTTCTTTATGTAAAATAAACCCTAAGGCATCGAAAAAACATAGCGGCGTCGTTATCCGCATTGAAGTTGGCACAAAAAACATTTTTTTTCTGTGTAAAGGTACAAAGGCTTTTTACATTTGTGAAACGCTTTGAAAGATATTAAATTATTGAATGAATGGACAATTGAACCTGAAATAGTTTTTTTAGTGTTTAATTGTGCTTTTAATAAATTTTGAAAGAAGTTTTATCTCATAAGAGATATAACATCAATATTTGAGACCACTGTGAAAAAAACAAAAAAATTTTATGTTGGGGATAATGATGGGTAATGAAAAAAAATCAAAAATACAAAAGACTGCATTCGAATAAATGTTCTGTGATTTTTATTATGTAAAATAAACCCTAAGGCATCGAAAAAACATAGCGGCGTCGTTATTTGCATTGCAGCTGGCGAAAAAAACAATTTTTTTCTGTGTGAAGGTACAAAGGCTTTTTACATTTGTGAAACGCTTTGAAAGATATTAAATTATTGAATGAATGGACAATTGAACCTGAAATAGTTTTTTTAGTGTTTAATTGTGCTTTTACTAAATTTTGAAACAAGTTTTATCTCATAAGAGATATAACTTCAATATTTGAGACCACTATGAAAAAAACAAAAAATTTTTTTGTTTTTTTCATAGTGGTAATGAAAAAAAATCAAAAATACAAAAGACTGCATTCGAATAAATGTTCTGTGATTTTTATTATGTAAAATAAACCCTAAGGCATCGAAAAAACATAGCGGCGTCGTTATCCGCATTGAAGCTGGCGCAAAAAACAATTTTTTTCTGTGTGAAGGTACAAAGGCTTTTTACATTTGTGAAACGCTTTGAAAGATATTAAATTATTGAATGAATGCACAATTGAACCTGAAATAGTTTTTTTAGTGTTTAATTGTGCTTTTAATAAATTTTGAAACAAATTTTATCTCATAAGAGATATAACTTTAATATTTGAGACCACTGTGAAAAAAACAAAAAATTTTTTTGTTGGGGATAATGATGGGTAATGAAAAAAAATCAAAAATACAAAAGACTGCATTCGAATAAATGTTCTGTGATTTTTATTATGTAAAATAAACCCTAAGGCATCGAAAAAACATAGCGGCGTCGTTATCCGCATTGAAGTTGGCACAAAAAACATTTTTTTTCTGTGTAAAGGTACAAAGGCTTTTTACATTTGTGAAACGCTTTGAAAGATATTAAATTATTGAATGAATGGACAATTGAACCTGAAATAGTTTTTTTAGTGTTTAATTGTGCTTTTAATAAATTTTGAAACAAATTTTATCTCATAAGAGATATAACTTTAATATTTGAGACCACTGTGAAAAAAACAAAAAATTTTTTTGTTGGGGATAATGATGGGTAATGAAAAAAAATCAAAAATACAAAAGACTGCATTCGAATAAATGTTCTGTGATTTTTATTATGTAAAATAAACCCTAAGGCATCGAAAAAACATAGCGGCGTCGTTATTTGCATTGCAGCTGGCGCAAAAAACAATTTTTTTCTGTGTGAAGGTACAAAGGCTTTTTACATTTGTGAAACGCTTTGAAAGATATTAAATTATTGAATGAATGCACAATTGAACCTGAAATAGTTTTTTTAGTGTTTAATTGTGCTTTTACTAAATTTTGAAACAAGTTTTATCTCATAAGAGATATAACTTCAATATTTGAGACCACTATGAAAAAAACAAAAAATTTTTTTGTTTTTTTCATAGTGGTAATGAAAAAAAATCAAAAATACAAAAGACTGCATTCGAATAAATGTTCTGTGATTTTTATTATGTAAAATAAACCCTAAGGCATCGAAAAAACATAGCGGCGTCGTTATTTGCATTGCAGCTGGCGCAAAAAACAATTTTTTTCTGTGTGAAGGTACAAAGGCTTTTTACATTTGTGAAACGCTTTGAAAGATATTAAATTATTGAATGAATGCACAATTGAACCTGAAATAGTTTTTTTAGTGTTTAATTGTGCTTTTACTAAATTTTGAAACAAGTTTTATCTCATAAGAGATATAACTTCAATATTTGAGACCACTATGAAAAAAACATAAAATTTTTTTGTTTTTTTCATAGTGGTAATGAAAAAAAATCAAAAATACAAAAGACTGCATTCGAATAAATGTTCTGTGATTTTTATTATGTAAAATAAACCCTAAGGCATCGAAAAAACATAGCAACGTCGTTATCCGCTTTGAAGTTGGCACAAAAAACATTTTTTTTCTGTGTAAAGGTACAAAGGCTTTTTACATTTGTGAAACGCTTTGAAAGATATTAAATTATTGAATGAATGGACAATTGAACCTGAAATAGTTTTTTTAGTGTTTAATTGTGCTTTTAATAAATTTTGAAAGAAGTTTTATCTCATAAGAGATATAACATCAATATTTGAGACCACTGTGAAAAAAACAAAAAAATTTTTTGTTGGGGATAATGATGGGTAATGAAAAAAAATCAAAAATACAAAAGACTGCATTCGAATAAATGTTCTGTGATTTTCATTATGTAAAATAAACCCTAAGGCATCGAAAAAACATAGCGGCGTCGTTATTTGCATTGCAGCTGGCGCAAAAAACAATTTTTTTCTGTGTGAAGGTACAAAGGCTTTTTACATTTGTGAAACGCTTTGAAAGATATTAAATTATTGAATGAATGCACAATTGAACCTGAAATAGTTTTTTTAGTGTTTAATTGTGCTTTTACTAAATTTTGAAACAAGTTTTATCTCATAAGAGATATAACTTCAATATTTGAGACCACTGTGAAAATAACAAAAAATTTTTTTGTTGGGGATAATGATGGGTAATGAAAAAAAATCAAAAATACAAAAGACTGCATTCGAATAAATGTTCTGTGATTTTCATTATGTAAAATAAACCCTAAGGCATCGAAAAAACATAGCGGCGTCGTTATCCGCATTGAAGTTGGCACAAAAAACATTTTTTTTCTGTGTAAAGGTACAAAGGCTTTTTACATTTGTGAAACGCTTTGAAAGATATTAAATTATTGAATGAATGGACAATTGAACCTGAAATAGTTTTTTTAGTGTTTAATTGTGCTTTTACTAAATTTTGAAACAAGTTTTATCTCATAAGAGATATAACTTCAATATTTGAGACCACTATGAAAAAAACAAAAAATTTTTTTGTTTTTTTCATAGTGGTAATGAAAAAAAATCAAAAATACAAAAGACTGCATTCGAATAAATGTTCTGTGATTTTTATTATGTAAAATAAACCCTAAGGCATCGAAAAAACATAGCGGCGTCGTTATTTGCATTGCAGCTGGCGCAAAAAACAATTTTTTTCTGTGTGAAGGTACAAAGGCTTTTTACATTTGTGAAACGCTTTGAAAGATATTAAATTATTGAATGAATGCACAATTGAACCTGAAATAGTTTTTTTAGTGTTTAATTGTGCTTTTACTAAATTTTGAAACAAGTTTTATCTCATAAGAGATATAACTTCAATATTTGAGACCACTATGAAAAAAACATAAAATTTTTTTGTTTTTTTCATAGTGGTAATGAAAAAAAATCAAAAATACAAAAGACTGCATTCGAATAAATGTTCTGTGATTTTTATTATGTAAAATAAACCCTAAGGCATCGAAAAAACATAGCAACGTCGTTATCCGCTTTGAAGTTGGCACAAAAAACATTTTTTTTCTGTGTAAAGGTACAAAGGCTTTTTACATTTGTGAAACGCTTTGAAAGATATTAAATTATTGAATGAATGGACAATTGAACCTGAAATAGTTTTTTTAGTGTTTAATTGTGCTTTTAATAAATTTTGAAAGAAGTTTTATCTCATAAGAGATATAACATCAATATTTGAGACCACTGTGAAAAAAACAAAAAAATTTTTTGTTGGGGATAATGATGGGTAATGAAAAAAAATCAAAAATACAAAAGACTGCATTCGAATAAATGTTCTGTGATTTTCATTATGTAAAATAAACCCTAAGGCATCGAAAAAACATAGCGGCGTCGTTATTTGCATTGCAGCTGGCGCAAAAAACAATTTTTTTCTGTGTGAAGGTACAAAGGCTTTTTACATTTGTGAAACGCTTTGAAAGATATTAAATTATTGAATGAATGCACAATTGAACCTGAAATAGTTTTTTTAGTGTTTAATTGTGCTTTTACTAAATTTTGAAACAAGTTTTATCTCATAAGAGATATAACTTCAATATTTGAGACCACTGTGAAAATAACAAAAAATTTTTTTGTTGGGGATAATGATGGGTAATGAAAAAAAATCAAAAATACAAAAGACTGCATTCGAATAAATGTTCTGTGATTTTCATTATGTAAAATAAACCCTAAGGCATCGAAAAAACATAGCGGCGTCGTTATCCGCATTGAAGTTGGCACAAAAAACATTTTTTTTCTGTGTAAAGGTACAAAGGCTTTTTACATTTGTGAAACGCTTTGAAAGATATTAAATTATTGAATGAATGGACAATTGAACCTGAAATAGTTTTTTTAGTGTTTAATTGTGCTTTTAATAAATTTTGAAACAAGTTTTATCTCATAAGAGATATAACATCAATATTTGAGACCACTGTGAAAAAAACAAAAAAATTTTATGTTGGGGATAATGATGGGTAATGAAAAAAAATCAAAAATACAAAAGACTGCATTCGAATAAATGTTCTGTGATTTTCATTATGTAATATAAACCCTAAGGCATCGAAAAAACATAGCGGCGTCGTTATCCGCATTGCAGCTGGCGCAAAAAACAATTTTTTTCTGTGTGAAGGTACAAAGGCTTTTTACATTTGTGAAACGCTTTGAAAGATATTAAATTATTGAATGAATGGACAATTGAACCTGAAATAGTTTTTTTAGTGTTTAATTGTGCTTTTACTAAATTTTGAAACAAGTTTTATCTCATAAGAGATATAACTTCAATATTTGAGACCACTATGAAAAAAACAAAAAATTTTTTTGTTCGGGATAATGATGGGTAATGAAAAAAAATCAAAAATACAAAAGACTGCATTCGAATAAATGTTCTGTGATTTTCATTATGTAAAATAAACCCTAAGGCATCGAAAAAACATAGCGGCGTCGTTATCCGCATTGAAGTTGGCACAAAAAACATTTTTTTTCTGTGTAAAGGTACAAAGGCTTTTTACATTTGTGAAACGCTTTGAAAGATATTAAATTATTGAATGAATGGACAATTGAACCTGAAATAGTTTTTTTAGTGTTTAATTGTGCTTTTACTAAATTTTGAAACAAGTTTTATCTCATAAGAGATATAACTTCAATATTTGAGACCACTATGAAAATAACAAAAAATTTTTTTGTTGGGGATAATGATGGGTAATGAAAAAAAATCAAAAATACAAAAGACTGCATTCGAATAAATGTTCTGTGATTTTTATTATGTAAAATAAACCCTAAGGCATCGAAAAAACATAGCGGCGTCGTTATCCGCATTGAAGTTGGCACAAAAAACATTTTTTTTCTGTGTAAAGGTACAAAGGCTTTTTACATTTGTGAAACGCTTTGAAAGATATTAAATCATTGAATGAATGGACAATTGAACCTGAAATAGTTTTTTTAGTGTTTAATTGTGCTTTTACTAAATTTTGAAACAAGTTTTATCTCATAAGAGATATAACTTCAATATTTGAGACCACTATGAAAATAACAAAAAATTTTTTTGTTGGGGATAATGATGGGTAATGAAAAAAAATCAAAAATACAAAAGACTGCAATCGAATAAATGTTCTGTGATTTTTATTATGTAAAATAAACCCTAATGCATCGAAAAAACATAGCGGCGTCGTTATCCGCAATGCAGCTGGCGCAAAAAACAATTTTTTTCTGTGTGAAGGTACAAAGGCTTTTTACATTTGTGAAACGCTTTGAAAGATATTAAATTATTGAATGAATGGACAATTGAACCTGAAATAGTTTTTTTAGTGTTTAATTGTGCTTTTACTAAATTTTGAAACAAGTTTTATCTCATAAGAGATATAACATCAATATTTGAGACCACTGTGAAAAAAACAAAAAAATTTTATGTTGGGGATAATGATGGGTAATGAAAAAAAATCAAAAATACAAAAGACTGCATTCGAATAAATGTTCTGTGATTTTCATTATGTAAAATAAACCCTAAGGCATCGAAAAAACATAGCTGCGTCGTTATTTGCATTGCAGCTGGCGCAAAAAACAATTTTTTTCTGTGTGAAGGTACAAAGGCTTTTTACATTTGTGAAACGCTTTGAAAGATATTAAATTATTGAATGAATGGACAACTGAACCTGAAATAGTTTTTTTAGTGTTTAATTGTGCTTTTACTAAATTTTGAAACAAGTTTTATCTCATAAGAGATATAACTTCAATATTTGAGACCACTATGAAAAAAACAAAAAATTTTTTTGTTGGGGATAATGATGGGTAATGAAAAAAAATCAAAAATACAAAAGACTGCATTCGAATAAATGTTCTGTGATTTTTATTATGTAAAATAAACCCTAAGGCATCGAAAAAACATAGCGGCGTCGTTATCCGCATTGCAGCTGGCGCAAAAAACAATTTTTTTCTGTGTGAAGGTACAAAGGCTTTTTACATTTGTGAAACGCTTTGAAAGATATTAAATTATTGAATGAATGGACAATTGAACCTGAAATAGTTTTTTTAGTGTTTAATTGTGCTTTTACTAAATTTTGAAACATGTTTTATCTCATAAGAGATATAACTTCAATATTTGAGACCACTGTGAAAAAAACAAAAAATTTTTTTGTTGGGGATAATGATGGGTAATGAAAAAAAATCAAAAATACAAAAGACTGCATTCGAATAAATGTTCTGTTATTTCCTTTATGTAAAATACACCCTTAGGCATCGAAAAAACATAGCGGCGTCGTTATCCGCATTGAAGCTAGCGCAAAAAACAATTTTTTTCTGTGTGAAGGTACAAAGGCTTTTTACATTTGTGAAACGCTTTGAAAGATATTAAATTATTGAATGAATGGACAATTGAACCTGAAATAGTTTTTTTAGTGTTTAATTGTGCTTTTACTAAATTTTGAAACAAGTTTTATCTCATAAGAGATATAACTTCAATATTTGAGACCACTGTGAAAAAAACAAAAAATTTTTTTGTTGGGGATAATGATGGGTAATGAAAAAAAATCAAAAATACAAAAGACTGCATTCGAAGAAATGTTCTGTTATTTCCTTTATGTAAAATACACCCTAAGGCATCGAAAAAACATAGCGGCGTCGTAATCCGCATTGAAGTCGGCGCAAAAAACAATTTTTTTCTGTGTAAAGATACAAAGGCTTTTTACATTTGTGAAACGCTTTGAAAGATATTAAATTATTGAATGAATGGACAATTGAACCTGAAATAATTTTTTCTGTGTTTAATTATGCTTTTGTTAAATTTTGGAACAAGTATTATCTCATAAGAGATATAACTTCAATATTTGAGACCACTGTGAAAAAAACAAAAAATTTTTATGTTGGGGATAATGATGGGTAATGAAAAAAAATCAAAAATACAAAAGACTGCATTCGAATAAATGTTCTGTGATTTTTATTATGTAAAATAAACCCTAAGGCATCGAAAAAACATAGCGGCGTCGTTATTTGCATTGCAGCTGGCGCAAAAAACAATTTTTTTCTGTGTGAAGGTACAAAGGCTTTTTACATTTGTGAAACGCTTTGAAAGATATCAAATTATTGAATGAATGGACAATTGAACCTGAAATAGTTTTTTTAGTGTTTAATTGTGCTTTTACTAAATTTTGAAACAAGTTTTATCTCATAAGAGATATAACATCAATATTTGAGACCACTGTGAAAAAAACAAAAAAATTTTATGTTGGGGATAATGATGGGTAATGAAAAAAAATCAAAAATACAAAAGACTGCATTCGAATAAATGTTCTGTGATTTTTATTATGTAAAATAAACCCTAAGGCATCGAAAAAACATAGCGGCGTCGTTATTTGCATTGCAGCTGGCGCAAAAAACAATTTTTTTCTGTGTGAAGGTACAAAGGCTTTTTACATTTGTGAAACGCTTTGAAAGATATTAAATTATTGAATGAATGGACAACTTAACCTGAAATAGTTTTTTTAGTGTTTAATTGTGCTTTTACTAAATTTTGAAACAAGTTTTATCTCATAAGAGATATAACTTCAATATTTGAGACCACTATGAAAAAAACAAAAAATTTTTTTGTTGGGGATAATGATGGGTAATGAAAAAAAATCAAAAATACAAAAGACTGCATTCGAATAAATGTTCTGTGATTTTCATTATGTAAAATAAACCCTAAGGCATCGAAAAAACATAGCGGCGTCGTTATCCGCATTGAAGTTGGCACAAAAAACATTTTTTTTCTGTGTAAAGGTACAAAGGCTTTTTACATTTGTGAAACGCTTTGAAAGATATTAAATTATTGAATGAATGGACAATTGAACCTGAAATAATTTTTTCTGTGTTTAATTATGCTTTTGTTAAATTTTGGAACAAGTATTATCTCATAAGAGATATAACTTCAATATTTGAGACCACTGTGAAAAAAACAAAAAATTTTTATGTTGGGGATAATGATGGGTAATGAAAAAAAATCAAAAATACAAAAGACTGCATTCGAATAAATGTTCTGTGATTTTTATTATGTAAAATAAACCCTAAGGCATCGAAAAAACATAGCGGCGTCGTTATTTGCATTGCAGCTGGCGCAAAAAACAATTTTTTTCTGTGTGAAGGTACAAAGGCTTTTTACATTTGTGAAACGCTTTGAAAGATATCAAATTATTGAATGAATGGACAATTGAACCTGAAATAGTTTTTTTAGTGTTTAATTGTGCTTTTACTAAATTTTGAAACAAGTTTTATCTCATAAGAGATATAACATCAATATTTGAGACCACTGTGAAAAAAACAAAAAAATTTTATGTTGGGGATAATGATGGGTAATGAAAAAAAATCAAAAATACAAAAGACTGCATTCGAATAAATGTTCTGTGATTTTTATTATGTAAAATAAACCCTAAGGCATCGAAAAAACATAGCGGCGTCGTTATTTGCATTGCAGCTGGCGCAAAAAACAATTTTTTTCTGTGTGAAGGTACAAAGGCTTTTTACATTTGTGAAACGCTTTGAAAGATATCAAATTATTGAATGAATGGACAATTGAACCTGAAATAGTTTTTTTAGTGTTTAATTGTGCTTTTACTAAATTTTGAAACATGTTTTATCTCATAAGAGATATAACTTCAATATTTGAGACCACTATGAAAAAAACAAAAAATTTTTTTGTTGGGGATAATGATGGGTAATGAAAAAAAATCAAAAATACAAAAGACTGCATTCGAATAAATGTTCTGTGATTTTTATTATGTAAAATAAACCCTAAGGCATCGAAAAAACATAGCGGCGTCGTTATTTGCATTGCAGCTGGCGCAAAAAACAATTTTTTTCTGTGTGAAGGTACAAAGGCTTTTTACATTTGTGAAACGCTTTGAAAGATATTAAATTATTGAATGAATGGACAATTGAACCTGAAATAGTTTTTTTAGTGTTTAATTGTGCTTTTACTAAATTTTGAAACAAGTTTTATCTCATAAGAGATATAACTTCAATATTTGAGACCACTGTGAAAAAAACAAAAAATTTTTTTGTTGGGGATAATGATGGGTAATGAAAAAAAATCAAAAATACAAAAGACTGCATTCGAAGAAATGTTCTGTTATTTCCTTTATGTAAAATACACCCTAAGGCATCGAAAAAACATAGCGGCGTCGTAATCCGCATTGAAGTCGGCGCAAAAAACAATTTTTTTCTGTGTAAAGATACAAAGGCTTTTTACATTTGTGAAACGCTTTGAAAGATATTAAATTATTGAATGAATGGACAATTGAACCTGAAATAATTTTTTCTGTGTTTAATTATGCTTTTGTTAAATTTTGGAACAAGTATTATCTCATAAGAGATATAACTTCAATATTTGAGACCACTGTGAAAAAAACAAAAAATTTTTATGTTGGGGATAATGATGGGTAATGAAAAAAAATCAAAAATACAAAAGACTGCATTCGAATAAATGTTCTGTGATTTTTATTATGTAAAATAAACCCTAAGGCATCGAAAAAACATAGCGGCGTCGTTATTTGCATTGCAGCTGGCGCAAAAAACAATTTTTTTCTGTGTGAAGGTACAAAGGCTTTTTACATTTGTGAAACGCTTTGAAAGATATCAAATTATTGAATGAATGGACAATTGAACCTGAAATAGTTTTTTTAGTGTTTAATTGTGCTTTTACTAAATTTTGAAACAAGTTTTATCTCATAAGAGATATAACATCAATATTTGAGACCACTGTGAAAAAAACAAAAAAATTTTATGTTGGGGATAATGATGGGTAATGAAAAAAAATCAAAAATACAAAAGACTGCATTCGAATAAATGTTCTGTGATTTTTATTATGTAAAATAAACCCTAAGGCATCGAAAAAACATAGCGGCGTCGTTATTTGCATTGCAGCTGGCGCAAAAAACAATTTTTTTCTGTGTGAAGGTACAAAGGCTTTTTACATTTGTGAAACGCTTTGAAAGATATTAAATTATTGAATGAATGGACAACTTAACCTGAAATAGTTTTTTTAGTGTTTAATTGTGCTTTTACTAAATTTTGAAACAAGTTTTATCTCATAAGAGATATAACTTCAATATTTGAGACCACTATGAAAAAAACAAAAAATTTTTTTGTTGGGGATAATGATGGGTAATGAAAAAAAATCAAAAATACAAAAGACTGCATTCGAATAAATGTTCTGTGATTTTCATTATGTAAAATAAACCCTAAGGCATCGAAAAAACATAGCGGCGTCGTTATCCGCATTGAAGTTGGCACAAAAAACATTTTTTTTCTGTGTAAAGGTACAAAGGCTTTTTACATTTGTGAAACGCTTTGAAAGATATTAAATTATTGAATGAATGGACAATTGAACCTGAAATAGTTTTTTTAGTGTTTAATTGTGCTTTTAATAAATTTTGAAACAAGTTTTATCTCATAAGAGATATAACATCAATATTTGAGACCACTGTGAAAAAAACAAAAAAATTTTATGTTGGGGATAATGATGGGTAATGAAAAAAAATCAAAAATACAAAAGACTGCATTCGAATAAATGTTCTGTGATTTTTATTATGTAAAATAAACCCTAAGGCATCGAAAAAACATAGCGGCGTCGTTATTTGCATTGCAGCTGGCGCAAAAAACAATTTTTTTCTGTGTGAAGGTACAAAGGCTTTTTACATTTGTGAAACGCTTTGAAAGATATTAAATTATTGAATGAATGGACAATTGAACCTGGAATAGTTTTTTTAGTGTTTAATTGTGCTTTTACTAAATTTTGAAACAAGTTTTATCTCATAAGAGATATAACTTCAATATTTGAGACCACTATGAAAAAAACAAAAAATTTTTTTGTTTTTTTCATAGTGGTAATGAAAAAAAATCAAAAATACAAAAGACTGCATTCGAATAAATGTTCTGTGATTTTCATTATGTAAAATAAACCCTAAGGCATCGAAAAAACATAGCGGCGTCGTTATCCGCATTGAAGCTGGCGCAAAAAACAATTTTTTTCTGTGTGAAGGTACAAAGGCTTTTTACATTTGTGAAACGCTTTGAAAGATATTAAATTATTGAATGAATGCACAATTGAACCTGAAATAGTTTTTTTAGTGTTTAATTGTGCTTTTAATAAATTTTGAAACAAATTTTATCTCATAAGAGATATAACTTTAATATTTGAGACCACTGTGAAAAAAACAAAAAATTTTTTTGTTGGGGATAATGATGGGTAATGAAAAAAAATCAAAAATACAAAAGACTGCATTCGAATAAATGTTCTGTGATTTTTATTATGTAAAATAAACCCTAAGGCATCGAAAAAACATAGCGGCGTCGTTATCCGCATTGAAGTTGGCACAAAAAACATTTTTTTTCTGTGTAAAGGTACAAAGGCTTTTTACATTTGTGAAACGCTTTGAAAGATATTAAATTATTGAATGAATGGACAATTGAACCTGAAATAGTTTTTTTAGTGTTTAATTGTGCTTTTAATAAATTTTGAAAGAAGTTTTATCTCATAAGAGATATAACATCAATATTTGAGACCACTGTGAAAAAAACAAAAAAATTTTATGTTGGGGATAATGATGGGTAATGAAAAAAAATCAAAAATACAAAAGACTGCATTCGAATAAATGTTCTGTGATTTTTATTATGTCAAATAAACCCTAAGGCATCGAAAAAACATAGCGGCGTCGTTATTTGCATTGCAGCTGGCGCAAAAAACAATTTTTTTCTGTGTGAAGGTACAAAGGCTTTTTACATTTGTGAAACGCTTTGAAAGATATTAAATTATTGAATGAATGGACAATTGAACCTGAAATAGTTTTTTTAGTGTTTAATTGTGCTTTTACTAAATTTTGAAACAAGTTTTATCTCATAAGAGATATAACTTCAATATTTGAGACCACTGTGAAAAAAACAAAAAATTTTTTTGTTGGGGATAATGATGGGTAATGAAAAAAAATCAAAAATACAAAAGACTGCATTCGAATAAATGTTCTGTGATTTTTATTATGTAAAATAAACCCTAAGGCATCGAAAAAACATAGCGGCGTCGATATTTGCATTGCAGCTGGCGCAAAAAACAATTTTTTTCTGTGTGAAGGTACAAAGGCTTTTTACATTTGTGAAACGCTTTGAAAGATATTAAATTATTGAATGAATGGACAATTGAACCTGAAATAGTTTTTTTAGTGTTTAATTGTGCTTTTACTAAATTTTGAAACAAGTTTTATCTCATAAGAGATATAACTTCAATATTTGAGACCACTGTGAAAAAAACAAAAAATTTTTCTGTTGGGGATAATGATGGGTAATGAAAAAAAATCAAAAATACAAAAGACTGCATTCAAATAAATGTTCTGTGATTTTCATTATGTAAAATAAACCCTAATGCATCGAAAAAACATAGCGGCGTCGTTATCCGCATTGCAGCTGGCGCAAAAAACAATTTTTTTCTGTGTGAAGGTACAAAGGCTTTTTACATTTGTGAAACGCTTTGAAAGATATTAAATTATTGAATGAATGGACAATTGAACCTGAAATAGTTTTTTTAGTGTTTAATTGTGCTTTTACTAAATTTTGAAACAAGTTTTATCTCATAAGAGATATAACTTCAATATTTGAGACCACTATGAAAAAAACAAAAAATTTTTTTGTTGGGGATAATGATGGGTAATGAAAAAAAATCAAAAATACAAAAGACTGCATTCGAATAAATGTTCTGTGATTTTTATTATGTAAAATAAACCCTAAGGCATCGAAAAAACATAGCGGCGTCGTTATCCGCATTGCAGCTGGCGCAAAAAACAATTTTTTTCTGTGTGAAGGTACAAAGGCTTTTTACATTTGTGAAACGCTTTGAAAGATATTAAATTATTGAATGAATGGACAATTGAACCTGAAATAGTTTTTTTAGTGTTTAATTGTGCTTTTACTAAATTTTGAAAAATGTTTTATCTCATAAGAGATATAACTTCAATATTTGAGACCACTGTGAAAAAAACAAAAAATTTTTTTGTTGGGGATAATGATGGGTAATGAAAAAAAATCAAAAATACAAAAGACTGCATTCGAATAAATGTTCTGTTATTTCCTTTATGTAAAATACACCCTTAGGCATCGAAAAAACATAGCGGCGTCGTTATCCGCATTGAAGCTAGCGCAAAAAACAATTTTTTTCTGTGTGAAGGTACAAAGGCTTTTTACATTTGTGAAACGCTTTGAAAGATATTAAATTATTGAATGAATGGACAATTGAACCTGAAATAGTTTTTTTAGTGTTTAATTGTGCTTTTACTAAATTTTGAAACAAGTTTTATCTCATAAGAGATATAACTTCAATATTTGAGACCACTGTGAAAAAAACAAAAAATTTTTTTGTTGGGGATAATGATGGGTAATGAAAAAAAATCAAAAATACAAAAGACTGCATTCGAAGAAATGTTCTGTTATTTCCTTTATGTAAAATACACCCTAAGGCATCGAAAAAACATAGCGGCGTCGTAATCCGCATTGAAGTCGGCGCAAAAAACAATTTTTTTCTGTGTAAAGATACAAAGGCTTTTTACATTTGTGAAACGCTTTGAAAGATATTAAATTATTGAATGAATGGACAATTGAACCTGAAATAATTTTTTCTGTGTTTAATTATGCTTTTGTTAAATTTTGGAACAAGTATTATCTCATAAGAGATATAACTTCAATATTTGAGACCACTGTGAAAAAAACAAAAAATTTTTATGTTGGGGATAATGATGGGTAATGAAAAAAAATCAAAAATACAAAAGACTGCATTCGAATAAATGTTCTGTGATTTTTATTATGTAAAATAAACCCTAAGGCATCGAAAAAACATAGCGGCGTCGTTATTTGCATTGCAGCTGGCGCAAAAAACAATTTTTTTCTGTGTGAAGGTACAAAGGCTTTTTACATTTGTGAAACGCTTTGAAAGATATCAAATTATTGAATGAATGGACAATTGAACCTGAAATAGTTTTTTTAGTGTTTAATTGTGCTTTTACTAAATTTTGAAACAAGTTTTATCTCATAAGAGATATAACATCAATATTTGAGACCACTGTGAAAAAAACAAAAAAATTTTATGTTGGGGATAATGATGGGTAATGAAAAAAAATCAAAAATACAAAAGACTGCATTCGAATAAATGTTCTGTGATTTTTATTATGTAAAATAAACCCTAAGGCATCGAAAAAACATAGCGGCGTCGTTATTTGCATTGCAGCTGGCGCAAAAAACAATTTTTTTCTGTGTGAAGGTACAAAGGCTTTTTACATTTGTGAAACGCTTTGAAAGATATTAAATTATTGAATGAATGGACAACTTAACCTGAAATAGTTTTTTTAGTGTTTAATTGTGCTTTTACTAAATTTTGAAACAAGTTTTATCTCATAAGAGATATAACTTCAATATTTGAGACCACTATGAAAAAAACAAAAAATTTTTTTGTTGGGGATAATGATGGGTAATGAAAAAAAATCAAAAATACAAAAGACTGCATTCGAATAAATGTTCTGTGATTTTCATTATGTAAAATAAACCCTAAGGCATCGAAAAAACATAGCGGCGTCGTTATCCGCATTGAAGTTGGCACAAAAAACATTTTTTTTCTGTGTAAAGGTACAAAGGCTTTTTACATTTGTGAAACGCTTTGAAAGATATTAAATTATTGAATGAATGGACAATTGAACCTGAAATAGTTTTTTTAGTGTTTAATTGTGCTTTTAATAAATTTTGAAACAAGTTTTATCTCATAAGAGATATAACATCAATATTTGAGACCACTGTGAAAAAAACAAAAAAATTTTATGTTGGGGATAATGATGGGTAATGAAAAAAAATCAAAAATACAAAAGACTGCATTCGAATAAATGTTCTGTGATTTTTATTATGTAAAATAAACCCTAAGGCATCGAAAAAACATAGCGGCGTCGTTATTTGCATTGCAGCTGGCGCAAAAAACAATTTTTTTCTGTGTGAAGGTACAAAGGCTTTTTACATTTGTGAAACGCTTTGAAAGATATTAAATTATTGAATGAATGGACAATTGAACCTGGAATAGTTTTTTTAGTGTTTAATTGTGCTTTTACTAAATTTTGAAACAAGTTTTATCTCATAAGAGATATAACTTCAATATTTGAGACCACTATGAAAAAAACAAAAAATTTTTTTGTTTTTTTCATAGTGGTAATGAAAAAAAATCAAAAATACAAAAGACTGCATTCGAATAAATGTTCTGTGATTTTCATTATGTAAAATAAACCCTAAGGCATCGAAAAAACATAGCGGCGTCGTTATCCGCATTGAAGCTGGCGCAAAAAACAATTTTTTTCTGTGTGAAGGTACAAAGGCTTTTTACATTTGTGAAACGCTTTGAAAGATATTAAATTATTGAATGAATGCACAATTGAACCTGAAATAGTTTTTTTAGTGTTTAATTGTGCTTTTAATAAATTTTGAAACAAATTTTATCTCATAAGAGATATAACTTTAATATTTGAGACCACTGTGAAAAAAACAAAAAATTTTTTTGTTGGGGATAATGATGGGTAATGAAAAAAAATCAAAAATACAAAAGACTGCATTCGAATAAATGTTCTGTGATTTTTATTATGTAAAATAAACCCTAAGGCATCGAAAAAACATAGCGGCGTCGTTATCCGCATTGAAGTTGGCACAAAAAACATTTTTTTTCTGTGTAAAGGTACAAAGGCTTTTTACATTTGTGAAACGCTTTGAAAGATATTAAATTATTGAATGAATGGACAATTGAACCTGAAATAGTTTTTTTAGTGTTTAATTGTGCTTTTAATAAATTTTGAAAGAAGTTTTATCTCATAAGAGATATAACATCAATATTTGAGACCACTGTGAAAAAAACAAAAAAATTTTATGTTGGGGATAATGATGGGTAATGAAAAAAAATCAAAAATACAAAAGACTGCATTCGAATAAATGTTCTGTGATTTTTATTATGTCAAATAAACCCTAAGGCATCGAAAAAACATAGCGGCGTCGTTATTTGCATTGCAGCTGGCGCAAAAAACAATTTTTTTCTGTGTGAAGGTACAAAGGCTTTTTACATTTGTGAAACGCTTTGAAAGATATTAAATTATTGAATGAATGGACAATTGAACCTGAAATAGTTTTTTTAGTGTTTAATTGTGCTTTTACTAAATTTTGAAACAAGTTTTATCTCATAAGAGATATAACTTCAATATTTGAGACCACTGTGAAAAAAACAAAAAATTTTTTTGTTGGGGATAATGATGGGTAATGAAAAAAAATCAAAAATACAAAAGACTGCATTCGAATAAATGTTCTGTGATTTTTATTATGTAAAATAAACCCTAAGGCATCGAAAAAACATAGCGGCGTCGATATTTGCATTGCAGCTGGCGCAAAAAACAATTTTTTTCTGTGTGAAGGTACAAAGGCTTTTTACATTTGTGAAACGCTTTGAAAGATATTAAATTATTGAATGAATGGACAATTGAACCTGAAATAGTTTTTTTAGTGTTTAATTGTGCTTTTACTAAATTTTGAAACAAGTTTTATCTCATAAGAGATATAACTTCAATATTTGAGACCACTGTGAAAAAAACAAAAAATTTTTTTGTTGGGGATAATGATGGGTAATGAAAAAAAATCAAAAATACAAAAGACTGCATTCAAATAAATGTTCTGTGATTTTCATTATGTAAAATAAACCCTAATGCATCGAAAAAACATAGCGGCGTCGTTATCCGCATTGCAGCTGGCGCAAAAAACAATTTTTTTCTGTGTGAAGGTACAAAGGCTTTTTACATTTGTGAAACGCTTTGAAAGATATTAAATTATTGAATGAATGGACAATTGAACCTGAAATAGTTTTTTTAGTGTTTAATTGTGCTTTTACTAAATTTTGAAACAAGTTTTATCTCATAAGAGATATAACTTCAATATTTGAGACCACTATGAAAAAAACAAAAAATTTTTTTGTTTTTTTCATAGTGGTAATGAAAAAAAATCAAAAATACAAAAGACTGCATTCGAATAAATGTTCTGTGATTTTCATTATGTAAAATAAACCCTAAGGCATCGAAAAAACATAGCGGCGTCGTTATCCGCATTGAAGCTGGCGCAAAAAACAATTTTTTTCTGTGTGAAGGTACAAAGGCTTTTTACATTTGTCAAACGCTCTGAAAGATATTTAATTATTGAATGAATGGACAATTGAACCTCAAATAGTTTTTTTAGTGTTTAATTGTGCTTTTACTAAATTTTGAAACAAGTTTTATCTCATAAGAGATATAACTTCAATATTTGAGACCACTGTGAAAAAAACAAAAAATTTTTTTGTTGGGGATAATGATGGGTAATGAAAAAAAATCAAAAATACAAAAGACTGCATTCAAATAAATGTTCTGTGATTTTCATTATGTAAAATAAACCCTAATGCATCGAAAAAACATAGCGGCGTCGTTATCCGCATTGCAGCTGGCGCAAAAAACAATTTTTTTCTGTGTGAAGGTACAAAGGCTTTTTACATTTGTGAAACGCTTTGAAAGATATTAAATTATTGAATGAATGGACAGTTGAACCTGAAATAGTTTTTTTAGTGTTTAATTGTGCTTTTACTAAATTTTGAAACAAGTTTTATCTCATAAGAGATATAACTTCAATATTTGAGACCACTATGAAAAAAACAAAAAATTTTTTTGTTTTTTTCATAGTGGTAATGAAAAAAAATCAAAAATACAAAAGACTGCATTCGAATAAATGTTCTGTGATTTTCATTATGTAAAATAAACCCTAAGGCATCGAAAAAACATAGCGGCGTCGTTATCCGCATTGCAGCTGGCGCAAAAAACAATTTTTTTCTGTGTGAAGGTACAAAGGCTTTTTACATTTGTGAAACGCTTTGAAAGATATTAAATTATTGAATGAATGCACAATTGAACCTGAAATAGTTTTTTTAGTGTTTAATTGTGCTTTTAATAAATTTTGAAACAAATTTTATCTCATAAGAGATATAACTTTAATATTTGAGACCACTGTGAAAAAAACAAAAAATTTTTATGTTGGGGATAATGATGGGTAATGAAAAAAAATCAAAAATACAAAAGACTGCATTCGAATAAATGTTCTGTGATTTTTATTACGTGAAATAAACCCTAAGGCATCGAAAAAACATAGCGGCGTCGTTATCCGCATTGAAGTTGGCACAAAAAACATTTTTTTTCTGTGTAAAGGTACAAAGGCTTTTTACATTTGTGAAACGCTTTGAAAGATATTAAATTATTGAATGAATGGACAATTGAACCTGAAATAGTTTTTTTAGTGTTTAATTGTGCTTTTACTAAATTTTGAAACAAGTTTTATCTCATAAGAGATATAACATCAATATTTGAGACCACTGTGAAAAAAACAAAAAACTTTTATGTTGGGGATAATGATGGGTAATGAAAAAAAATCAAAAATACAAAAGACTGCATTCGAATAAATGTTCTGTGATTTTTATTATGTAAAATAAACCCTAAGGCATCGAAAAAACATAGCGGCGTTGTTATTTGCATTGCAGCTGGCGCAAAAAACAATTTTTTTCTGTGTGAAGGTACAAAGGCTTTTTACATTTGTGAAACGCTTTGAAAGATATTAAATTATTGAATGAATGGACAATTGAACCTGAAATAGTTTTTTTAGTGTTTAATTGTGCTTTTACTAAATTTTGAAACAAGTTTTATCTCATAAGAGATATAACTTCAATATTTGAGACCACTATGAAAAAAACAAAAAATTTTTTTGTTGGGGATAATGATGGGTAATGAAAAAAAATCAAAAATACAAAAGACTGCATTCGAATAAATGTTCTGTGATTTTTATTATGTAAAATAAACCCTAAGGCATCGAAAAAACATAGCGGCGTCGTTACTTGCATTGCAGCTGGCGCAAAAAACAATTTTTTTCTGTGTGAAGGTACAAAGGCTTTTTACATTTGTGAAACGCTTTGAAAGATATTAAATTATTGAATGAATGGACAATTGAACATGAAATAGTTTTTTTAGTGTTTAATTGTGCTTTTACTAAATTTTGAAACAAGTTTTATCTCATAAGAGATATAACTTCAATATTTGAGACCACTATGAAAAAAACAAAAAATTTTTTTGTTGGGGATAATGATGGGTAATGAAAAAAAATCAAAAATACAAAAGACTGCATTCGAATAAATGTTCTGTGATTTTCATTATGTAAAATAAACCCTAAGGCATCGAAAAAACATAGCGGCGTCGTTATCCGCATTGAAGCTGGCGCAAAAAACAATTTTTTTCTGTGTAAAGGTACAAAGGCTTTTTACATTTGTGAAACGCTATGAAAGATATTAAATTATTGAATGAATGCACAATTAAACCTGAAATAGTTTTTTTAGTGTTTAATTGTGCTTTTAATAAATTTTGAAACAAGTTTTATCTCATAAGAGATATAACATCAATATTTGAGACCACTGTGAAAAAAACAAAAAAATTTTATGTTGGGGATAATGATGGGTAATGAAAAAAAATCAAAAATACAAAAGACTGCATTCGAATAAATGTTCTGTGATTTTTATTATGTAAAATAAACCCTAAGGCATCGAAAAAACATAGCGGCGTCGTTATTTGCATTGCAGCTGGCGCAAAAAACAATTTTTTTCTGTGTGAAGGTACAAAGGCTTTTTACATTTGTGAAACGCTTTGAAAGATATTAAATTATTGAATGAATGGACAATTGAACCTGAAATAGTTTTTTTAGTGTTTAATTGTGCTTTTACTAAATTTTGAAACAAGTTTTATCTCATAAGAGATATAACTTTAATATTTGAGACCACTGTGAAAAAAACAAAAAATTTTTTTGTTGGGGATAATGATGGGTAATGAAAAAAAATCAAAAATACAAAAGACTGCATTCGAATAAATGTTCTGTGATTTTCATTATGTAAAATAAACCCTAAGGCATCGAAAAAACATAGCGGCGTCGTTAACCGCATTGCAGCTGGCGCAAAAAACAATTTTTTTCTGTGTGAAGGTACAAAGGCTTTTTACATTTGTGAAACGCTTTGAAAGATATTAAATTATTGAATGAATGGACAATTGAACCTGAAATAGTTTTTTTAGTGTTTAATTGTGCTTTTACTAAATTTTGAAACAAGTTTTATCTCATAAGAGATATAACTTCAATATTTGAGACCACTGTGAAAAAAACAAAAAATTTTTTTGTTGGGGATAATGATGGGTAATGAAAAAAAATCAAAAATACAAAAGACTGCATTCAAATAAATGTTCTGTGATTTTCATTATGTAAAATAAACCCTAATGCATCGAAAAAACATAGCGGCGTCGTTATCCGCATTGCAGCTGGCGCAAAAAACAATTTTTTTCTGTGTGAAGGTACAAAGGCTTTTTACATTTGTGAAACGCTTTGAAAGATATTAAATTATTGAATGAATGGACAATTGAACCTGAAATAGTTTTTTTAGTGTTTAATTGTGCTTTTACTAAATTTTGAAACAAGTTTTATCTCATAAGAGATATAACATCAATATTTGAGACCACTGTGAAAAAAACAAAAAACTTTTATGTTGGGGATAATGATGGGTAATGAAAAAAAATCAAAAATACAAAAGACTGCATTCGAATAAATGTTCTGTGATTTTTATTATGTAAAATAAACCCTAAGGCATCGAAAAAACATAGCGGCGTTGTTATTTGCATTGCAGCTGGCGCAAAAAACAATTTTTTTCTGTGTGAAGGTACAAAGGCTTTTTACATTTGTGAAACGCTTTGAAAGATATTAAATTATTGAATGAATGGACAATTGAACCTGAAATAGTTTTTTTAGTGTTTAATTGTGCTTTTACTAAATTTTGAAACAAGTTTTATCTCATAAGAGATATAACTTCAATATTTGAGACCACTATGAAAAAAACAAAAAATTTTTTTGTTGGGGATAATGATGGGTAATGAAAAAAAATCAAAAATACAAAAGACTGCATTCGAATAAATGTTCTGTGATTTTTATTATGTAAAATAAACCCTAAGGCATCGAAAAAACATAGCGGCGTCGTTATTTGCATTGCAGCTGGCGCAAAAAACAATTTTTTTCTGTGTGAAGGTACAAAGGCTTTTTACATTTGTGAAACGCTTTGAAAGATATTAAATTATTGAATGAATGGACAATTGAACATGAAATAGTTTTTTTAGTGTTTAATTGTGCTTTTACTAAATTTTGAAACAAGTTTTATCTCATAAGAGATATAACTTCAATATTTGAGACCACTATGAAAAAAACAAGAAATTTTTTTGTTGGGGATAATGATGGGTAATGAAAAAAAATCAAAAATACAAAAGACTGCATTCGAATAAATGTTCTGTGATTTTCATTATGTAAAATAAACCCTAAGGCATCGAAAAAACATAGCGGCGTCGTTATCCGCATTGAAGCTGGCGCAAAAAACAATTTTTTTCTGTGTGAAGGTACAAAGGCTTTTTACATTTGTGAAACGCTATGAAAGATATTAAATTATTGAATGAATGCACAATTAAACCTGAAATAGTTTTTTTAGTGTTTAATTGTGCTTTTAATAAATTTTGAAACAAGTTTTATCTCATAAGAGATATAACATCAATATTTGAGACCACTGTGAAAAAAACAAAAAAATTTTATGTTGGGGATAATGATGGGTAATGAAAAAAAATCAAAAATACAAAAGACTGCATTCGAATAAATGTTCTGTGATTTTTATTATGTAAAATAAACCCTAAGGCATCGAAAAAACATAGCGGCGTCGTTATTTGCATTGCAGCTGGCGCAAAAAACAATTTTTTTCTGTGTGAAGGTACAAAGGCTTTTTACATTTGTGAAACGCTTTGAAAGATATAAAATTATTGAATGAATGGACAATTGAACCTGAAATAGTTTTTTTAGTGTTTAATTGTGCTTTTACTAAATTTTGAAACAAGTTTTATCTCATAAGAGATATAACTTTAATATTTGAGACCACTGTGAAAAAAACAAAAAATTTTTTTGTTGGGGATAATGATGGGTAATGAAAAAAAATCAAAAATACAAAAGACTGCATTCGAATAAATGTTCTGTGATTTTTATTATGTAAAATAAACCCTAAGGCATCGAAAAAACATAGCGGCGTCGTTAACCGCATTGCAGCTGGCGCAAAAAACAATTTTTTTCTGTGTGAAGGTACAAAGGCTTTTTACATTTGTGAAACGCTTTGAAAGATATTAAATTATTGAATGAATGGACAATTGAACCTGAAATAGTTTTTTTAGTGTTTAATTGTGCTTTTACTAAATTTTGAAACAAGTTTTATCTCATAAGAGATATAACTTCAATATTTGAGACCACTGTGAAAAAAACAAAAAATTTTTTTGTTGGGGATAATGATGGGTAATGAAAAAAAATCAAAAATACAAAAGACTGCATTCAAATAAATGTTCTGTGATTTTCATTATGTAAAATAAACCCTAATGCATCGAAAAAACATAGCGGCGTCGTTATCCGCATTGCAGCTGGCGCAAAAAACAATTTTTTTCTGTGTGAAGGTACAAAGGCTTTTTACATTTGTGAAACGCTTTGAAAGATATTAAATTATTGAATGAATGGACAATTGAACCTGAAATAGTTTTTTTAGTGTTTAATTGTGCTTTTACTAAATTTTGAAACAAGTTTTATCTCATAAGAGATATAACTTCAATATTTGAGACCACTATGAAAAAAACAAAAAATTTTTTTGTTTTTTTCATAGTGGTAATGAAAAAAAATCAAAAATACAAAAGACTGCATTCGAATAAATGTTCTGTGATTTTCATTATGTAAAATAAACCCTAAGGCATCGAAAAAACATAGCGGCGTCGTTATCCGCATTGAAGCTGGCGCAAAAAACAATTTTTTTCTGTGTGAAGGTACAAAGGCTTTTTACATTTGTCAAACGCTCTGAAAGATATTTAATTATTGAATGAATGGACAATTGAACCTGAAATAGTTTTTTTAGTGTTTAATTGTGCTTTTACTAAATTTTGAAACAAGTTTTATCTCATAAGAGATATAACTTCAATATTTGAGACCACTGTGAAAAAAACAAAAAATTTTTTTGTTGGGGATAATGATGGGTAATGAAAAAAAATCAAAAATACAAAAGACTGCATTCAAATAAATGTTCTGTGATTTTCATTATGTAAAATAAACCCTAATGCATCGAAAAAACATAGCGGCGTCGTTATCCGCATTGCAGCTGGCGCAAAAAACAATTTTTTTCTGTGTGAAGGTACAAAGGCTTTTTACATTTGTGAAACGCTTTGAAAGATATTAAATTATTGAATGAATGGACAATTGAACCTGAAATAGTTTTTTTAGTGTTTAATTGTGCTTTTACTATATTTTGAAACAAGTTTTATCTCATAAGAGATATAACTTCAATATTTGAGACCACTATGAAAAAAACAAAAAATTTTTTTGTTTTTTTCATAGTGGTAATGAAAAAAAATCAAAAATACAAAAGACTGCATTCGAATAAATGTTCTGTGATTTTCATTATGTAAAATAAACCCTGAGGCATCGAAAAAACATAGCGGCGTCGTTATCCGCATTGAAGCTGGCGCAAAAAACAATTTTTTTCTGTGTGAAGGTACAAAGGCTTTTTACATTTGTCAAACGCTCTGAAAGATATTTAATTATTGAATGAATGGACAATTGAACCTGAAATAGTTTTTTTAGTGTTAATTTGTGCTTTTACTAAATTTTGAAACAAGTTTTATCTCATAAGAGATATAACTTCAATATTTGAGACCACTGTGAAAAAAACAAAAAATTTTTTTGTTGGGGATAATGATGGGTAATGAAAAAAAATCAAAAATACAAAAGACTGCATTCAAATAAATGTTCTGTGATTTTCATTATGTAAAATAAACCCTAATGCATCGAAAAAACATAGCGGCGTCGTTATCCGCATTGCAGCTGGCGCAAAAAACAATTTTTTTCTGTGTGAAGGTACAAAGGCTTTTTACATTTGTGAAACGCTTTGAAAGATATTAAATTATTGAATGAATGGACAATTGAACCTGAAATAGTTTTTTTAGTGTTTAATTGTGCTTTTACTAAATTTTGAAACAAGTTTTATCTCATAAGAGATATAACTTCAATATTTGAGACCACTATGAAAAAAACAAAAAATTTTTTTGTTTTTTTCATAGTGGTAATGAAAAAAAATCAAAAATACAAAAGACTGCATTCGAATAAATGTTCTGTGATTTTCATTATGTAAAATAAACCCTAAGGCATCGAAAAAACATAGCGGCGTCGTTATCCGCATTGAAGCTGGCGCAAAAAACAATTTTTTTCTGTGTGAAGGTACAAAGGCTTTTTACATTTGTGAAACGCTTTGAAAGATATTAAATTATTGAATGAATGCACAATTGAACCTGAAATAGTTTTTTTAGTGTTTAATTGTGCTTTTAATAAATTTTGAAACAAATTTTATCTCATAAGAGATATAACTTTAATATTTGAGACCACTGTGAAAAAAACAGAAAATTTTTTTGTTGGGGATAATGATGGGTAATGAAAAAAAATCAAAAATACAAAAGACTGCATTCGAATAAATGTTCTGTGATTTTTAGTACGTGAAATAAACCCTAAGGCATCGAAAAAACATAGCGGCGTCGTTATCCGCATTGAAGTTGGCACAAAAAACATTTTTTTTCTGTGTAAAGGTACAAAGGCTTTTTACATTTGTGAAACGCTTTGAAAGACATTAAATTATTGAATGAATGGACAATTGAACCTGAAATAGTTTTTTTAGTGTTTAATTGTGCTTTTACTAAATTTTGAAACAAGTTTTATCTCATAAGAGATATAACTTCAATATTTGAGACCACTATGAAAAAAACAAAAAATTTTTTTGTTGGGGATAATGATGGGTAATGAAAAAAAATCAAAAATACAAAAGACTGCATTCGAATAAATGTTCTGTGATTTTTATTATGTAAAATAAACCCTAAGGCATCGAAAAAACATAGCGGCGTCGTTATCCGCATTGCAGCTGGCGCTAAAAACAATTTTTTTCTGTGTGAAGGTACAAAGGCTTTTTACATTTGTGAAACGCTTTGAAAGATATTAAATTATTGAATGAATGGACAATTGAACCTGAAATAGTTTTTTTAGTGTTTAATTGTGCTTTTACTAAATTTTGAAACAAGTTTTATCTCATAAGAGATATAACTTCAATATTTGAGACCACTATGAAAAAAAGAAAAAATTTTTTTGTTGGGGATAATGATGGGTAATGAAAAAAAATCAAAAATACAAAAGACTGCATTCGAATAAATGTTCTGTGATTTTTATTATGTAAAATAAACCCTAAGGCATCGAAAAAACATAGCGGCGTCGTTATTTGCATTGCAGCTGGCGCAAAAAACAATTTTTTTCTGTGTGAAGGTACAAAGGCTTTTTACATTTGTGAAACGCTTTGAAAGATATTAAATTATTGAATGAATGGACAATTGAACATGAAATAGTTTTTTTAGTGTTTAATTGTGCTTTTACTAAATTTTGAAACAAGGTTTATCTCATAAGAGATATAACTTCAATATTTGAGACCACTATGAAAAAAACAAAAAATTTTTTTGTTGGGGATAATGATGGGTAATGAAAAAAAATCAAAAATACAAAAGACTGCATTCGAATAAATGTTCTGTGATTTTTATTATGTAAAATAAACCCTAAGGCATCGAAAAAACATAGCGGCGTCGTTATCCGCATTGAAGCTGGCGCAAAAAACAATTTTTTTCTGTGTGAAGGTACAAAGGCTTTTTACATTTGTGAAACGCTTTGAAAGATATTAAATTATTGAATGAATGCACAATTAAACCTGAAATAGTTTTTTTAGTGTTTAATTGTGCTTTTAATAAATTTTGAAACAAGTTTTATCTCATAAGAGATATAACATCAATATTTGAGACCACTGTGAAAAAAACAAAAAAATTTTATGTTGGGGATAATGATGGGTAATGAAAAAAAATCAAAAATACAAAAGACTGCATTCGAATAAATGTTCTGTGATTTTTATTATGTAAAATAAACCCTAAGGCATCGAAAAAACATAGCGGCGTCGTTATTTGCATTGCAGCTGGCGCAAAAAACAATTTTTTTCTGTGTGAAGGTACAAAGGCTTTTTACATTTGTGAAACGCTTTGAAAGATATTAAATTATTGAATGAATGGACAATTGAACCTGAAATAGTTTTTTTAGTGTTTAATTGTGCTTTTACTAAATTTTGAAACAAGTTTTATCTCATAAGAGATATAACTTTAATATTTGAGACCACTGTGAAAAAAACAAAAAATTTTTTTGTTGGGGATAATGATGGGTAATGAAAAAAAATCAAAAATACAAAAGACTGCATTCGAATAAATGTTCTGTGATTTTTATTATGTAAAATAAACCCTAAGGCATCGAAAAAACATAGCGGCGTTGTTATTTGCATTGCAGCTGGCGCAAAAAACAATTTTTTTCTGTGTGAAGGTACAAAGGCTTTTTACATTTGTGAAACGCTTTGAAAGATATTAAATTATTGAATGAATGCACAATTGAACCTGAAATAGTTTTTTTAGTGTTTAATTGTGCTTTTAATAAATTTTGAAACAAGTTTTATCTCATAAGAGATATAACATCAATATTTGAGACCACTGTGAAAAAAACAAAAAAATTTTATGTTGGGGATAATGATGGGTAATGAAAAAAAATCAAAAATACAAAAGACTGCATTCGAATAAATGTTCTGTGATTTTCATTATGTAAAATAAACCCTAAGGCATCGAAAAAACATAGCGGCGTCGTTATCCGCATTATAGCTGGCGCAAAAAACAATTTTTTTCTGTGTGAAGGTACAAAGGCTTTTTACATTTGTGAAACGCTTTGAAAGATATTAAATTATTGAATGAATGCACAATTGAACCTGAAATAGTTTTTTTAGTGTTTAATTGTGCTTTTAATAAATTTTGAAACAAGTTTTATCTCATAAGAGATATAACATCAATATTTGAGACCACTGTGAAAAAAACAAAAAAATTTTATGTTGGGGATAATGATGGGTAATGAAAAAAAATCAAAAATACAAAAGACTGCATTCGAATAAATGTTCTGTGATTTTTATTATGTAAAATAAACCCTAAGGCATCGAAAAAACATAGCGGCGTCGTTATCCGCATTGAAGCTGGCGCAAAAAACAATTTTTTTCTGTGTGAAGGTACAAAGGCTTTTTACATTTGTGAAACGCTTTGAAAGATATTAAATTATTGAATGAATGGACAATTGAACCTGAAATAGTTTATTTAGTGTTTAAATGTGCTTTTAATAAATTTTGAAACAAGTTTTATCTCATAAGAGATATAACATCAATATTTGAGACCACTGTGAAAAAAACAAAAAAATTTTATGTTGGGGATAATGATGGGTAATGAAAAAAAATCAAAAATACGAAAGACTGCATTCGAATAAATGTTCTGTGATTTTTATTATGTAAAATAAACCCTAAGGCATCGAAAAAACATAGCGGCGTCGTTATTTGCATTGCAGCTGGCGCAAAAAACAATTTTTTTCTGTGTGAAGGTACAAAGGCTTTTTACATTTGTGAAACGCTTTGAAAGATATTAAATTATTGAATGAATGGACAATTGAACCTAAAATTGTTTTTTTAGTGTTTAATTGTGCTTTTACTAAATTTTGAAACAAGTTTTATCTCATAAGAGATATAACTTTAATATTTGAGACCACTGTGAAAAAAACAAAAAATTTTTTTGTTGGGGATAATGATGGGTAATGAAAAAAAATCAAAAATACAAAAGACTGCATTCGAATAAATGTTCTGTGATTTTCATTATGTAAAATAAACCCTAAGGCATCGAAAAAACATAGCGGCGTCGTTATCCGCATTGAAGTTGGCACAAAAAACATTTTTTTTCTGTGTAAAGGTACAAAGGCTTTTTACATTTGTGAAACGCTTTGAAAGATATTAAATTATTGAATGAATGGACAATTGAACCTGAAATAGTTTTTTTAGTGTTTAATTGTGCTTTTACTAAATTTTGAAACAAGTTTTATCTCATAAGAGATATAACTTCAATATTTGAGACCACTATGAAAAAAACAAAAAATTTTTTTGTTGGGGATAATGATGGGTAATGAAAAAAAATCAAAAATACAAAAGACTGCATTCGAATAAATGTTCTGTGATTTTCATTATGTAAAATAAACCCTAAGGCATCGAAAAAACATAGCGGCGTCGTTACCCGCATTGAAGCTGGCGCAAAAAACAATTTTTTTCTGTGTGAATGTACAAAGGCTTTTTACATTTGTGAAACGCTTTGAAAGATATTAAATTATTAAACGAATTGACAATTGAACCTGAAATAGTTTTTGTAGTGTTTAATTGTGCTTTTAATAAATTTTGAAAAAAGTTTTATCTCATAAGAGATATAACTTCAATGTTTGAGACCACTATGAAAAAAACAAAAAATTTTTTTGTTGGGGATAATGATGGGTAATGAAAAAAAATCAAAAATACAAAAGACTGCATTCGAATAAATGTTCTGTGATTTTTATTATGTAAAATAAACCCTAAGGCATCGAAAAAACATAGCGGCGTCGTTATTTGCATTGCAGCTGGCGCAAAAAACAATTTTTTTCTGTGTGAAGGTACAAAGGCTTTTTACATTTGTGAAACGCTTTGAAAGATATTAAATTATTGAATGAACGGACAATTGAACCTGAAATAGTTTTTGTAGTGTTTAATTGTGCTTTTACTAAATTTTGAAACAAGGTTTATCTCATAAGAGATATAACTTCAATATTTGAGACCACTATGAAAAAAACAAAAAATTTTTTTGTTGGGGATAATGATGGGTAATGAAAAAAAATCAAAAATACAAAAGACTGCATTCGAATAAATGTTCTGTGATTTTTATTATGTAAAATAAACCCTAAGGCATCGAAAAAACATAGCGGCGTCGTTATCCGCATTGAAGCTGGCGCAAAAAACAATTTTTTTCTGTGTGAAGGTACAAAGGCTTTTTACATTTGTGAAACGCTTTGAAAGATATTAAATTATTGAATGAATGCACAATTAAACCTGAAATAGTTTTTTTAGTGTTTAATTGTGCTTTTAATAAATTTTGAAACAAGTTTTATCTCATAAGAGATATAACATCAATATTTGAGACCACTGTGAAAAAAACAAAAAAATTTTATGTTGGGGATAATGATGGGTAATGAAAAAAAATCAAAAATACAAAAGACTGCATTCGAATAAATGTTCTGTGATTTTTATTATGTAAAATAAACCCTAAGGCATCGAAAAAACATAGCGGCGTCGTTATTTGCATTGCAGCTGGCGCAAAAAACAATTTTTTTCTGTGTGAAGGTACAAAGGCTTTTTACATTTGTGAAACGCTTTGAAAGATATTAAATTATTGAATGAATGGACAATTGAACCTGAAATAGTTTTTTTAGTGTTTAATTGTGCTTTTACTAAATTTTGAAACAAGTTTTATCTCATAAGAGATATAACTTCAATATTTGAGACCACTATGAAAAAAACAAAAAATTTTTTTGTTGGGGATAATGATGGGTAATGAAAAAAAATCAAAAATACAAAAGACTGCATTCGAATAAATGTTCTGTGATTCTCATTATGTAAAATAAACCCTAAGGCATCGAAAAAACATAGCGGCGTCGTTATCCGCATTGCAGCTGGCGCAAAAAACAATTTTTTTCTGTGTGAAGGTACAAAGGCTTTTTACATTTGTGAAACGCTTTGAAAGATATCATATTATTGAATGAATGCACAATTGAACCTGAAATAGTTTTTTTAGTGTTTAATTGTGCTTTTAATAAATTTTGAAACAAGTTTTATCTCATAAGAGATATAACTTCAATATTTGAGACCACTATGAAAAAAACAAAAAATTTTTTTGTTGGGGATAATGATGGGTAATGAAAAAAAATCAAAAATACAAAAGACTGCATTCGAATAAATGTTCTGTGATTCTCATTATGTAAAATAAACCCTAAGGCATCGAAAAAACATAGCGGCGTCGTTATCCGCATTGCAGCTGGCGCAAAAAACAATTTTTTTCTGTGTGAAGGTACAAAGGCTTTTTACATTTGTGAAACGCTTTGAAAGATATCATATTATTGAATGAATGCACAATTGAACCTGAAATAGTTTTTTTAGTGTTTAATTGTGCTTTTACTAAATTTTGAAACAAGTTTTATCTCATAAGAGATATAACTTCAATATTTGAGACCACTATGAAAAAAACAAAAAATTTTTTTGTTGGGGATAATGATGGGTAATGAAAAAAAATCAAAAATACAAAAGACTGCATTCGAATAAATGTTCTGTGATTCTCATTATGTAAAATAAACCCTAAGGCATCGAAAAAACATAGCGGCGTCGTTATCCGCATTGCAGCTGGCGCAAAAAACAATTTTTTTCTGTGTGAAGGTACAAAGGCTTTTTACATTTGTGAAACGCCTTGAAAGATATTAAATTATTGAATGAATGGACAATTGAACCTGAAATAGTTTTTTTAGTGTTTAATAGTGCTTTTAATAAATTTTGAAACAGATTTTATCTCATAAGAGATATAACTTCAATATTTAAATCAATTGTTTAATAAACATAAAAATTTTATGTTGGGGATAATGATGGGTAATGAAAAAAAATCAAAAATACAAAAGACTGCATTCGAATAAATGTTCTGTGATTTTCATTATGTAAAATAAACCCTAAGGCATCGAAAAAACATAGCGGCGTCGTTACCCGCATTGAAGCTGGCGCAAAAAACAATTTTTTTCTGTGTGAAGGTACAAAGGCTTTTTACATTTGTGAAACGCTTTGAAAGATATTAAATTATTGAATGAATGGACAATTGAACCTGAAATAGTTTTTTTAGTGTTTAATTGTGCTTTTACTAAATTTTGAAACAAGTTTTATCTCATAAGAGATATAACATCAATATTTGAGACCACTGTGAAAAAAACAAAAAAATTTTATGTTGGGGATAATGATGGGTAATGAAAAAAAATCAAAAATACAAAAGACTGCATTCGAATAAATGTTCTGTTATTTCCTTTATGTAAAATACACCCTAAGGCATCGAAAAAACATAGCGGCGTCGTTATCCGCATTGAAGCTGGCGCAAAAAACAATTTTTTTCTGTGTAAAGGTACAAAGGCTTTTTACATTTGTGAAACGCCTTGAAAGATATTAAATTATTGAATGAATGGACAATTGAACCTGAAATAGTTTTTTTAGTGTTTAATAGTGCTTTTAATAAATTTTGAAACAGATTTTATCTCATAAGAGATATAACTTCAATATTTAAATCAATTGTTTAATAAACATAAAACTTTTATGTTGGGGATAATGACAGGTAATGAAAAAAAATCAAAAATACAAAAGACTGCATTCGAATAAATGTTCTGTGATTTTCATTATGTAAAATAAACCCTAAGGCATCGAAAAAACATAGCGGCGTCGTTACCCGCATTGAAGTTGGCACAAAAAACAATTTTTTTCTGTGTAAAGGTACAAAGGCTTTTTACATTTGTGAAACGCTTTGAAAGATATTAAATTATTGAATGAATGGACAATTGAACCTGAAATAGTTTTTTTAGTGTTTAATTGTGCTTTTAATAAATTTTGAAACAAGTTTTATCTCATAAGAGATATAACATCAATATTTGAGACCACTGTGAAAAAAACAAAAAAATTTTATGTTGGGGATAATGATGGGTAATGAAAAAAAATCAAAAATACAAAAGACTGCATTCGAATAAATGTTCTGTTATTTCCTTTATGTAAAATACACCCTAAGGCATCGAAAAAACATAGCGGCGTCGTTATCCGCTTTGAAGCTGGCGCAAAAAACAATTTTTTTCTGTGTAAAGGTACAAAGGCTTTTTACATTTGTGAAACGCCTTGAAAGATATTAAATTATTGAATGAATGGACAATTGAACCTGAAATAGTTTTTTTAGTGTTTAATAGTGCTTTAAATAAATTTTGAAACAGATTTTATCTCATAAGAGATATAACTTCAATATTTAAATCAATTGTTTAATAAACATAAAACTTTTATGTTGGGGATAATGACAGGTAATGAAAAAAAATCAAAAATACAAAAGACTGCATTCGAATAAATGTTCTGTTATTTTCATTATGTAAAATAAACCTTAAGGCATCGAAAAAACATAGCGGCGTCGTTATCCGCATTGAAGTTGTCACAAAAAACATTTTTTTTTCTGTGTGAAGGTACAAAGGCTTTTTACATTTGTGAAACGCTTTGAAAGATATTAAATTATTGAATGAATGGACAATTGAACCTGAAATAGTTTTTTTAGTGTTTGATTGTGCTTTTAGTAAATTTTGAAACAAGTTTTATCTCATAAGAGATATAACTTCAATATTTAAATCAACTGTTTAATAAACAAACAATTTTTTTGTTGGGGATAATGATGGGTAATGAAAAAAAATCAAAAAAAAAGGGACTGCATTCGAATAAACGTTATGTGATTTTCATTTTGTAAAATAAACCCTAAGGCATCGAAAAAACATAGCGGCGTCGTTATCCGCATTGAAGTTGGCACAAAAAACATTTTTTTTCTGTGTAAAGGTACAAAGGCTTTTTACATTTGTGAAACGCTTTGAAAGATATTAAATTATTGAATGAATGGACAATTGAACCTGAAATAGTTTTTTAAGTGTTTAATAGTGCTTTTAATAAATTTTGAAACAGATTTTATCTCATAAGAGATATAACTTCAATATTTGAGACCACTGTGAAAAAAACAAAAAATTTTTTTGTTGGGGATAATGATGGGTAATGAAAAAAAATCAAAAATACAAAAGACTGCATTCGAATAAATGTTCTGTGATTTTTATTATGTAAAATAAACCCTAAGGCATCGAAAAAACATAGCGGCGTCGTTATCCGCATTGAAGTTGGCACAAAAAACAATTTTTTTCTGTGAAAAGGTACAAAGGCTTTTTACATTTGTGAAACGCTTTGAAAGATATTAAATTATTGAATGAATGGACAATTGAACCTGAAATAGTTTTTTTAGTGTTTAATTGTGCTTTTAATAAATTTTGAAACAAGTTTTATCTCATAAGAGATATAACTTCAATATTTGAGACCACTGTGAAAAAAACAAAAAATTTTTATGTTGGGGATAATGATAGGTAATGAAAAAAAATCAAAAATACAAAATACTGCATTCGAAGAAATGTTCTGTGATTTTTATTATGTAAAATAAACCCTAAGGCATCGAAAAAACATAGCGGCGTCGTTATCCGCATTGAAGTTGGCACAAAAAACAATTTTTTTCTGTGAAAAGGTACAAAGGCTTTTTACATTTGTGAAACGCTTTGAAAGATATTAAATTATTGAATGAATGGACAATTGAACCTGAAATAGTTTTTTTAGTGTTTAATTGTGCTTTTTATAAATTTTGTAACAAGTTTTATCTCATAAGAGATATAACTTCAATATTTGAGACCACTGAGAAAAAAACAAAAAATTTTTTTGTTGGGGATAATGATAGGTAATGAAAAAAAATCAAAAATACAAAAAACTGCATTCGAAGAAATGTCCTGTTATTTTTTTTATGTAAAATACACCCTAAGGCAACGAAAAAACATAGCGGCGTCGTTATCCGCATTGAAGTTGTCACAAAAAACATTTTTTTTCTGTGGAAAGATACAAAGGCTTTTTACATTTGTGAAACGCTTTGAAAGATATTAAATTATTGAATGAATGGACAATTGAACCTGAAATAGTTTTTTTAGTGTTTAATTGTGCTTTTTATAAATTTTGAAACAAGTTTTATCTCATAAGAGATATAACTTCAATATTTAAATCAATTGTTTAATAAACAAAAAACTTTTATGTTGGGGATAATGATAGGTAATGGAAAAAAATCAAAAATACAAAAGGCTGCATTCGAAGAAATGTCCTGTGATTTTCATTATGTAAAATAAAACCTAAGGCATCGAAAAAACATAGCGTTACTAAAAGCCGCATTAAAGCTGGCGCAAAAAACAATTTTTTTCTGTGTGAATGTACAAAGGCTTTTTACATTTGTGAAACGCTTTGAAAGATATTAAATTATTGAATGAATGGACAATTGAACCTGAAATAGTTTTTTTAGTGTTTTATTGTGCTTTTTATAAATTTTGATACAAGTTTTATCTCATAAGAGATATAACTTCAATATTTAAATCAATTGTTTAATAAACAAAAAACTTTTATGTTGGGGATAATGATAGGTAATGGAAAAAAATCAAAAATACAAAAGGCTGCATTCGTAGAAATGTCCTGTGATTTTCATTATGTTAAATAAACCCTAAGGCATCGAAAAAACATAGCGTTACTAAAAGCCGCATTAAAGCTGGCGCAAAAAACAATTTTTTTCTGTGTGAATGTACAAAGGCTTTTTACATTTGTGAAACGCTTTGAAAGATATTAAATTATTGAATGAATGGACAATTGAACCTGAAATAGTTTTTTTAGTGTTTAATTGTGCTTTTTATAAATTTTGATACAAGTTTTATCTCATAAGAGATATAACTTCAATATTTAAATCAATTGTTTAATAAACAAAAAACTTATATGTTGGGGATAATGATAGGTAATGAAAAAAAATCAATAATACAAAAGGCTGCATTCGAATAAATGTTCTGTGATTTTCATTATGTAAAATAAACCCTAAGGCATCGAAAAAACATAGCGGCGTCGTTATCCGCATTGAAGTTGTCACAAAAAACATTTTTTTTCTGTGGAAAGGTACAAAGGCTTTTTACATTTGTGAAACGCTTTGAAAGATATTAAATTATTGAATGAATGGACAATTGAACCTGAAATAGTTTTTTTAGTGTTAAATTGTGCTTTTAATAAATTTTGTAACAAGTTTTATCTCATAAGAGATATAACTTCAATATTTGAGACCACTGAGAAAAAAACAAAAAATTTTTTTGTTGGGGATAATGATAGGTAATGAAAAAAAATCAAAAATACAAAAAACTGCATTCGAAGAAATGTCCTGTTATTTTTTTTATGTAAAATACACCCTAAGGCATCGAAAAAACATAGCGGCGTCGTTATCCGCATTGAAGTTGTCACAAAAAACATTTTTTTTCTGTGGAAAGGTACAAAGGCTTTTTACATTTGTGAAACGCTTTGAAAGATATTAAATTATTGAATGAATGGACAATTGAACCTGAAATAGTTTTTTTAGTGTTTAATTGTGCTTTTTATAAATTTTGAAACAAGTTTTATCTCATAAGAGATATAACTTCAATATTTAAATCAATTGTTTAATAAACAAAAAACTTTTATGTTGGGGATAATGATAGGTAATGGAAAAAAATCAAAAATACAAAAGGCTGCATTCGAAGAAATGTCCTGTGATTTTCATTATGTAAAATAAAACCTAAGGCATCGAAAAAACATAGCGTTACTAAAAGCCGCATTAAAGCTGGCGCAAAAAACAATTTTTTTCTGTGTGAATGTACAAAGGCTTTTTACATTTGTGAAACGCTTTGAAAGATATTAAATTATTGAATGAATGGACAATTGAACCTGAAATAGTTTTTTTAGTGTTTAATTGTGCTTTTTATAAATTTTGATACAAGTTTTATCTCATAAGAGATATAACTTCAATATTTAAATCAATTGTTTAATAAACAAAAAACTTTTATGTTGGGGATAATGATAGGTAATGGAAAAAAATCAAAAATACAAAAGGCTGCATTCGTAGAAATGTCCTGTGATTTTCATTATGTTAAATAAACCCTAAGGCATCGAAAAAACATAGCGTTACTAAAAGCCGCATTAAAGCTGGCGCAAAAAACAATTTTTTTCTGTGTGAATGTACAAAGGCTTTTTACATTTGTGAAACGCTTTGAAAGATATTAAATTATTGAATGGATGGACAATTGAACCTGAAATAGTTTTTTTAGTGTTTAATTGTGCTTTTTATAAATTTTGATACAAGTTTTATCTCATAAGAGATATAACTTCAATATTTAAATCAATTGTTTAATAAACAAAAAACTTTTATGTTGGGGATAATGATAGGTAATGAAAAAAAATCAAAAATACAAAAGACTGCATTCGAAGAAATGTCCTGTGATTTTCATTATGTAAAATTAACCCTAAGGCATCGAAAAAACATAGCGTTACCGAAAGCCGCATTAAAGCTGGCGCAAAAAACAATTTTTTTCTGTGTGAAGGTACAAAGGCTTTTTACATTTGTGAAACGCTTTGAAAGATATTAAACAATTGAATAAATGGACAATTGAACCTGATATAGTTTTTTTAGTGTTTAATTTTGCTTTTAATAAATTTTGATACAAGTTTTATCTCATAAGAGATATAACTTCAATATTTAAATCAATTGTTTAATAAACAAAAAACTTTTATGTTGGGGATAATGATAGGTAATGAAAAAAAATCAATAATACAAAAGGCTGCATTCGAATAAATGTTCTGTGATTTTCATTATGTAAAATAAACCCTAAGGCATCGAAAAAACATAGCGGCGTCGTTATCCGCATTGAAGTTGTCACAAAAAACATTTTTTTTCTGTGGAAAGGTACAAAGGCTTTTTACATTTGTGAAACGCTTTGAAAGATATTAAATTATTGAATGAATGGACAATTGAACCAAAAATAGTTTTTTTAGTGTTTAATTGTGCTTTTTATAAATTTTGAAACAAGTTTTATCTCATAAGAGATATAACTTCAATATTTAAATCAATTGTTTAAAAAACAAAAAACTTTTATGTTATGAATAATGATAGGTAATGAAAAAAAATCAAAAATACAAAAGACTGCATTCGAAGAAATGTCCTGTGATTTTCATTATGTAATATAAATCCTAAGGCATCGAAAAAACATAGCGTTACTAAAAGCCGCATTAAAGCTGGCGCAAAAAACAATTTTTTTCTGTGTGAAGGTACAAAGGCTTTTTACATTTGTGAAACGCTTTGAAAGATATTAAATTATTGAATGAATGGACAATTGAACCTGAAATAATTTTTTCTGTGTTTAATTATGCTTTTAATAAATTTTGAAACTAGTATTATCATTTAAAATTATATTACCTCATCATTTAAGACCACTGAGTAAAACAGATAAATTTTATTTGTTTTTTCAAAAACTAATATTTTTTATCCGTTTTACCTATGGCCCACAATTAGACCTGAAATAATTATTTCTGTGTTAAATTATGCTTTTAATAAATTTTGAAACCAGTATTATCATTTAAAATGATATTACATCAATATTTAAGACCACTGAGTAAAACAGATAAATTTTATTTGTTTTTTCAATAACTAATATTTTTTATCAGTTTTACCTATGGCTTACAATTAGACCTGAAATAATTATTTCTGTGTAAAATAATGCTTTTAATAAATTTTGAAACTAGTATTATTATTGAAAATGATATTACTTCAATATTTGAGCCCTCTGAGAAAAACGGATAAATTTTATTTGTTTTTTCAAAAACAAAAAATTTTTATCCGTTTTACCTATGGCCTACAATTAGACCTGAAATAATTATTTCTGTGTAAAATAATGCTTTTAATAAATTTTGAAACTAGTATTTTCATTTAAAATGATATTACTTCAATATTTAAGACCATTGAGTAAAACAGATAAATTTTATTTGTTTTTTCAAAAACAAATATTTTTTATCCGTTTTACCTATGGCCTACAATTAGGCCTGAAATAATTATTTCTGTGTTAAATTATGCTTTTAATAAATTTTGAAACTAGTAATATCATTTAAAATGATATTACTTCAATTTTTGAGCCCCCCGTGAAAAACGGATAAATTTTATTTGTTTTTTCAAAAACAAATAATTTTTATCCGTTTTACCTATGGCCTACAATTAGACCTGAAATAATTATTTCTGTGTAAAATAATGCTTTTAATAAATTTTGAAACTAGTATTTTCATTTAAAATGATATTACTTCAATTTTTGAGCCCCCCGTGAAAAACGGATAAATTTTATTTGTTTTTTCAAAAACAAATATTTTTTATCCGTTTTACCTATGGCCTACAATTAGACCTGAAATAATCATTTCTGTGTTAAATTATGCTTTTAATAAATTTTGAAACTAATATTTTCATTTAAAATGATATTACTTCAATATTTAAGACCATTGAGTAAAACAGATAAATTTTATTTGTTTTTTCAATAACTAATATTTTTTATCAGTTTTACCTATGGCTTACAATTAGACCTGAAATAATTATTTCTGTGTTAAGTTATGCTTTTAATAAATTTTGAAACCAGTATTATTATTGAAAATGATATTACTTCAATATTTGAGCCCTCTGAGAAAAACGGATAAATTTTATTTGTTTTTTCAAAAACAAATAATTTTTATCCGTTTTACCTATGGCATACAATTAGACCTGAAATAATTATTTCTGTGTAAAATAATGCTTTTAATAAATTTTGAAACTAGTATTTTCATTTAAAATGATATTACTTCAATATTTAAGACCATTGAGTAAAACAGATAAATTTTATTTGTTTTTTCAAAAACAAATATTTTTTATCCGTTTTACCTATGGCCTACAATTAGACCTGAAATAATTATTTCTGTGTTAAATTATGCTTTTAATAAATTTTGAAACTAGTAATATCATTTAAAATGATATTACTTCAATTTTTGAGCCCCCCGTGAAAAACGGATAAATTTTATTTGTTTTTTCAAAAACAAATATTTCTTATCCGTTTTACCTATGGCCTACAATTAGACCTGAAATAATTATTTCTGTGTTAAATTATGCTTTTAATAAATTTTGAAACTAGTATTATTATTGAAAATGATATTACTTCAATATTTGAGCCCCCTGAGAAAAACGGATAAATTTTATTTGTTTTTTCAAAAACAAATAATTTTTATCCGTTTTACCTATGGCATACAATTAGACCTGAAATAATTATTTCTGTGTAAAATAATGCTTTTAATAAATTTTGAAACTAGTATTATCATTTAAAATGATATTAATTCAATATTTAAGACCATTGAGTAAAACAGATAAATTTTATTTGTTTTTTCAAAAACAAATATTTTTTATCCGTTTTACCTATGGCCTACAAGTAGACCTGAAATAACTATTTCTGTGTTAAATTATGCTTTTAATAAATTTTGAAACTAGTATTATTATTGAAAATGATATTACTTCAATATTTGAGCCCCCTGAGAAAAACGGATAAAAATTATTTGTTTTTGAAAAAACAAATAACTTTTATCCGTTTTACCTATGGCATACAATATAACCTGAAATGATTATTTCTGTGTAAAAAAAAACTAGTATTATTATTGAAAATGATATTACTTCAATATTTGAGCCCCCCGTGAAAAACGGATAAAAATTATTTGTTTTTTCAAAAACAAATAACTTTTATCCGTTTTACCTATGGCCTACAATTAGACCTGAAATAATTTTTTCTGTGTTAAATTATGCTTTTAATAAATTTTGAAACTAGTATAATTATTGAAAATGATATTACTTCAATATTTGAGCCCCCTGAGAAAAACGGATAAATTTTATTTGTTTTTTCAAAAACAAATAATTTTTATCCGTTTTACCTATGGCCTACAATTAGACCTGAAATAATTATTTCTGTGTAAAATAATGCTTTTAATAAATTTTGAAACTAGTATTTTCATTTAAAATGATATTGCTTCAATATTTAAGACCATTGAGTAAAACAGATAAATTTTATTTGTTTTTTCAAAAACAAATATTTTTTATCCGTTTTACCTATGGCATACAATTAGACCTGAAATAATTATTTCTGTGTTAGATTATGCTTTTAATAAATTTTGAAACTAGTATTATTATTGAAAATGATATTACTTCAATATTTGAGCCCCCCGTGAAAAACGGATAAAAATTATTTGTTTTTGAAAAAACAAATAACTTTTATCCGTTTTACCTATGGCATACAATATAACCTGAAATGATTATTTCTGTGTAAAAAAAAACTAGTATTATTATTGAAAATGATATTACTTCAATATTTGAGCCCCCCGTGAAAAACGGATAAAAATTATTTGTTTTTTCAAAAACAAATAACTTTTATCCGTTTTACCTATGGCATACAATTAGACCTGAAATAATTTTTTCTGTGTTAAATTATGCTTTTAATAAATTTTGAAACTAGTATTATTATTGAAAATGATATTACTTCAATATTTGAGCCCCCTGAGAAAAACGGATAAAAATTATTTGTTTTTGAAAAAACAAATAACTTTTATCCGTTTTACATATGGCATACAATATAACCTGAAATATATATTTCTGTGTAAAATTTTGCTTTTAATAAATTTTGAAACTAGTAATATCATTTAAAATGATATTACTTCAATATTTAAGACCATTGAGTAAAACAGATAAATTTTATTTGTTTTTTCAAAAACAAATATTTTTTATCCGTTTTACCTATGGCCTACAATTAGACCTGAAAAAATTATTTCTGTGTTAGATTATGCTTTTAATAAATTTTGAAACTAGTATTATTATTGAAAATGATATTACTTCAATATTTGAGCCCCCCGTGAAAAACGGATAAAAATTATTTGTTTTTGAAAAAACAAATAACTTTTATCCGTTTTACCTATGGCATACAATATAACCTCAAATGATTATTTCTGTGTAAAAAAAAACTAGTATTATTATTGAAAATGATATTACTTCAATATATGAGCCCCCCGTGAAAAACGGATAAAAATTATTTGTTTTTGAAAAAACAAATAACTTTTATCCGTTTTACCTATGGCATACAATATAACCTGAAAAAATTATTTCTGTGTAAAATAATGCTTTTAATAAATTTTGAAACTAGTATTATCATTTAAAATGATATTACTTCAATATTTAAGACCATTGAGTAAAACAGATAAATTTTATTTGTTTTTTCAAAAACAAATAACTTTTATCCGTTTTACCTATGGCCTACAATTAGACCTGAAAAAATTATTTCTGTGTTAAATTATGCTTTTAATAAATTTTGAAACTAGTATTATTATTGAAAATGATATTACTTCAATATTTGAGCCCCCCGTGAGAAACGGATAAAAATTATTTGTTTTTGAAAAAACAAATAACTTTTATCCGTTTTACCTATGGCATACAATATAACCTGAAATAATTATTTCTGTGTAAAATTTTGCTTTTAATAAATTTTGAAACTAGTAATATCATTTAAAATGATATTACTTCAATATTTAAGACCATTGAGTAAAACAGATAAATTTTATTTGTTTTTTCAAAAAAAAATAATTATTATTCGTTTTACCTATGGCATACAGTTTAACCTGAAAAAATTATTTCTGTGTTAAATTATGCTTTTAATAAATTTTGAAACTAGTGTTATTATTGAAAATGATAATTCTTCAATATTTGAGCCCCCTGAGAAAAACGGATAAAAATTATTTGTTTTTGAAAAAACAAATAACTTTTATCCGTTTTACCTATGGCCTACAATTAGACCTGAAATAATTATTTCTGTGTAAAATAATGCTTTTAATAAATTTTGAAACTAGTATTTTAATTTAAAATGATATTACTTCAATATTTAAGACCATTGAGTAAAACAGATAAATTTTATTTGTTTTTTCAAAAACAAATATTTTTTATCCGTTTTACCTATGGCCTACAATTAGACCTGAAATAATCACTTCTGTGTTAAATTATGCTTTTAATAAATTTTGAAACTAATATTTTCATTTAAAATGATATTACTTCAATATTTAAGACCATTGAGTAAAACAGATAAATTTTATTTGTTTTTTCAAAAACAAATATTTTTTATCCGTTTTACCTATGGCCTACAAGTAGACCTGAAATAATTATTTCTGTGTTAAATTATGCTTTTAATAAATTTTGAAACTAGTGTTATTATTGAAAATGATATTACTTCAATATTTGAGCCCCCTGAGAAAAACGGATAAATTTTATTTGTTTTTTCAAAAACAAATAACTTTTATCCGTTTTACCTATGGCCTACAATTAGACCTGAAAAAATTATTTCTGTGTTAAATTATGCTTTTTATAAATTTTGAAACTAGTATTATTATTGAAAATGATATTACTTCAATATTTGAGCCCCCTGAGAAAAACGGATAAATTTTATTTGTTTTTTCAAAAACAAATAATTTTTATCCGTTTTACCTATGGCATACAATATAACCTGAAATAATTATTTCTGTGTTAAATTATGCTTTTAATAAATTTTGAAACTAGTGTTATTATTGAAAATGATATTACTTCAATATTTGAGCCCCCTGAGAAAAACGGATAAATTTTATTTGTTTTTTCAAAAACAAATATTTTTTATCCGTTTTACCTATGGCCTACAATTAGACTTGAAAAAATTATTTCTGTGTTAAATTATGCTTTTAATAAATTTTGAAACTAGTATTATTATTGAAAATGATATTACTTCAATATTTGAGCCCCCCGTGAGAAACGGATAAAAATTATTTGTTTTTGAAAAAACAAATAACTTTTATCCGTTTTACCTATGGCATACAATATAACCTGAAATAATTATTTCTGTGTAAAATTTTGCTTTTAATAAATTTTGAAACTAGTAATATCATTTAAAATGATATTACTTCAATATTTAAGACCATTGAGTAAAACAGATAAATTTTATTTGTTTTTTCAAAAAAAAATAATTATTATTCGTTTTACCTATGGCATACAGTTTAACCTGAAAAAATTATTTCTGTGTTAAATTATGCTTTTAATTAATTTTGAAACTAGTGTTATTATTGAAAATGATAATTCTTCAATATTTGAGCCCCCTGAGAAAAACGGATAAAAATTATTTGTTTTTGAAAAAACAAATAACTTTTATCCGTTTTACCTATGGCCTACAATTAGACCTGAAATAATTATTTCTGTGTAAAATAATGCTTTTAATATATTTTGAAACTAGTATTTTAATTTAAAATGATATTACTTCAATATTTAAGACCATTGAGTAAAACAGATAAATTTTATTTGTTTTTTCAAAAACAAATATTTTTTATCCGTTTTACTTATGGCCTACAATTAGACCTGAAATAATCACTTCTGTGTTAAATTATGCTTTTAATAAATTTTGAAACTAATATTTTCATTTAAAAAGATATTACTTCAATATTTAAGACCATTGAGTAAAACAGATAAATTTTATTTGTTTTTTCAAAAACAAATATTTTTTATCCGTTTTACCTATGGCCTACAATTAGACCTGAAATAATTATTTCTGTGTTAAATTATGCTTTTATTAAATTTTGAAACTAGTAATATCATTTAAAATGATATTCCTTCAATTTTTGAGCCCCCCGTGAAAAACGGATAAATTTTATTTGTTTTTTCAAAAACAAATATTTTTTATCCGTTTTACCTATGGCCTACAATTAGACCTGAAATAATCATTTCTGTGTTAAATTATGCTTTTAATAAATTATGAAACTAATATTTTCATTTTAAATGATATTACTTCAATATTTAACACCATTGAGTAAAACAGATAAATTTTATTTGTTTTTTCAAAAACAAATATTTTTTATCCGTTTTACCTATGGCCTACAATTAGACTTGAAAAAATTATTTCTGTGTTAAATTATGCTTTTAATAAATTTTGAAACTAGTATTATTATTGAAAATGATATTACTTCAATATTTGAGCCCCCCGTGAGAAACGGATAAAAATTATTTGTTTTTGAAAAAACAAATAACTTTTATCCGTTTTACCTATGGCATACAATATAACCTGAAATAATTATTTCTGTGTAAAATTTTGCTTTTAATAAATTTTGAAACTAGTAATATCATTTAAAATGATATTACTTCAATATTTAAGACCATTGAGTAAAACAGATAAATTTTATTTGTTTTTTCAAAAAAAAATAATTATTATTCGTTTTACCTATGGCATACAGTTTAACCTGAAAAAATTATTTCTGTGTTAAATTATGCTTTTAATTAATTTTGAAACTAGTGTTATTATGGAAAATGATAATTCTTCAATATTTGAGCCCCCTGAGAAAAACGGATAAAAATTATTTGTTTTTGAAAAAACAAATAACTTTTATCCGTTTTACCTATGGCCTACAATTAGACCTGAAATAATTATTTCTGTGTAAAATAATGCTTTTAATATATTTTGAAACTAGTATTTTAATTTAAAATGATATTACTTCAATATTTAAGACCATTGAGTAAAACAGATAAATTTTATTTGTTTTTTCAAAAACAAATATTTTTTATCCGTTTTACTTATGGCCTACAATTAGACCTGAAATAATCACTTCTGTGTTAAATTATGCTTTTAATAAATTTTGAAACTAATATTTTCATTTAAAAAGATATTACTTCAATATTTAAGACCATTGAGTAAAACAGATAAATTTTATTTGTTTTTTCAAAAACAAATATTTTTTATCCGTTTTACCTATGGCCTACAATTAGACCTGAAATAATTATTTCTGTGTTAAATTATGCTTTTATTAAATTTTGAAACTAGTAATATCATTTAAAATGATATTCCTTCAATTTTTGAGCCCCCCGTGAAAAACGGATAAATTTTATTTGTTTTTTCAAAAACAAATATTTTTTATCCGTTTTACCTATGGCCTACAATTAGACCTGAAATAATCATTTCTGTGTTAAATTATGCTTTTAATAAATTATGAAACTAATATTTTCATTTTAAATGATATTACTTCAATATTTAACACCATTGAGTAAAACAGATAAATTTTATTTGTTTTTTCAAAAACAAATATTTTTTATCCGTTTTACCTATGGCCTACAAGTAGACCTGAAATAATTATTTCTGTGTTAAATTATGCTTTTAATAAATTTTGAAACTAGTGTTATTATTGAAAATGATATTACTTCAATATTTGAGCCCCCTGAGAAAAACGGATAAAAATTATTTGTTTTTGAAAAAACAAATAACTTTTATCCGTTTTACCTATGGCATACAATATAACCTGAAATGATTATTTCTGTGTAAAATAAAAACTAGTATTATTATTGAAAATGATATTACTTCAATATTTGAGCCCCCCTTGAAAAACGGATAAAAATTATTTGTTTTTGAAAAAACAAATAACTTTTATCCGTTTTACCTATGGCATACAATATAACCTGAAATAATTATATCTGTGTTAAATAATGCTTTTAATAAATTGTGAAACTAGTATTATCATTTAAAATGATATTACTTAAATATTTGAGCCCCCTGAGAAAAACGGATAAATTTTATTTGTTTTTTCAAAAACAAATATTTTTTATCCGTTTTACTTATGGCCTACAATTAGACCTGAAATAATCACTTCTGTGTTAAATTATGCTTTTAATAAATTTTGAAACTAATATTTTCATTTAAAAAGATATTACTTCAATATTTAAGACCATTGAGTAAAACAGATAAATTTTATTTGTTTTTTCAAAAACAAATATTTTTTATCCGTTTTACCTATGGCCTACAATTAGACCTGAAATAATTATTTCTGTGTTTAATTATGCTTTTATTAAATTTTGAAACTAGTAATATCATTTAAAATGATATTACTTCAATTTTTGAGCCCCCCGTGAAGAACGGATAAATTTTATTTGTTTTTTCAAAAACAAATATTTTTTATCCGTTTTACCTATGGCCTACAATTAGACCTGAAATAATCATTTCTGTGTTAAATTATGCTTTTAATAAATTATGAAACTAATATTTTCATTTAAAATGATATTACTTCAATATTTAACACCATTGAGTAAAACAGATAAATTTTATTTGTTTTTTCAAAAACAAATATTTTTTATCCGTTTTACCTATGGCCTACAATTAGACCTGAAATAATTATTTCTGTGTTAAATTATGCTTTTATTAAATTTTGAAACTAGTAATATCATTTAAAATGATATTCCTTCAATTTTTGAGCCCCCCGTGAAAAACGGATAAATTTTATTTGTTTTTTCAAAAACAAATATTTTTTATCCGTTTTACCTATGGCCTACAATTAGACCTGAAATAATCATTTCTGTGTTAAATTATGCTTTTAATAAATTATGAAACTAATATTTTAATTTAAAAAGATATTACTTCAATATTTAAGACCATTGAGTAAAACAGATAAATTTTATTTGTTTTTTCAAAAACAAATATTTTTTATCCGTTTTACCTATGGCCTACAATTAGACCTGAAATAATTATTTCTGTGTTAAATTATGCTTTTATTAAATTTTGAAACTAGTAATATCATTTAAAATGATATTCCTTCAATTTTTGAGCCCCCCGTGAAAAACGGATAAATTTTATTTGTTTTTTCAAAAACAAATATTTTTTATCCGTTTTACCTATGGCCTACAATTAGACCTGAAATAATCATTTCTGTGTTAAATTATGCTTTTAATAAATTATGAAACTAATATTTTCATTTAAAATGATATTACTTCAATATTTAACACCATTGAGTAAAACAGATAAATTTTATTTGTTTTTTCAAAAACAAATATTTTTTATCCGTTTTACCTATGGCCTACAAGTAGACCTGAAATAATTATTTCTGTGTTAAATTATGCTTTTAATAAATTTTGAAACTAGTGTTATTATTGAAAATGATATTACTTCAATATTTGAGCCCCCTGAGAAAAACGGATAAAAATTATTTGTTTTTGAAAAAACAAATAACTTTTATCCGTTTTACCTATGGCATACAATATAACCTGAAATGATTATTTCTGTGTAAAATAAAAACTAGTATTATTATTGAAAATGATATTACTTCAATATTTGAGCCCCCCTTGAAAAACGGATAAAAATTATTTGTTTTTGAAAAAACAAATAACTTTTATCCGTTTTACCTATGGCATACAATATAACCTGAAATAATTATTTCTGTGTTAAATAATGCTTTTAATAAATTGTGAAACTAGTATTATCATTTAAAATGATATTACTTAAATATTTGAGCCCCCTGAGAAAAACGGATAAATTTTATTTGTTTTTTCAAAAACAAATAACTTTTATCCGTTTTACCTATGGCCTACAATTAGACCTGAAAAAATTATTTCTGTGTTAAATTATGCTTTTTATAAATTTTGAAACTAGTATTATTATTGAAAAGATGTTACTTCAATATTTGAGCCCCCTGAGAAAAACGGATAAAATTATTTGTTTTTGAAAAAACAAATAACTTTTATCCGTTTTACCTATGGCCTACAATTAGACCTGAAATAGTTATTTCTGTGTAAAATAATGCTTTTAATAAATTTTGAAACTAGTATTTTCATTTAAAATGATATTACTTCAATATTTAAGACCATTGAGTAAAACAGATAAATTTTATTTGTTTTTTCAAAAACAAATATTTTTTATCCGTTTTACCTATGGCCTACAATTAGACCTGAAATAATTTTTTCTGTGTTAAATTATGCTTTTATTAAATTTTGAAACTAGTAAAAACTTTTTTAATGATATAAGACGAGGATATAAAAAAAATCCTGGCGAGGGTCCGAAAAAGGCACAAATTATGAAATATGCGGCACCCCTGTTTCAACTTGAGTTTTGAAGGGAATCGTGAAATGGCGTATGGCGATTTTGCCCAACTTGAGTTTTGAAGCAAATCGTAAAATGGCGTATGGCGATTTTGCCCAACTTGAGTTTTGAAGGAAATCGTAAAATGGCGTATAGCGATTTTGCCCAACTTGAGTTTTAAGCTTTTTGAAAAAATGAATTTGAGCAGTTTTTTTTCAAGTTTGAAAACTGCAAAATTTTCGAAAAAAACGCAATTTTTCAATATTTTCGTATTATTGCCGATTTTGAAGTTGAAAATAGGTCAAAATAGGAATTAAACATTTTTGTGAAATTTCCAACAGTTGGAAAAATTTGGATTTCCAACCGTTGGAAATTTTGCATTTCCAACCGTTGGAAAAAATTTGGATTTCCAATTGTTGGAAATTTTTTTGCATTTCCAACCGTTGGAAATTTTTTTGCATTTCCAACCGTTGGAAATTTTTTTGTAAAAAAGTAAGAAAGTACGCAGAATAAAGACTTACGGACTAGACGATTTAAAAACAATCAACATGCATTTCAATTAGGAGATGGAGATCATGAAGAATTTTGTTCTTTTGCATTGCACCAAAAATGGAATATTTTCCAACAGAAATGTTGAAGCTAATCGACAAGCTTTATCATGTGCAGCACTAGAGAGTTTTTGAAATCGTTATTCTTCTTGACAATCAAGCAGTTCTGGAATACATACAATTGCAGCTACTGTCACAGCCGGGATTTCGTTAATAATAGAATCTGAGATAAAAATACAGTACATAAAAATAAATAATATAACTTACACTACGATCATGAATCACAATAAAATCATACGGGCTAAAAGACGCAACAGTATTTCCAAGAAACCAAACATTGAAGCATTTCTTTGAAGTTTATTCCAATTAATAGATTTTTTCATTCTTGAACAATTTGATGGCATACTTAAAAATATAGAAATAATAACCATTAATATAATTAACACAAATTACCGTGAATCAAAAGTATCTGCTTAACTGCAGAGAAATCCTCTACCTGAAAATGCAATAAGTTAGAAAAGCAGTACTACGGTCAAACATAAACAGAAATACACGGATGTTAAAAAATAAACAACATAAATATATATTTGTGCGACAAAAAACAGACACAGCGGAATCGACACCCGACAAAATTGGAAATAGAAAAAAAATCAAAAGAAAATGATACGCACGCCATGTTTTTCCAAGGATGACAGACAGTTTCGTGGCGGGAGAATTTTTAAACATTAAAAAACATAGAAATGTTAGATTTTAACTCGATGAAGCTTCTGTTTTAGGGTAGCAAATCATCGGATTGAAAGCAATCAACCTCTATGAAACTGAAAGTGTAGATAGATATCAGTAGAAGCTTTTCGCAAAGTTTTATACAATAACGTTAAGATTTGAAAGAATGCTTGCAAAATTGGCATTCAAAAAATGGAAAAAAAAACGGAAATTTTAGCATTCAAATGCTTAGAAAATTAAGAACTTTTTTTGTAGACATTTAAATGACACAAATGAAACTGAAAGTGTAGATAAGTGTTTGTAGAAGCTTTGTGAAAAGTTTAATACAATAACGTTGAGATTTGAAAGAATGCTTGCAAAATTGGCATTCATTTTTACCTTTTTTTCTTTTTTTTTTTAATGTTCAGGTGTTTAAATTGCTATCATTGATGATATTAGCGATTAATATTGTTTTTAAAACCATCTAGGAAGAAAAGCATAGCTTCTGCTTTGATTTTCCATCCAGCAATTGTATTTTTTGTCGATAAATTAGCAAAAAATAATCAATATTGCTGATGTACATAAGCATCCTCTAAGGGTTTCTCTAAGGGTTATCTGTCGTGCAATGAGCAAAAACAAATTTAAATGACTTATGCATTTAAAAAATTAAGATTATTTTTTTTCGCAAAACTTTTTTATATAATTATCAACAATAACATTACTTTTTTGTTTGTGGCTATATTGTATTGATATAGTTTATAAAGTTAAAACTTTTACTCCACTCTTTGATTCTGTTTCTACATTATTAAACAAAACTTGTTTATTTTTTATTTCTTAAAGTTGTAATTACATATATTCGACGACGACACATTTGGTTTGCTTTTTTACAACTCCACAAGGTTTGTTAATTTGATTTATAATATAAAACTTATAATATACATTATTACAGGCTATTATTATTGTTACTTTTCAAATTAATTCAATAATTTTTTCAATGAAATGCTTACATATCTCAAAGGTTTAAAAGTCATCACGTAATCAAATTATTCAATTCAATACTGTCCAAGAAACACATACATTTTCGTTCACATCATGACTGATGCTATAACAAAAGGCAAAGATGAACCACAAAATTTTACTAAAAAAAGAAGCATTGCAAATTTTGATGTCATTATATCAGATTATGCTGATACCCCTATAACGAAAGATTCATATGCTGCTGCTTCTCAAATTACAAATTTTATTAATCTTCTTATAGATGTTTATGGTCTTCAAGATACTGTAGCTTATAGTGCTCCAATTCTTTTTCAACGATTGTTGGATGGAAATTCAGATAGAATTAAAAATTTCATAACAAATTTAAAAGAAACGACGGATAAATTTTTTATTATTATTTGTGTTAACAAACATTGGACATTTTTTTATTGTGATAAACATTCTGCAACATCAACATATTTCAATCCTCTAAATCGGGGTCGTCCAAAGCAATATATTATTGATATCGCAGAACGTATTATTTCTGAAGCATTTGGTGGCACTAAATTTATATTAAAAATTTTTATGGTTCCACAGATATTGAAACAGACTGATGATATCAATTGTGGATTTTTTTGCATGTTTTACAAAATATTGCTGATTAAAAATATATCATTTAATAGTATTGTTAATTTTGATATTATCAAATTGAGAAATGATGTTGCAAAAATCTTTGAAGAAATTGCAGAAAAACGAAAAATTTCAGTTGATGCATTTGAAAATATTATACAATGCACATTATTACAAAATGGGGTCGTACCAAAATTTTCAGAAAATGAAAATGGACAAAATGATACTGTAATGCTTTACAAAAATCGAAATAAAAAGGTAAGAATTTAATATAAATATTAGAAAGTTTAATGTTTGAAATTTTAATAAACTTTAGAGAAGGGCAAAATCACATTCTCCACCAGCATATGACAATGAATTGGGGCCATCAAATCCTAAAGTAATTGCTAAATTTTGTTTTTTTAAAAAAATTATTTTCAAATTTATCATAATTTTAGAAATCTTCAATTTTTTCTTCTTCACTTGTTCCAGAAAATAATGCAAAAAATAATAGAAATGTTGAAACAAATTTTAAAAGTGAAATGAGCTTATCAGAAAAAAGATCGAATGCTAACAAAGCAAGATTTAAACAAATAGCAAAGAAAAAAGAAAAAGCAAAACAAAGAGGAGAAGGTTATTCATTAAATATACTTAAAGTTAAAAATTTAAAATTTTTAGAATCTGGAAAAGCTAGGAAAAAAAAATCGCTGGAAATGACAGAGAACACAATAATTCATCAACAAATTGGTGGGTCTTGCCCTTTTTTATATTTTTACATTGCATATTTTAGCAATGGAACCGGTGAAGCATGTTACACCGCCAAATTCTGTTCCATATAAATCTTCTGGTGCATCATCATTGCCTGCTAAACTTACCCCAATAAGACAATGCATGGAAAAAAAAGAAAGAGAGCAACAACTAATCAAAGATTTACAAAATGCTATGTCAATAGCAATTAATGAAAATATTAAACTACTTAAAAGCAATGAAGAATTCAGCAAAAAATTAAAAGAAGAACAAAGAAAAAGTAAAGAATTATCTGATATAAATATAGACCTTACCAATAAATTGCTTCGAAAAAGCCTTCCTAAAACATCCTCAAGAGTACCTTATCCAAATTTAACCCCTCGTGGCAAAGCAGCAGTTGTTGACCGAATAAGAAAATTACTGGAAGAAGATAATCCATTATACACAGATTTAGATTTTGAAGAAATACTCCATAAAGCATTTCCAAATTTATTTCAAAAATTCAATTTCAATGTAGAAGAAACTGCAGAATTTCAATTGCAAGCTGGCTTAACTCGAAGAAAAATGGAAAAAGTGAGAATGATGTTTAAGAGAAAGTTTAAAAGGGATATATTTGCATCAAGAAAAGATGTTGCAGTTTTTCGTAAAAAGTAAGAGTATAAAATGTATTACTGTTAAAAATTTGCATTTTTTAGTGTAAAAGAAGAATGTTCAATCAAATATTTTGATCAAGATGGAGTTATGGGAGCTGTATTAAGTGATGTTGTTAAAGCCATTACACTTCGAATACAAAGACAAAAAAAATCAGGAACATTTATTTTGAATTCGAATGAAAAATTTCAGGTTTGCGTAGTAGAAGATAAAGGTGGTGATTATACATCAATTGGTATAATTTTTAATTCTTTATGGAAACGCAATTCTCCTGATGCAATGCTTTTTGCTGGGATTTATAAAGGAAATGAATCACGAGAAAATTTAATTGTTGCATTTAAAGGTAATAAAATTGTAAACATCTTAAAAAATGCAAAAAAATATTTCAGGACATATTTATGACAAGTTAAACAATCTTAAATTTATTACTGTAGACAATGAACGAATTGAAATTGAAATATTTAAAATTGCTGATTTAAAAATGTTAAAAATTTTCAATGGAATACGTCAAGGAAATGCAAAACATTCTTGTATCGTTTGTACTCTTCCAAATGACAAAACATTTCTCCAATTATTAATATCTATTTTTGAAAAAAGAAACTTCAACATAATTAACAAAGATATCTGCCAAGATGATGTAACTTTAATGTCTTCCATCGATTCTGATCATATTGTTCTGCCTTTATTGCATATTTATTTGGGAATTGTTTCACAAATTATAAAAATTATGGTCATGGAATTGAGAAGAATTGAATTTGATTTAGAAAATAATTTTGCTGAAGATGCTGATGAAAATGAAAATGAAGAAGAATTAGAAAGTTTACAAGATCAACTTATTGAAGCAGAAGAATTGCAAGAACAATGGAAACTTTTTTTCCAACATATCGATATTAGACATGAGGATGCGGTAGATGACGATGATGAATTTGAAGATGATGATGGATTTTGTATGGCATCCAACTGTATTGTTAAAATAACTAATATGCCTTTACCTGAACGCATTACACATACTGCTCAACCGACACCTTCCATCCTTAAATGCAAAAGAACAAAACAATTTTATCATACAGTATGCGTCGGAATGAATAGTGAAGCAGCAAAAAATCAAAAAAAGCGAGATTTTGTTGCCGATGAAGTTTGTTTTGATACTGTAAAAAAAGTTGTTGAAGAAGAAATTAAAGAAGCTCGTATCAAAGGTAAAATTAAAATACAAGTTAACTTTTTGTTTGTAATCATATGTGATAATTTTAGTTATCAATGTCCAGGATAAAATTAAAAAAGAATATTACAAAAATATGATGCCTGAAAATGAAAGTAGATATGTCAAAGTTTTGGAAAATATATTTAAAAAATTTGGAGCTACAAAACAATTGTATTACCAAGAATATAATGGCAATCATATAAGATTAATTGTAAAAAATGCGACAAGTATAATCGAAAATTTAGTGGATCCTGAAACTAAAAGAAATATTGGAAATGATAAAATTCGAGCATGCTGTGTTGCTTTAGATATTCTAAAACGAATTCAAGATAAAACTGAAGCTCGTTTACTTGAAGATCATGAAATTGATGAAGTAGTTAATCAAATTGATTTATACAAAAATCATATGCAAAATCATTTCCCAAATTTGTCTGTTACACATAAGAATCATATGTTTATACGACATGTTCCTGATTATGCAAAAAAATGGAGAACAATTGGCCTTTTCAGTGAAGCACCTATTGAACATCAACACAAAATCAACAAACAAAGATTACGACTAATTGCCACCACTGATGAACATAAAAAATGCGAATTTTTGTTGAAAAGCAATTGGGAAAAAAATTATTTAATTGATATCGGCAATACTTTACTGTAAAAATTTATGTTTTTTAAAATTTGTTTTTGTTTTTCGAATAAATTTATGTCTGTTTTTCAAAACCTTTAAAAATTTTCATCGAACTTTTTTTTTATTGTTTAAAAATATTAACGTTTGGCGTTTTATGAATATGAGCAAAAACGATTTCAAAAATATCTAAGCTCCGCCCCTTTTTCTTTTCTATTTCCAAAAAATTCCGCTGTGCAGATGCAAAAAAAGAGAAAAAAAGTTGCAAAAAATGGGAAAGAAAAACAAAGTTTTTTTGCTGTTGGCAAAATGTTGCCAAAGCAATGTTTTATTTTTCTTCAATTGATTCATCGAAGACAATTGTTTCGTGAGCGTTGTAGGTGTTTTTCGTTAATTAATTAATTAATTAATTGTTCTTTTAACATCCGTGTATTTTTGCTTAACAAAAAAAACCGAGAAACTTTGTTTTTCTTTCCCATTTTTTGCAACTTTTTTTCTCTTTTTTTTGCATCTGTTTTTTGTCGCACAAATATATATTTGTGTTGTTTATTTTTTAACATCCGTGTATTTCTGTTTATGTTTGACCGTAGTACTGCTTTTCTAACTTATTGCATTTTCAGGTAGAGGATTTCTCTGCAGTTAAGCAGATACTTTTGATTCACGGTAATTTGTGTTAATTATATTAATGGTTATTATTTCTATATTTTTAAGTATGCCATCAAATTGTTCAAGAATGAAAAAATCTATTAATTGGAATAAACTTCAAAGAAATGCTTCAATGTTTGGTTTCTTGGAAATGCTGTTGCGTCTTTTAGCCCGTATGATTTTATTGTGATTCATGATCGTAGTGTAAGTTATATTATTTATTTTTATGTACTGTATTTTTATCTCAGATTCTATTATTAACGAAATCCCGGCTGTGACAGTAGCTGCAATTGTATGTATTCCAGAACTGCTTGATTGTCAAGAAGAATAACGATTTCAAAAACTCTCTAGTGCTGCACATGATAAAGCTTGTCGATTAGCTTCAACATTTCTGTTGGAAAATATTCCATTTTTGGTGCAATGCAAAAGAACAAAATTCTTCATGATCTCCATCTCCTAATTGAAATGCATGTTGATTGTTTTTAAATCGTCTAGTCCGTAAGTCTTTATTCTGCGTACTTTCTTACTTTTTTGCAAAAAAATTTCCAACGGTTGGAAATGCAAAAAAATTTCCAACGGTTGGAAATGCAAAAAAATTTCCAACGGTTGGAAATCCAAATTTTTTCCAACGGTTGGAAATGCAAAATTTCCAACGGTTGGAAATCAAAATTTTTCCAACGGTTGGAAATTTCCAAAAAAATTTTAATTTTCGTTCTGACCGCATGTCAACTTTAAAATCACCTATGATTTTTGCATTTTATGTCGAATATTTTGAACGTATTAAAATTTGTTCACCGTCAACAATTTGTAAAAAAATATTTTACGATTTGCTTCAAAACTCAAGTTGGGCTAAATCGCTATACGCCATTTTACGATTTGCTTTAAAACTCAAGTTGGGCAAAGTTGCCATACGCCATTTTAAGATTTGCTTCAAAACTCAAGTTGACCAAAATCGCTATACGCCGTTTTACGATTTCCTTCAAAACTCAAGTTGGGCAAAAAAAAAAGAGCCCAAATTGAGAAACTACCGAAAAAGTGTCAAGTGCTGGCACTTTGCTTTTAAACGGCTTTTTTCGGACCCTCGCCAGAATTTTTTTTATATCCTCGTCTTATATTCCTTCAATTTTTGAGCCCTCCGTGAAACACGGATAAATTTTATTTGTTTTTTCAAAAACAAATATTTTTTATCCGTTTTACCTATGGCCTACAATTAGACCTGAAATAATCATTTCTGTGTTAAATTATGCTTTTAATAAATTTTGAAACTAATTTTTTCATATCAAATGATATTACTTCAATATTTAACACCATTGAGTAAAACAGATAAATTTTATTTGTTTTTTCAAAAACAAATATTTTTTATCCGTTTTACCTATGGCCTACAAGTAGACCTGAAATAATTATTTCTGTGTTAAATTATGCTTTTAATAAATTTTGAAACTAGTGTTATTATTGAAAATGATATTACTTCAATATTTGAGCCCCCTGAGAAAAACGGATAAAAATTATTTGTTTTTGAAAAAACAAATAACTTTTATCCGTTTTACCTATGGCATACAATATAACCTGAAATGATTATTTCTGTGTAAAAAAAAACTAGTATTATTATTGAAAATGATATTACTTCAATATTTGAGCCCCCCTTGAAAAACGGATAAAAATTATTTGTTTTTGAAAAAACAAATAACTTTTATCCGTTTTACCTATGGCATACAATATAACCTGAAATAATTATTTCTGTGTTAAATAATGGTTTTAATAAATTGTGAAACTAGTATTATCATTTAAAATGATATTACTTAAATATTTAAGCCCCCTGAGAAAAACGGATAAATTTTATTTGTTTTTTCAAAAACAAATAACTTTTATCCGTTTTACCTATGGCCTACAATTAGACCCGAAAAAATTATTTCTGTGTTAAATTATGCTTTTTATAAATTTTGAAACTAGTATTATTATTGAAAATGATATTACTTCAATATTTGAGCCCCCTGAGAAAAACGGATAAAAATTATTTGTTTTTGAAAAAACAAATAACTTTTATCCGTTTTACCTATGGCCTACAATTAGACCTGAAATAATTATTTCTGTGTAAAATAATGCTTTTAATAAATTTTGAAACTAATATTTTCATTTAAAATGATATTACTTCAATATTTAAGACCATTGAGTAAAACAGATAAATTTTATTTGTTTTTTCAAAAACAAATATTTTTTATCCGTTTTACCTATGGCCTACAATTAGACCTGAAATAATTATTTCTGTGTTAAATTATGCTTTTAATAAATTTTGAAACTAGGAAAATATTTAAAATGATATTACTTCAATTTTTGAGCCCCCCGTGAAAAACAGATAAATTTTATTTGTTTTTTCAAAAACAAATATTTTTTATCCGTTTTACCTATGGCCTACAATTAGACCTGAAATAATCATTTCTGTGTTAAATTATGCTTTTAATAAATTTTGAAACTAATATTTTCATTTAAAATGATATTACTTCTATATTTAAGACCATTGTGTAAAACAGATAAATTTTATTTGTTTTTTCAAAAACAAATATTTTTTATCCGTTTTACCTATGGCCTACATGTAGACCTGAAATAATTATTTCTGTGTTAAATTATGCTTTTAATAAATTTTGAAACTAGTGTTATTATTGAAAATGATATTACTTCAATATTTGAGCCCCCTGAGAAAAACGGATAAAAATTATTTGTTTTTGAAAAAACAAATAACTTTTATCCGTTTTACCTATGGCATACAATATAACCTGAAATGATTATTTCCGTGTAAAAAAAAACTAGTATTATTATTGAAAATGATATTACTTCAATATTTGAGCCCCCCTTGAAAAACGGATAAAAATTATTTGTTTTTGAAAAAACAAATAACTTTTATCCGTTTTACCTATGGCATACAATATAACCTGAAATAATTATTTCTGTGTTAAATAATGCTTTTAATAAATTGTGAAACTAGTATTATCATTTAAAATGATATAACTTCAATATTTGAGCCCCCTGAGAAAAACGGATAAATTTTATTTGTTTTTTCAAAAACAAATAACTTTTATCCGTTTTACCTATGGCCTACAATTAGACCTGAAAAAATTATTTCTGTGTTAAATTATGCTTTTTATAAATTTTGAAACTAGTATTAATATTGAAAATGATATTACTTCAATATTTGAGCCCCCTGAGAAAAACGGATAAATTTTATTTGTTTTTTCAAAAACAAATAATTTTTATCCGTTTTACCTATGGCCTACAATTAGACCTGAAATAATTATTTCTGTGTAAAATAATGCTTATAATAAATTTTGAAACTAGTGTTTTCATTTAAAATGATATTACTTCAATATTTAAGACCATTGAGTAAAACAGATAAATTTTATTTGTTTTTTCAAAAACAAATATTTTTTATCCGTTTTACCTATGGCCTACAATTAGACCTGAAATAATTATTTCTGTGTTAAATTATGCTTTTAATAAATTTTGAAACTAGTAATATCATTTAAAATGATATTACTTCAATTTTTGAGCCCCCCGTGAAAAACGGATAAATTTTATTTGTTTTTTCAAAAACAAATATTTTTTATCCGTTTTACCTATGGCCTACAATTAGACCTGAAATAATCATTTCTGTGTTAAATTATGCTTTTAATAAATTTTGAAACTAATATTTTCATTTAAAATGATATTACTTCAATATTTAAGACCATTGAGTAAAACAGATAAATTTTATTTGTTTTTTCAAAAACAAATATTTTTTATCCGTTTTACCTATGGCCTACAAGTAGACCTGAAATAATTATTTCTGTGTTAAATTATGCTTTTAATAAATTTTGAAACTAGTGTTATTATTGAAAATGATATTACTTCAATATTTGAGCCCCCTGAGAAAAACGGATAAAAATTATTTGTTTTTGAAAAAACAAATAACTTTTATCCGTTTTACCTATGGCATACAATATAACCTGAAATAATTATTTCTGTGTAAAATTTTGCTTTTAATAAATTTTGAAACTAGTAATATCATTTAACATGATATTACTTCAATATTTGAGCCCCCTGAGAAAAACGGATAAATTTTATTTGCTTTTTCAAAAACAAATAATTTTTATCCGTTTTACCTATGGCCTACAATTAGACCTGAAATAATCATTTCTGTGTTAAATTATGCTTTTAATAAATTTTGAAACTAGTATTATCATTTAAAATGATATTACCTCAATATTTAAGACCACTGAGTAAAACAGATAAAATTTTTTTGTTTTTTCAAAAACAAATATTTTTTATCTGTTTTACCTATGGCCTACAATTAGACCTGAAAAAATTATTTCTGTGTTAAATTATGTTTTTAATAAATTTTGAAACTAGTATTATCATTTAAAATGATATTACTTCAATATTTGAGCCCCCTGAGAAAAACGGATAAATTTTATTTGTTTTTTCAAAAACAAATATTTTTTATCCGTTTTACCTATGGCCTACAATTAGACCTGAAATAATCATTTCTGTGTTAAATTATGCTTTTAATAAATTTTGAAACTAGTATTATCATTTAAAATGATATTACCTCAATATTTAAGACCACTGAGTAAAACAGATAAAATTTTTTTGTTTTTTCAAAAACAAATATTTTTTATCTGTTTTACCTATGGCCTACAACTAGACCTGAAAAATTATTTCTGTGTTAAATTATGCTTTTGATAAATTTTGAAACTAGTATTATTATTGAAAATGATATTACTTCAATATTTGAGCCCCCCTTGAAAAACGGATAAAAATTATTTGTTTTTGAAAAAACAAATAACTTTTATGCGTTTTACCTATGGCCGACAATTAGACCTGAAATAATTATTTCTGTGTTAAATTATGCTTTTAATAAATTTTGAAACTAGTAATATCATTTAAAATGGTATTACTTCAATTTTTGAGCCCCCCGTTAAAAACGGATAAATTTTATTTGTTTTTTCAAAAACAAATATTTTTTATCCGTTTTACCTATGGCCTACAATTAGACCTGAAATAATCATTTCTGTGTTAAATTATGCTTTTAATAAATTTTGAAACTAATATTTTCATTTAAAATGATATTACTTCAATATTTAAGACCATTGAGTAAAACAGATAAATTTTATTTGTTTTTTCAAAAACAAATAACTTTTATCCGTTTTACCTATGGCATACAATTTAACCTGAAATAATTATTTCTGTGTCAAATTATGCTTTTAATAAATTTTCAAACTAGTATTATTATTTAAAATGATATTACTTCAATATTTAAGACCATTGAGTAAAACAGATAAATTTTATTTGTTTTTTCAAAAACAAATATTTTTTATCCGTTTTACCTATGGCATACAATATAACCTGAAATAATTATTTCTGTGTAAAATTTTGCTTTTAATAAATTTTGAAACTAGTATTATTATTGAAAATGATATTACTTCAATATTTGAGCCCCCCGTGAAAAACGGATAAAAATTATTTGTTTTTGAAAAAACAAATAACTTTTATCCGTTTTACCTATGGCATACAATATAACCTGAAATAATTATTTCTGTGTAAAATTTTGCTTTTAATAAATTTTGAAACTAATATTTTCATTTAAAATGATATTACTTCAATATTTAAGACCATTGAGTAAAACAGATAAATTTTATTTGTTTTTTCAAAAACAAATAATTTTTATCCGTTTTACCTTTAGCCTACAATTTAACCTGAAATAATTATTTATGTGTTAAATAATGCTTTTAATAAATTGTGAAACTAGTATTATCATTTAAAATGATATTACTTCAATATTTAAGACCAATGAGTAAAACAGATAAATTTTATTTGTTTTTTCAAAAACAAATAACTTTTATCCGTTTTACCTATGGCATACAATTTAACCTGAAATAATTATTTCTGTGTCAAATTATGCTTTTAATAAATTTTGAAACTAGTATTATTATTTAAAATGATATTACTTCAATATTTGAGCCCCCTGAGTATATCAGATAAATTTTATTTGTTTTTTCAAAAACAAATAATTTTTATCCGTTTTACCTATGGCCTACAATTAGACCTGAAATAATTATTTCTGTGTTAAATTATGCTTTTAATAAATTTTGAAACTAGTATTATCATTTAAAATGATATTACTTCAATATTTGAGCCCCCGGTGAAAAACGGATAAAAATTATTTGTTTTTTCAAAAACAAATAATTTTTATCCGTTTTACCTATGGCATACAATTTAACCTGAAATAATTATTTCTGTGTTAAATTATGCTTTTAATAAATTTTGAAACTAGTATTATCATTTAAAATGATATAACTTCAATATTTAAGACCAATGAGTAAAACAGATAAATTTTATTTGTTTTTTCAAAAACAAATAACTTTTATCCGTTTTACCTATGGCATACAATTTAACCTGAATTAATTATTTCTGTGTCAAATTATGCTTTTAATAAATTTTCAAACTAGTATTATTATTTAAAATGATATTACTTCAATATCTGAGCCCCCTGAGAAAAACGGATATATTTTATTAGTTTTTTCAAAAACAAAAAATTTGTATCCGGTTTACCTATTACCTACAATTTAACCTGATATAATTATTTCTGTGTTAAATTATGCTTTTTATAAATTTTGAAACTAGTTTTATCATTTAAAATGATATTACTTCAATATTTAAGACCACTGACAAGAAAAAAACAAAAAATTTTTTTGTTGGGGATAATGATGGGTAATGAAAAAAAATGAAAAATACAAAAGACTGCATTCGAATAAATGTTCTGTGATTTTAATTATGTACAATAAACCCTAAGGCATCGAAAAAACATAGCGGCGTCGTTATCCGCATTGAAGTTGGCACAAAAAACAATATTTTTTTGTGTAAAGGTACAAAGGCTTTTTACATTTGTCAAACGCTTTGAAAGATATTAAGTTATTGAATGAATGGACAATTGAACCTGAAATAGTTTTTTTAGTGTTGAATTGTGCTTTTAATAAATTTTGAAACATGTTTTATCCCATAAGAGATATAACTTCAATATTTGAGACCACTGTGAAAAAAACAAAAAATTTTTCTGTTGGGGATAATGATGGGTAATGAAAAAAAATCAAAAATACAAAAGACTGCATTCGAAAAAATGTTCTGTGATTTTCATTATGTAAAATAAACCATAAGGCATCGAAAAAACATAGCGGCGTCGTTATCCGCATTGAAGCTGGCGCAAAAAACAATTTTTTTCTGTGTGAAGGTACAAAGGCTTTTTACATTTGTCAAACGCTTTGAAAGATATTAAATTATTGAATGAATGAACAATTGATCCTGAAATAGTTTTTTTAGTGTTTAATTGTGCTTTTACTAAATTTTGAAACAAGTTTTATCTCATAAGAGATATAACTTCAATATTTGAGACCACTGAGAAAAAAACAAAAAATTTTTTGTTGGGGATAATGATAGGTAATGAAAAAAAATCAAAAATACAAAAGACTGCATTCGAATAAATGTTCTGTGATTTTCATTATGTAAAATAAACCCTAAGGCATCTAAAAAACATAGCGGCGTCGTTATCCGCATTGAAGTTGGCACAAAAAACAATATTTTTTTGTGTAAAGGTACAAAGGCTTTTTACATTTGTCAAACGCTTTGAAAGATATTAAGTTATTGAATGAATGGACAATTGAACCTGAAATAGTTTTTTTAGTGTTGAATTGTGCTTTTACTAAATTTTGAAACAAGTTTTATCTCATAAGAGATATAACTTCAATATTTGAGACCACTGAGAAAAAAACAAAAATTTTTTTTGTTGGGGATAATGATGGGTAATGAAAAAAAATCAAAAATACAAAAGACTGCATTCGAATAAATGTTCTGTGATTTTCATTATGTACAATAAACCCTAAGGCATCGAAAAAACATAGCGGCGTCGTTATCCGCATTGAAGTTGGCACAAAAAACAATATTTTTTTGTGTAAAGGTACAAAGGCTTTTTACATTTGTCAAACGCTTTGAAAGATATTAAGTTATTGAATGAATGGACAATTGAACCTGAAATAGTTTTTTTAGTGTTGAATTGTGCTTTTACTAAATTTTGAAACAAGTTTTATCTCATAAGAGATATAACTTCAATATTTGAGACCACTGAGAAAAAAACAAAAAATTTTTTGTTGGGGATAATGATAGGTAATGAAAAAAAATCAAAAATACAAAAGACTGCATTCGAATAAATGTTCTGTGATATTCATTATGTAAAATAAACCCTTAGGCATCTAAAAAACATAGCGGCGTCGTTATCCGCATTGAAGCTGGCGCAAAAAACAATTTTTTTCTGTGTGAAGGTACAAAGGCTTTTTACATTTGTGTAACGCTTTGAAAGATGTAAAATTATTGAATGAATGAACAATTGATCCTGAAATAGTTTTTTTAGTGTTTAATTGTGCTTTTACTAAATTTTGAAACAAGTTTTATCTCATAAGAGATATAACTTCAATATTTGAGACCACTGAGAAAAAAACAAAAAATTTTTTGTTGGGGATAATGATAGGTAATGAAAAAAAATCAAAAATACAAAAGACTGCATTCGAATAAATGTTCTGTGATTTTCATTATGTAAAATAAACCCTAAGGCATCTAAAAAACATAGCGGCGTCGTTATCCGCATTGAAGCTGGCGCAAAAAACAATTTTTTTCTGTGTGAAGGTACAAAGGCTTTTTACATTTGTGTAACGCTTTGAAAGATGTTAAATTATTGAATGAATGGACAATTGAACCTGAAATAGTTTTTTTAGTGTTGAATTGTGCTTTTACTAAATTTTGAAACAAGTTTTATCTCATAAGAGATATAACTTCAATATTTGAGACCACTGAGAAAAAAACAAAAAATTTTTTTGTTGGGGATAATGATGGGTAATGAAAAAAAATCAAAAATACAAAAGACTGCATTCGAATAAATGTTCTGTGATTTTCATTATGTAAAATAAACCCTAAGGCATCGAAAAAACATAGCGGCGTCGTTATCCGCATTGTAGCTGGCGCAAAAAACAATATTTTTTTGTGTAAAGGTACAAAGGCTTTTTACATTTTTCAAACACTTTGAAAGATATTTAATTATTGAATGAATGGACAATTGAACCTGAAATAGTTTTTTTAGTGTTTAATTGTGCTTTAAATAAATTTTGAAACAAGTTTTATCTCATAAGAGATATAACTTCAATATTTGAGACCACTGTGAAAAAAACAAAAAATTTTTATGTTGGGGATAATACTGGGTAATGAAAAAAAATCAAAAATACAAAAGACTGCATTCGAAAAAATGTTCTGTGATTTTCATTATGTAAAATAAACCCTAAGGCATCGAAAAAACATAGCGGCGTCGTTATCCGCATTGAAGTTGGCACAAAAAACATTTTATTTCTGTGTAAAGGTACAAAGGCTTTTTACATTTGTCAAACGCTTTGAAAGATATTAAGTTATTGAATGAATGGACAATTGAACCTGAAATAGTTTTTTTAGTGTTTAATTGTGCTTTTAATAAATTTTGAAACAAGTTTTATCTCATAAGAGATATAACTTCAATATTTGAGACCACTGAGAAAAAAACAAAAAATTTTTTTGTTGGGGATAATGATGGGTAATGAAAAAAAATCAAAAATACAAAAGACTGCATTCGAATAAATGTTCTGTGATTTTCATTATGTACAATAAACCCTAAGGCATCGAAAAAACATAGCGGCGTCGTTATCCGCATTGAAGTTGGCACAAAAAACAATATTTTTTTGTGTAAAGGTACAAAGGCTTTTTACATTTGTCAAACGCTTTGAAAGATATTAAGTTATTGAATGAATGGACAATTGAACCTGAAATAGTTTTTTTAGTGTTGAATTGTGCTTTTAATAAATTTTGAAACATGTTTTATCCCATAAGAGATATAACTTCAATATTTGAGACCACTGTGAAAAAAACCAAAAAATTTTTTGTTGGGGATAATGATGGGTAATGAAAAAAAATCAAAAATACAAAAGACTGCATTCGAATAAATGTTCTGTGATTTTCATTATGTACAATAAACCCTAAGGCATCGAAAAAACATAGCGGCGTCGTTATCCGCATTGTAGTTGGCGCAAAAAACAATATTTTTTTGTGTAAAGGTACAAAGGCTTTTTACATTTTTCAAACACTTTGAAAGATATTTAATTATTGAATGAATGGACAGTTGAACCTGAAATAGTTTTTTTAGTGTTTAATTGTGCTTTAAATAAATTTTGAAACAAGTTTTATCTCATAAGAGATATAACTTCAATATTTGGGACCACTGTGAAAAAAACAAAAAATTTTTATGTTGGGGATAATGATGGGTAATGAAAAAAAATCAAAAATACAAAAGACTGCATTCGAAAAAATGTTCTGTGATTTTCATTATGTAAAATAAACACTAAGGCATCGAAAAAACATAGCGGCGTCGTTATCCGCATTGAAGTTGGCACAAAAAACATTTTATTTCTGTGTAAAGGTACAAAGGCTTTTTACATTTGTCAAACGCTTTGAAAGATATTAAGTTATTGAATGAATGGACAATTGAACCTGAAATAGTTTTTTTAGTGTTTAATTGTGCTTTTAATAAATTTTGAAACAAGTTTTATCTCATAAGAGATATAACTTCAATATTTGAGACCACTGAGAAAAAAACAAAAAATTTTTTTGTTGGGGATAATGATGGGTAATGAAAAAAAATCAAAAATACAAAAGACTGCATTCGAATAAATGTTCTGTGATTTTCATTATGTACAATAAACCCTAAGGCATCGAAAAAACATAGCGGCGTCGTTATCCGCATTGAAGTTTGCACAAAAAACAATATTTTTTTGTGTAAAGGTACAAAGGCTTTTTACATTTGTCAAACACTTTGAAAGATATTAAATTATTGAATGAATGGACAATTGAACCTGAAATAGTTTTTTTAGTGTTTAGTTGTGCTTTTTATAAATTTTGAAACCAGTTTTATCTCATAAGAGATATAACTTCAATATTTAAATCAATTGTTTAATAAACAAAAAATTTTTTTGTTGGGGATAATGATGGGTAATGAAAAAAAATCAAAAATACAAAAGACTGCATTCGAATAAATGTTCTGTAATTTTCATTATGTACAATAAACCCTAAGGCATCGAAAAAACATAGCGGCGTCGTTATCCGCATTGAAGTTGGCACAAAAAACAATATTTTTTTGTGTGAAGGTACAAAGGCTTTTTACATTTGTCAAACGCTTTGAAAGATATTAAGTTATTGAATGAATGGACAATTGAACCTGAAATAGTTTTTTTAGTGTTTAATTGTGCTTTTAATAAATTTTGAAACAAGTTTTATCTCATAAGAGATATAACTTCAATATTTGAGACCACTGAGAAAAAAACAAAAAATTTTTTTGTTGGGGATAATGATGGGTAATGAAAAAAAATCAAAAATACAAAAGACTGCATTCGAATAAATGTTCTGTGATTTTCGTTATGTACAATAAACCCTAAGGCATCGAAAAAACATAGCGGCGTCGTTATCCGCATTGAAGTTGGCACAAAAAACAATATTTTTTTGTGTGAAGGTACAAAGGCTTTTTACATTTGTCAAACGCTTTGAAAGATATTAAGTTATTGAATGAATGGACAATTGAACCTGAAATAGTTTTTTTAGTGTTTAATTGTGCTTTTAATAAATTTTGAAACAACTTTTATCTCATAAGAGATATAACTTCAATATTTGAGACCACTGAGAAAAAAACAAAAACTTTTTTTGTTGTTGATAATGTAAGGTAATGAAAAAAAATCAAAAATACAAAAGACTGCATTCGAATAAATGTTCTGTGATTTTCATTATGTACAATAAACCCTAAGGCATCGAAAAAACATAGCGGCGTCGTTATCCGCATTGAAGTTGGCACAAAAAACAATATTTTTTTGTGTGAAGGTACAAAGGCTTTTTACATTTGTCAAACGCTTTGAAAGATATTAAGTTATTGAATGAATGGACAATTGAACCTGAAATAGTTTTTTTAGTGTTTAATTGTGCTTTTAATAAATTTTGAAACAACTTTTATCTCATAAGAGATATAACTTCAATATTTGAGACCACTGAGAAAAAAACAAAAACTTTTTTTTGTTGGGGATAATGTAAGGTAATGAAAAAAAATCAAAAATACAAAAGACTGCATTCGAATAAATGTTCTGTGATTTTCGTTATGTACAATAAACCCTAAGGCATCGAAAAAACATAGCGGCGTCGTTATCCGCATTGTAGTTGGCGCAAAAAACAATATTTTTTTGTGTAAAGGTACAAAGGCTTTTTACATTTTTCAAACACTTTGAAAGATATTTAATTATTGAATGAATGGACAGTTGAACCTGAAATAGTTTTTTTAGTGTTTAATTGTGCTTTAAATAAATTTTGAAACAAGTTTTATCTCATAAGAGATATAACTTCAATATTTGGGACCACTGTGAAAAAAACAAAAAATTTTTATGTTGGGGATAATGATGGGTAATGAAAAAAAATCAAAAATACAAAAGACTGCATTCGAAAAAATGTTCTGTGATTTTCATTATGTAAAATAAACACTAAGGCATCGAAAAAACATAGCGGCGTCGTTATCCGCATTGAAGTTGGCACAAAAAACATTTTATTTCTGTGTAAAGGTACAAAGGCTTTTTACATTTGTCAAACGCTTTGAAAGATATTAAGTTATTGAATGAATGGACAATTGAACCTGAAATAGTTTTTTTAGTGTTTAATTGTGCTTTTAATAAATTTTGAAACAAGTTTTATCTCATAAGAGATATAACTTCAATATTTGAGACCACTGAGAAAAAAACAAAAAATTTTTTTGTTGGGGATAATGATGGGTAATGAAAAAAAATCAAAAATACAAAAGACTGCATTCGAATAAATGTTCTGTGATTTTCATTTTGTACAATAAACCCTAAGGCATCGAAAAAACATAGCGGCGTCGTTATCCGCATTGAAGTTGGCACAAAAAACATTTTATTTCTGTGTAAAGGTACAAAGGCTTTTTACATTTGTCAAACGCTTTGAAAGATATTAAGTTATTGAATGAATGGACAATTGAACCTGAAATAGTTTTTTTAGTGTTTAATTGTGCTTTTAATAAATTTTGAAACAAGTTTTATCTCATAAGAGATATAACTTCAATATTTGGGACCACTGTGAAAAAAACAAAAAATTTTTATGTTGGGGATAATGATGGGTAATGAAAAAAAATCAAAAATACAAAAGACTGCATTCGAAAAAATGTTCTGTGATTTTCATTATGTAAAATAAACACTAAGGCATCGAAAAAACATAGCGGCGTCGTTATCCGCATTGAAGTTGGCACAAAAAACATTTTATTTCTGTGTAAAGGTACAAAGGCTTTTTACATTTGTCAAACGCTTTGAAAGATATTAAGTTATTGAATGAATGGACAATTGAACCTGAAATAGTTTTTTTAGTGTTTAATTGTGCTTTTAATAAATTTTGAAACAAGTTTTATCTCATAAGAGATATAACTTCAATATTTGAGACCACTGAGAAAAAAACAAAAACTTTTTTTTGTTGGGGATAATGT